>LSYV01000012.1:768249-797200 GCA_001584585.1 Gonium pectorale | reverse complement strand
TGAGTATACCCCCCCCCCATACTCTTCTCCTATCCAACCCTGTTTCCTTCATACCCCCTCCCCATTCACCCCTCACCTGTGCCCCCGCCCCCGGGCGGCCCGCACAGGTGGCCGAGCGGCTGTACACGTCCGGCTACCTGTCGTACCCGCGTACGGAGAGCAGCGCCTACCCGCCCAACTTTGACATCGTGGGTAACGTGGCGGCGCTCCGGAACCACCCGGTGTACGGCGCGTACGCCAGCAGCCTGCTGCAGCAGGGGATCAAGCACCCGCAGGTGCGGGGGCGGGCGGGTGGGAACGGGCGGGGGGAGGGGGCGCGCCTGCGAATCCGCGGGTAAGCTCATGACCGATGAGCACGCCAGAGGAGCCTGCCAAGGGCGGGACGTGGTGCACCCACGTGGAGCAGGCGTGGCCCCATGGAGAAGCCGCCGGCCGCGATGGAGCAAAAGCCGAGGGGTTGGGGGCCGGCGAGGGTGTGGCGGGAGGTGGCGCATCATACATCGGAGGTGGGGCCGTCAACGCCGCAAGGTGGCGGTGGCGGGGCGGGCGGGGCGGGTGGGGCGGGCGGGGCGGGTGGGGCCGGGTTGAGGCGATGGCGTGCAGGACCGGGCCGCCACGCAGCGGTGCGGGGACTCGCCAGCACCGCCGCCACTACTCTCGTACACACTGCAGGTTTGCACGGCCTTCCTGTGCCCGTCCTTGCCACCAGGTATATTTGGCTCAATGCCTCCGACACCCCCCTCTCCGGTCTCCGCCCATTCCGCTGAGCCACACACACACCCCGCACTTTCTCCCCCGCCGTTGTTCCCGCCACCTGTTGTCAACCCCCACCTCCACCCCGCCAGCGTTTTTCGCTTTTCCCTAGCCATAAACACCTCACACCCTCTTCACCCACAGCCCCACACTCAATGATTGCGCGGCTTGGCCACGGGCAAGAGCAACCTCCTCATCCCCACCCACCCGCGCCCCCCCCCATCTCGCCCCCAAACCCTGCTTAACCCCGCCCCACTCCACCCCCAGGGCGGCACCGATGTGGGCGACCACCCGCCCATCACGCCCGTCCGCTCAGCTACCGAGGCGGAGCTGGGTGGCGGCGACCCGTGGCGGCTGTACGATTTTGTGGCACGGCACTTCCTGGGCTCCGTGTCGCCCGACGCCGTGTACCGCAAGTATGTCAGCCCGCACTGGCAGCAGTCATGTACGGCGTGCGGCACATTATGTACGGCACATGCTGCTTTTCCATTCAGCCTCACTCGTCGTACCTCCGTGCATTGCCTTCTATCCTTTCTGCCGCCCCGGCTCGCCTTTCGGGCCCTGGATCAGTCCCTCCAAAACTGAAATCCCCATTCACCCGTGATGCCGTACGCACCGCCATCCGTACTGCTGCGCCCCTTGCCCCCTGCCAGGACCAAGGCCACGTTCGAGGGCGGCGGCGAGACGTTCAGCGCCAGCGGCAGCGTGGCCGTGAAGCCGGGCTTCACAGCCATCATGCCCTGGAGGGTGGGTGCGGGCCGCCTGCCGGGGAAAAGGGGTGTGGGGACGTGGGTCTGGGTAAGGGCGGGGGCGGGCGCACGACGTGGGGGAGGAGGGCGGGCACGGAAGAGATCCGTATGCGTGCGGAGGTGCGGAGGGCGGAGGCGCGAGACGGTGAGACGCATGCATGCCCTCGAAGGAGGCTGCACCGGCGAGCATGTCCGCACGGATGCCCGTTGCTTTCGGTCCCGGCAATGCCGGCTGGGTAAAGGGATGGACTTGCCTCAGACCACTCCCGCCCCTACATAGGGCTTCCGCGGCCATAAGCATGAGCACGCCCCCCCCGCTGCGGATCCGCCGGCGCTCCCCGTGCGGTGCCGGTACCGTCCGGTGCCGTGCCGTGCCGTGCGACGCGTGTCCCTCCGCGCACCCAGCATCCACGACGTACATGCGGTATGGCGGCGCGCTGGCGCTGGTTTGTGTATCTCCCGCGCCGGGGACCTGGACCTGCGTACGTGCCCGTCTCGCCGCCCCACGCCCGCTAACTCTGCTCCCTCCTGTCATCGGCCGCTGCCCGCCGTGCCGCCCGCGCAGGCCACCCAGTCGGAGCCGCTCCCCCCGCTCAGCCCCGGCGAGTTCCTGACCCTCACGGAGGTGGAGCTGTACCAGGTACGGCGGCGGGGCCCCGTCAGGCGGTGGGTGAAGAAGAGAAGGATCGGAACGCCTTCAGAGGAGGGTGAAGGGGGAGTGGGAGGGCGGAAAAGAGTGCGTGTCGGTGGGCCCCGAGCCCCCCCTGTGGTCGCCCCTTGTGCCGCCCCCGCCCAGGGCCGCACCTCCCCGCCCGACTACCTGACGGAGGCGGACCTGATCGGCCTGATGGAGAAGCACGGCATCGGCACGGACGCCTCCATCCCCGTGCACATCAACAACATCTGCGAGCGGAACTACGTCTCGGTGGGTGGGCGGGCGGCAGCGGGTGGGTGGGCGGGCGGTTGCGGTTGGTGTGTGGCTTTGGGCGGGCGGCTGCGGATGGATTGAGAGCGCGACGTAGAAGGCAAGCGCACGTGTTGATGCGTGCGATGGCCTGTAAGGAGCGTGTCGCGGGTTAGGAGGTTGGAAGGGGTTCTGGCGTTCTGGCGTGTGGGGGTGGGGAGGGGCACCGCCTGAGTAGGTGTGGCCCCTGCCGGTGATCGGTGCCTCACAGCCGTGTGGCCCATACCACATTAATCCTCAATTAGATATGATATACGAAGGAGTCCCAATCTACGGTAATGTTTGGCACAGCCCTACCCATGCGTCCCGGCGGGGCGTCACCACGGTTGGCCGCTGGGTCGATGCGCCTTCCCCGCATCCGAACCCCATCCCTTTCTTCCTACCCCGACCCTCCCGCCCGAAAGGACCCTCCCCCCGGTCCCACCCCCCTCCCACACCCAGATCCAGGCCGGCCGCAAGGTGGTCCCCACCGAGCTAGGCATCACCCTCATCCGAGGCTACCAGCTCATTGACCCCGAGCTGTGCAAGCCGCAGGTGGGGTGGGGCGGTTTCCTTTCAGGAGCAAACGATTGATGCGACGCACTGGTTTCGCCGTGAAGGCTGCCCCGGGGGCGGGGGCGGGGACAGGGGGAGAGGGGAGGCGACCACGCTCAGACGGGAGTGGGCTGGAGCTGGGAGGGAGGGGAAGGGCATTGCGGAAGCTGCATCGCACTCTGGGTGCAGGAGGGGGTGGGGTGCAACCAGCCCTGCAGATCCTCTTGGAGGTTCGTCATATGCCGGTGGGGAGGGGCCCTGAGGTACGGCCTGGCGGACGAGGGATCGCTTTTGCCACCCGCCTCCCCTGTCGGCACACACACCCCACTCCGCCGCGCACGCACCCGGGCTCGCGTCCGCCGGGGGCCCCGCAGGTCCGCGCGCACGTGGAGGGCCAGATCGACCTCATCGCCAAGGGGAAGGCGGACAAGGAGGTAGGAGGGGCAAGTACCGTTACCCCAACCCCCGCGACCCGTTTCCCTCCTCCAACCCCCACCCCGCTGCGCGCATTGCCCCCCAGCGAGCGTGCGCGTTTGCGCGTGTGCATTCTTCACTTGCGTTGCATGAAGGAGGTGGGGATCGCACGCGTGTCCTCGGATGCAAGGGCGCAGCCGGGGCCCATAACCCCCGCCGCCCGCAGCCGAGACCTCGCTGCAGCGGCCGGCGGTGCGTGCATGCTCGGCGTGTCGCGACGCTCGCGTTTGCTGCCGCCGCCGCTGCCGGACCCCACAGGCCGTGGTGGCGCACACCGTCGAGCAGTTCCGCGCCAAGTTCCTGTTCTTCGTGGGCCACATCACGCGGATGGACTCCCTGTTCGAGGCGTCCTTCTCCCCACTGGCGTCCAGCGGTGAGGCGGGGTCGGGGGTGCGGCGGCGGGCAGCTTCCGTGCGGGGAAGTAGGAGGGTGAAGGGCGCGAGTGGCGGCCACCCGACGCACCGTCTCCGTACATGCCGCACTCTGCCTTCGCCCCGCACGGGCGGCTTCCTCGTGGACGGAGGAGCTGATAGGCTCCGCGGTGTCGCAAGGGCGAGGAGGACGGTCGACGCAGCATGCGATACCGGCATTGCGCTGTTGAACCGGCAAAAGCGGCATGCACTCTTACCCTTGGCTTACGCTGCGCCCCCCAAGTCCAAGGGCGGCCCCTTCCAGCCCAACGCCCCAACTTCCACACCCCGTGCTTGCAGGTCGTGGCAATGTTGTGTAAAAACCCCTGTAGCCGTCTCCACGCCGTCACGTGTCACGTGTGTCACCCCCATAGCACTGCCATGTTGTCCTTGCATCGCCACACATGTCGTCTCCTGCCATCGCCCACCTGCCTGCGGCCCCCGCTGCCCGCTTCCCCCCTCGTGCGCCCGCTCACCGCCCCGCCCACCCTGCCCCGCGCACTCCGCCACCCTACCTCCGACCCCACAGTACACAAACGCAAAGCGCGCCGCTTCCGGTCAAGGCTCTGTCTCCCAGTCACCCACCGCCTGACCCCAATCGCACTCAGATCCCCCCATTCCTACCACCCCTCTACACACATACACACCCGCTCCCCGCCACCCTCAGCCTGCCCCTTGGCGCATCTGGACCCCCCACAATCGCCCATCGCCGCTCCCCGGCGCCTCTCCCTCCCCCCGCCTAGGCAAGCCCCTGAGCAAGTGCGGCAAGTGCCGGCGCTACATGAAGTACATCTCCGCGCGCCCGCAGCGGCTGTACTGCAACACGTGCGAGGAGGTGCTGGCGCTGCCGCAGGTGGGGTGGGGGGGCCGCGGGGGTAAGGGATGCGAAGAAGAGCCCCTGAGCTAAGAAAAGAGGATCGAGTAGAGGTGCCGATGGGCATGCAGGTAGCCGGGTGGGAGTGTGAGCGGGGTACCTAAGTCAATGCAGCTTGCGCCATCGCACGTCTGATGTGGCGGGCGGGCTGGTGTGTGAAGGGTGGCAACGACGAGGGCGGGGGTGGGGGCGCATGACGCAGCGCGGAGCGGCAGTCCACTTGATTGCTGTTGGCGGTGGGGGCGTTTGCCAGGGGCCCTGACCGCCTGACGTGGCCCCGGTGATTGCCTCCGCACCCCCCGGGGTGGAGTCCCAAACGCCCATGTTCGCAAACGCTCTGAAGCTGTGTCTGGCCTGTGAAGGACCAGCATGCACTGTAGAAAATGCTCCTTCAAACCCCGGCTGCACCGACAACCCACCGACCCCGCCCGCGGCACCGGCACCCACCGCTGCCCGATCTTCGACGTGCTTTCATGCTCAATCCCAGCCTCCAGGACTGTCGAATCAAGCCCTCTTGTTCTCTCTGTACTGCCGTACGTCCCCCCTGCGTCACCGGAATTGCACGATGTGTGTTTCTTTCACCCACCCGTTCTCCTGCCCCCCTCCTGAATGCCCCTTCCCCTCCGACCGCGACGCGTTTCCCTTCTTCATTGCCCCTCCCCCCCCCATACACGCACACACCTCGAGTTGCTTACATCTGGACTGCCCGGACGGCTTGCACTTCCTCCTGAGCATGCCGTTTGCATTACACAAACCCTCAGGGCGGCACCATCAAGCTGTACAAGTCGCTGGTGTGCCCGCTGGACGGCTACGAGCTGCTGCTCTTCTCGCTCAGCGGCCAGGATGGCAAGACCTTCCCGCTCTGCCCCTTTTGCTACAACAGCCCTCCCTTTGAGGGCGCGGTCAAGGTGCGCGGGCGGGCACCGGCCGGACTCGCGGCCGTCGGGTGGCGCTCGTAAGACAGGGGCGTAGATGAGAGAGAATGGGAAAGGATGCCGGCTGCATGCGTGCTGGCCGCTGCTGGCTGGAGAACAAGGAGCAGGGCTCGGGGGGCTTCGCGGCCAGCCTGCAAGGTGAGGGGAGGTGGTGGTGGAAGCGCCCGATCCCGTTCGTTTCGCTTGCTCGCTGCGCCCCTCTCTAACGACGTGTGGACCCTCGTACCCTCGTGGGCCTGCTCCCCCCGGTCTCCCCCACCCGTGCGTTCGAACCTCTTCATCGCCGCCCTCTCCCCCCCGTTGCAGGCACCAGCCTATCATCGGCAAAAAGCCTCCACCTCCGTGTGAACCCACGTCCCCCAATTTCCCTCTCCCGCCCTCGCTCCCCCGCGCTGCAGGTGGGCGTGGAGGGCGCGGTGGGCAGCAAGGCCGGCATGCCCTGCTCCACCTGCCCCCACCCCACCTGCCCCCACTCGCTGGCGCAGCACGGCGTCTTCCCCTGCCCCAACCCCGGCTGCCAGGGCGGCACCGTGGTGCTGGACCCCGTGTCGGCGCCCAAGTGGCGGCTGGACTGCAACCGCTGCAACTTCCTCATGTACCTGCCAGCCAACCTCCACTCGGCCAAGGTCACCAAGGACACGTGCGAGGTGGGGGCTGGGGGGGTGCGCTGGGAGGGGCAGGGAGGGAGCTGGGAGCTGGGGGCGGGTCTTGCGGTGCGTTCCGTGGTGGGGTAGTGGCGGGGTGTGGCGCGTCACGGCGTGGGACTCGTACGGGCACATGGGTAGTGGGGCAGGGGCAGGGTGGGGCGCTGCCAGGACTGATGGGGCAGAGCGGTTGGTTGGTCGGTTGGTCGACACGACCGCGATACACACGCGCAGCACGCACACGTACACACGCACATGCGCCTCGTCGCTTACAAGCTCAGCAAACCTCGTAGTCCCGCTTCGTCCCGCGCAGCTCTCACCTGTCTAATCAGATTCTGGCGGCAGAGCGCTGCCACACCTCCCTCCCTCCCTCCCTTTGCGGCACCCAGTGCCCCCCATCCCATCATGCCTGCATGCCGGGCTCTGCCGTACCTGGCAACTTGCCGTACCTGTAACCGCGCAAAGTCCTGTTTCGGTCGCTCCCCATCGCCGCTCCGTGCATACCGGTACACCTGTGGTGGCCGCCTGACCCAGCAACCTGCCCATTCCCTCCCTCGCGCGCCGCCCCCACCACTCGCCCCTGCCCTCACGCCTCCTGTTGTTGGAGACGGGACGGCATGCGCCCTGGGCTTCCCTCCTGAGAACGCTTCCCAACATGTTTGCCCCTACGGGAGGAATGCTGTTGACGCCCAAGCTCGTTGGTATCCACACCCTTCTCCACAACCCCCCTCCTGCCCCCAGGACTGCGGCGGCCGCCTGCTGGATCTGGACTGGCGCAAGGGCTCCCTGCCGCCCGCGCTGGGCCCGCTGGCCCAGGACGGCTCGGCGCTGTCCGGCGTGTGCCCGGTGTGCGACGAGGAGGTGGCCACGCTGTGCGAGGTCAAGCACGGGCACGCCTTTGCGGCGCGGAGGATGGGGCCGCGGGGGCGCGGGCGGGGCCGGGGGCGCCGGGGCCGCGGGCGGGGGCGCGGTCGCGACAAGAACTTCGACCCGCGCATGTCGTTCCGGGACTTCTGAGCCAGGCGGCGTGCGGGATGTGTGTGTGGGGGGGGTTGGACGTTGGGTGGACGTTGACCTAACGGGGATCGCCGCCATCGGGTCGGCATCGCGGTTGAGGACCTCTGGCGGGGACGGAGCGGGGGATGGTGGCGCACCGGGTCATCTGCCGGTCGTTTGCGGGGTGGCGGCGACATTGGACCTACATGTATGTATGTGTTGAAATGGAACGACGCATACGACCCGGGCGACCCGTGTGATGTGTGTGTGTGGGGGGGGGGCGGGTTGCGCATGGAGGCGGACGTTGGGGGAACGGGTCCCCGTCAGACGATTGCCAGATTGGGTTTTGCGTCCTGGTTACAACTTCATGCCATCATCGCCTCAGCCAGTCCTAACAATGTTTGTTTAACTATCTCAAGCGCCAAGCGCGAGCGCGACGCCGCCGCACGGTCACGCATGCATGCGAGCATGTGTATTTGCACCAGGTCGGTCCGTTGGTCGGCATCAGCCCGGACACAGACGAGAGCAACCCAAACCGTAACAACCTTGCTAGCGTCCAACCCTACACGCGCACATCCACGCGCGCAGCTGCCCCGTGGTGGGCCGTGCCGCGGGGTTCGGTGCCATGCCGGCCGCCGCCAGGGCCGGCAGCCCCAGCCGCTCAGCCGCCGCCTCGGCGGCCTTCCGTGCCCGCCACGCTACATTCCGGGCGGCGGACCGCAGCGCGCTGCGGTTGAGGTGCTGCATCAACAACGCCGCGCCGGCGCCGTGCTACGAGGCCTGCTGCCTCGCAGCCGCCTCGCACCACTCCGTCTGATCCTTCAACAACAGCTCCCCAGCGGTCCGGCCAAAGCTGGCGGCCGCATCTTCAACCATCACCTTGACAGACGCGCCGAACGAGAAAATGTCTCTGGGTCGGCCCCGGTGGGGCGCTTCCTCGCCGTCCTGCTCGGGCGGCGCGTAGCAAGGCGTGTAGGTGCCGCTGCCGGGCAGGAAGCCGTCCTAGGTGCCGCGGGCCAAGGCGGCTCCGGCCACATCAATCAGGTTCAGGCTATCGGAAAGCACCGCTGCGTTCTGGGGCTTCAGGTCTGCGGGCACGCCGCGGAGGGGAACAGGTTACTTTCCCCAACGCAGTAAACGTTGTAAGCGAGGGCCGAGCCATCTAACCAGTCAGTAACGCAGCAAACTGAGCGAAGCTCGTTTCCCCTACCCACACCAGGCACGTTCGCTAACCGAGAGCGTTCATGGTCATGCCGTCCGTCCACACCCGCCCTGCCGCCGGGCATACCGCTCTAGCGTTGCGCTTCAACAGCTGCTCCGAGCAACACCTGCACAGCACGCAAGCACATACGGGCCCTGGAGGCCGCCGCGCAGCTGGCAAGCGCGTGCCCCGTGCCCGGTAGTGCCACTCAGCGGGCCATCGCCACACGCGAACTGGCGAGTACACCGTTACCGGTTCGCGCATGGTCCCCAGGCGCTGCCGCATACGTGGTGCGGGCGGTGCGCGGAGATGGAACTGTGCACGCCCACCCATCGGTCAAGCGCGCACGTCCGTCCCACGCAACTGGCGGCGTACCCGGCATGGCCCGGCCCGTTCACTGTACATTGAACCGTGCAATACTGCCACAAAGGTTGGCGAATAAACGATGGTTAATTTGAGCCCTCGCAAGTCTTGGTGATAATGTGGGCCTTGCAAACCTTTAGATAAATCAGGAGAGATTCCTTGATAAGTGATGCAGGGAAGGGCGTGGAGGCGCAGTTGGCTGCGTGGGGGGTACCATTGGGTCGCAAAGGTCAAAACAAAGGCCAGGGCACTGTGTGCCGCATGGGTGGGGCGACAGGCCTTTCCGTAGCTTTGGCATAAAAGCGGTGCTGGACCAACAGGCTCAGCATACGGATAACGGTGTTGAGGTGGCTTGCGGTGGCCAATATGAGACGCAGTGCCGTATTGGCCGCACGTTGCGCGTCTGGATGGGGTGCAGCTGTGACCTGCATACGGTATGCTTGCTGCCTTGCTGTAACCCGGTATCGCTCCTTACTGGCACGTGCATACGCCTGTTGTTTCCTGGACCAGGCTGTTAGGCTTGACATCATTTCGTGACAGAACGATATGTGCACATGCGCATGACTGCAGCACGTACTGGCGTGCCCCAACTAGTGCACTTTCAGTGCTCATGATGCCGAGAGTGCCGAGCAAGACGTGATACTCTGTGCACATATTTGACCTAAGAGCGACCCGCGGGACATCAGGGTCCAAGTGTGTAGCACAACAAGAACACGGCGTGTATATGATCTGTTGTATTGGAAGGTGTTGGAAGGGGCGAGGGCGCCTTGGAGGGCGACTGTAGGACCCAATATCCTGCCGGTGCAAGCGGGCAAGCCACGCAGCCATCAAATGGGATAGCATGCAAGCCCGGATTGTTTTCCCAAGCGGGCGGTACCTTCCCAGAAGAAGAAGTGGTACGGTTGGACCGCAGGACGCTGAATAGTCCCGGGAAGAGACAGAATTGCAAACTGCAATACACGAACGCGCTACTTGATACTTATATTCCGGACGAGACACGGTGCCAACTTCACGTAAAAAACAGCGAGAAAGAGTCTGCCGCCAACGCGCTTGTTTTTAAACTACTATCAGAAAATAGCGCACATTCAGCACGAAGGGGCAGTGATTCCTTGCAGCACAAGACCCTGTTGGCTGCCCTGCCTGTGGTTTTCTGTACACTCGTGTACTATATGCTATGGAAATACCAATAGTATCTTGAAATAGGCCGTTCAGTGACTTCAAAGTCCTGTACAACTAACCTAGCAGCTGAGGCGCTTTAGAGCTTGATACAACCATGGGAGCTGGATGCTCTTCGGAAAGATCAGCCGTAAGTTGATTGGGGGCAGCTGACGTAACGGACAATTGCATGCGCCGTTGGAACTTGCTTGTATGTTTGAAGCGACGCGACATAAACTGAGCCTTGTCAATCCTGACTTTCCAGAACTCGGCTTCCGCGCCGGTAGAAGTAGGCCGCGTGAAGTCGCGGATAATGAGCAGAACAGGCAGCGGCGGGGGTAGCCGTAAGCGAGAGGAGCTTGCGGCGCAGTTCATTGCGGGTGAGGGGTGTGCTTGCTGAAGAGGTGTGCCTATGGGTGTGGGCGCGTGTTACGTATACGTGTGCATGTGTTTTCGAGGCCGTCGGGAGACGGTTTGGTGTGTTTTTTTTCCTTTTTCCGCCATGGGTGTCCTTGTCGCTCATAGCCAATGTTTGGCGGACTGACGTGCCCTCTCCCAGACCCCTCCATTCAGCATCTGAGTGCGGCCTCCGTTGCCTAAACTCGCCTACGCTCACAGCTGTTGGTCGCTCATTAGGGCCCTTCGGCTCAGTCCCAACCTCGCCAAGTCGTTGTACTCTCCCCCTCAGCGCCACCCGCCCCTCCGCCCCGCTCCTGTGTAGAGTTCCCTGCCGATGACGACCCGGATGAGGGGCCGCCCGAGTACGCGGAGGGCTCGCGCGAGGCGACCCTCCTGAAGGTGGGAGTTGCTCGGCTTCCGACAGCGGGGTTGGTGGACGCCCTTTCAGGGAACTGGTGGCGGGCAAGTCTGCGGGCGTATGGCGCATGCGCAGCATGGGTCTGGTATGGTCTGGCGTTAGCCTGGTGCGGGACCAGGAACGCATCTGACTCCTTGCAACAGGACAGGAGGGCGTGTCTGGCAGGGGATTGCTTGGGGCAAGTATGCGGCGCGCCGGCAGCGGCTGTTAGCGTTCGGGAGGTGCACTCCGTCAAGGGAGTCTGTGCTTCACACACGGCTGCTCATTGGCGGACACCGCGGCAGCCCCCTTGCAGTGCATGGGAGGGGGAGTTGCACGCATCACCGCGCCCATCGTGGGTTGCACTGTTGGCCGGGGCGTCAGGGGCTGAGGCCCATGCCGCCCTTTCCATGATCCCCAGCTTACCGCGTGTACCCGCCGTTCTCTGGCGTATGATTTCGCCGTCTACTATGGCCTGTAACGGTCGTGTAAGCCCAGCCCATGTAGGCCGACGCGCAAGTCCCCAACCTGATACCCTGCACCCACAGATCTTTAATTTGCTGGATTCGGACCACCGGAACTTCATCGAGATCCCTGTCTGGAAGGAGTACGCTGTGCAAGTGGTGAGCAGTAGGGTCAGCCCTGAAGCCGGGCACGAGCTGGCGTCCCCTGGTACCGTATGGGCATGTGTCCGCTGGTGCCGTACAGTACAACAGCACTCCTTGGGCATGTGCACGAGGGCCTTGCCCCAGTTATTACTGGGCCGTCGCAGGAGCGGGGGACTCGGGCGCCGATGTGCTACCGTACATGCCGGGTTGCGCTCCCACGCTTGCCATCAGTGCAAATGTAAGCAGACTCCGCTGAAGTGCTGGCCGCCTGGCCTCCCATCCGACTGCCCACCGGCAGGGCCTCACCACCGAGGCGCTGGGCAAGGAGGTGATGGCCATCGTGGCGGCGCAATCGTCCGACGCCCGGGGCGACCCGCGGGTCAACGCCTACCAGTTCGTCAAGGCCATGACGAACATGGTGGCCCACATGGACGACAAGGCGTTCGGGATGCTGCTGGCGCAGACTCTCACCATGTACAGGTACTGTACTGGCGCCGCTCGAGCGGGCTACGCGGGAGGGCTGCACACGCCTTCGCACACGGGAGCAGATGGGAGCGGGGCACGTTGCGGCCGTGCGGCTGTCGGTAGTCCGGCACTGGTGTTGTGCAGCCCTGACCTCATGTGACAACTGCCGCCTTCTCTACGGCCCGGCGCAGGGCGAGGGGCGGCAGCCACAACTACAGCAAGGAGCAGGAGCAGGAGCGCCCGACCGCGGCGCCCGCGATGTCGTCGGCCGCGCAGCCTGTCCAAGCTGCCCAACCGGCGGCGCGTCCGGTCCAGCGCGTGCAGCCAGAGGAGGAGGGCGAGGCGGTGGAGGCGTTGCAGCCCCTGCAGCAGGAGCGGGATGACCGCGACGGCGATGAGTACTCCATTCAGCCCATGGAGCAGGGCCGGCAGGCACGGCAGCAGCGCAACGAGAGTGATGGCATTGAGATCCTGGACGCGTGAGGCTCCAGCGGGGGTGGGTGGGGAGGCTCCGGGGAGCAGCGGAGGTCACTAAGCAGTCTTGCGGGTGCCCCAGCTTCCGAAGCCCCGCGAAAGGAAGGACTGCGGGGGCTTGAACTCCAGTCGAGGTGTCATGTGGTCCCCAGGCAGCATGCCGTATAAGGAGGTGGCAAGAAGGCTGGCAGGAAGGCTGTGGCTCACAGAGATTCAGGGACCCGAGTGGGCAGGGGGAGGGGCCCGCGGACACCCCCAGAGGTTTCCTGCGCGATGCACCAGCGCCCGGAAGCCCGCGGCGTCGGGGGCCGTGAGGGCGGGCCGTGCGTGCGCGCCGGCGGGTGACATCCTGCTTAAACGCATCAACCTGTACTGCAAGTGAAGGGGCAGCTGCATGTGGGGATCGCCCTGCATTGATTTGTTCGCCGACATGGCCTGCGTGTTTCGCGCCTTACACGCATGACCTGTGTGACATTTGGTGCTTCGTCGCGGCGTGGACAAGGGGGCTTGCGGCAATTGCTGCCGTTCCCCGTGACGCAGCGGTGCGCAACCCATGTGCATTGGTTGCTTGTTCCAGAAGAAACGCTGCCGCTCACTGACCGCCATGTGTCTGTGAGGACCAGGGCCCGGGCATCCTGTCCGCCTGTGAAACGCCTGCCGACAGGAGGCAGCAACACAGCATGGCTGGAGCTGAGCTGGTTAGATCATGGCCTCTCTGCGTTTCGCGTGCACTTTGTGCCGCGTTGTCGTCGTGTTGGCTCGGTGTATGCGAGTGTGGTGGCGACTGGCGAGGAATGCCATGCGAGGGGCTGCTGTGTCCGCACGCCCCGTCCGCCCCTGCGCACTCGGTGGCACGGCGCCGACACGCCCGTTCATGGGTATGCAGGCCTTTGATTTGTTGTGTGCCCGAAGACATGTCGGCTCCGTGCCGGTGCTGGAATGTCACTCGAGCTGCCTTGGCGCTTCTTAATGTTTAATCTGTACATAGCGACTGCGTGCGTGTGGTGTCGCGGGGCCCCACACCCCACTCTCTCGGAACTGTTTCGCGTGGCACGTTGGTATGTCGCCGTACGGTGGGTATACGATGGTTGATTTTGGCAATGGGACGTCCCGGTTTGCGTGAGTTTGCGTTCTGTTTCAGTCCACATTTCACGAGCGGTCTTCATAACGGAGGAGAGGCCCGAGACGCCCAATCCGGATGGAATGAGGCGGCTGTGATGTGCATGGCTGTACAGGAGGTGTTGCGCTGGAGCTGTGCCGGTAGTCACCCTGCAGGCCATCTATGGGGGCACATCCTAGTAGTTCGGGTAGCGTGGGGACGCCCCCGCGTAGGCTGCAGATACCTTGTCTGCAAAGCCCATGTCCGGGTCAGTGCGGCAGCACTGAACGCGGCACTGAGATCCATGCCAGTGTTGGCCGCGGTGTGACTTTCTACATGGTTGCCCGTGATTGCGATGATTAAGATATTTTTGGTGCAGTTGGCATGCAT
Source organism: Gonium pectorale (assembly GCA_001584585.1). Classification (NCBI taxonomy): domain Eukaryota; kingdom Viridiplantae; phylum Chlorophyta; class Chlorophyceae; order Chlamydomonadales; family Volvocaceae; genus Gonium; species Gonium pectorale. Next base: position 783,316 of record LSYV01000012.1, on the reverse strand, counting down.
TAGCACGCTGCTTGGAGCGCGGCTGAGAATTTATGCTTTTATGGACTCCGTCCATGGCAACAGAGCTGGAGTCTGAAGAGATTGCGCGTTGTTACTCTTCATGGATACCATACGCCGTACAGGTACATGCCCGAAGCGTGTATTGCTGTCACGATCACGCCAAGCAAATTCTCCCGGCAAACTCGATTGGGCAATTTCGAACAGCCGTCAGTCACCACGTACACGCAGACCTACCGCGCCTCCCCTTCAACGCTAAAATCACAACGACACCAGCGCGCCGCAACTGCCACATGACCAGCCCATAGGCCACACGCCGCTGAGATGCGGCCATGACTAGACGTACGATTGCGGTCAACGTTCGGCACGCCCAGTCAACCCTGGTTCCTAGATCTGCTGAAGGGACGCTATGATCCTGCGGTACGGCGGACTGCACGACTGGAGCCCGCGCGGCGCCTCCTCGACGTCCGTGTCCACGTGCCTCCCCCGCCCGCGGCTGCCTCCCCCGCTGTCCCTCATCCCGCTGCTCGCCCCGCTACTGCCGCGCGTCGTGCTGCCTATGCGCACGCTGCTGCCGCCCCCGCATGCCCCGCTGCCGGTAGTCGCCCCCGTGCCGCGGCCGCTGCCCTTGGCACCCACGCTGTTGCTCCCGCGGCCACTGCGGCCACTCACGCCGAGACTGTTGCTGCCCTGGCCGCTGCGGCCGCTGGGGCCGGCGCTGCTCTCGCTGCTTCCACAGCCGTATCTCCCACTGCCGCCGCCGACGGCAAAATCCCTGCCGGCGCCAGCTGCGATGCTGCCGCGGCCGCCGGCCCCGGTAGTGGCCACCGAGCCCCTCGCCTGAGTCGAGCCGCTCCCCGCCATCCCCTTCAGACTCTCGGCTGCCGCCGACGCTGACTTTCTGGGCACGAGCGACCTGGCCGTGCTCAGGCCCTGTTCGGACCCGCCCGGACGCACTCGCTCAGCGCTCCGCCGCACGGGGCTGGGACTCGAGGCCCGGGAGAGCACCGGCGGCGACGCTCGGCCGGCGGCGACGGAGGTGCGCCGCAGCAGCGGGGCCGCCACGGCGCCGCTGCGCGGCGTGGACAACGCCGACGCGGGAGTGTCCGGCACCGAGGCGGCAGCACGCCGGACGAGCCGGCCGCGCCCCCCCGCCGCTTTGCCAGCGGCCGAGGCAGCGGCGGCGCTTGACCTCCGTGCTGGCGGGTCTGCTAAGCTCGCCGCCCGGGGTCCTAGCGGCGGCCGGCCGGTCGACGCGCGCGCTGGGATGAGGGGCCCCGACCCGCCGGCTGACCTCCGCTTGGGTGGTCGGGCGGGTGTCCCCACGCTGGAGCGCGGGCTCCCAATCCAGAGCCCCGCGCTGCTGCTCCGCCGTGTGGCAGCCAGCAGAGCCGCGTCGCCACCCATCGCTGCGGCTCGGCCCCGCCGTGCCACGCCCTTTGTGGGGGGCCCCGCCCTTCCACCGCCTCCGCGACCGTCCTCGTCGTCGCCATCGTCGTCGTCGTCATCGGTGAGCCAACCCCACTGGCTCCGGCCGTCATCCGCGTCTCCCCCGTCGACGCCATCGCTGTCGCCAGCCAAGCTACCGCCCCCGCCCTCTCGTTTACCAGCCTGCACGCCCCTAACGCGACCGTCCAAGGCCGAGCCTGCGCTGCGCCGACGCCGGTGCGGGTTGAGCGCCGCCAGGCTGCGCGGGCTGTAGAAGGAGTCGAAGGAGGACGGCGGTGGCGGCGGATGCCGCTGCGGGCCGGTCCCCGGCATCGCCGCGGTCTGCCCTGCGGATAGTCGCCCAGCAACGGTCCCGGTCCCTGGAGGCTGTCCGGCTTGGGCCTCAGGCGCTCCGGCGCGGTTGAGGGGAGCAGCACGCTGCCCCGCCGGCATCCCCATGAGGCCGGCCGGCCCAGCGCCTGGCCCAGACCCCGCTCCTGCCACGCTTGCCCCTCCACCTCCGCCGCTGCCGTCGCCGAGGCCCGTCTGCCCGTCGGGTAACCAGATCCCGGCCCCAGCCGCCGCTGCCCCAACGGCTGTGCCGGCCTCCAGCAGTGACGCCGAGGAGGCTACTCCCCGGAGCGTCTCGCCCAGCTGTGCCGCTAGTTGGGCGCTCAGGTACAGCGTCCGCACGCCGTCGGGCAGAGCCCACGGGTCCACCGCAACGGCGCCGCCGGCAGCTGCGGCTGTCGTTGGCGCGCCGCTGCCAGACCCTGCGGATGGTCGACGCCTATGCGACACGAGAGCAGCGTTCACAGCACCTGGGCCCAACGCCTGTGATTGCTGAGCTTGCGCGGCTGCTGCTGCAGTAGCAGCTATGAGGGCTGCGGCGCGGGGCGACGCGGGGCCCGTAGGACGCAGCGCGGTGCCAGCAGCGCCAAGTACGTCCACCGCGGCTGCCGGGCGGGGCGCCGCGCGCGGCGACAATGGCTGCGTCAGCGCGTAGGGCCCTCCATGCTGGGCCGCGTGCTGTGCGGCAAGGGGCGGCGGTGCCGCACCGGTGAGAGGAGCTGCGAGTGAAGTCCGCGCGCGTGGCTGCGACACCGGAGCGGAGGCCGCCGGCGTGGCCAAGTCCGCAAGAGAGATGACCGAAACGCCGCTCGAGGAGCCGCCTGCGACGCTGGGCCCGACTGACACCGCCACGGGAACCAGGGTTGGTGGCAGCCCCGACGCCGTCGGTGCCGCCGCAATCAGCGGCTGCGGTGCGGTGGCGGCCGTGTCCGCGGGGTGCACAGTAGGCAGCAGTGTTCGGCCACATGGGTTGGGCGGCTGCGGTGCAGTGGCGGGTGCCACCGTGCGGGTCTGCTTGGGGCTGCCAGCCGATGCCGGACGCACTGGGGAGCGAGCGGCGGTGTTGGTTGAGTCGCGGAGCACCGTGGCCGAGGGTTGCTGCTGCGGCGGCGCGTGGTGGGGTGCGTGTTGCGGTGCGATGCTGCAGCGATGAGGCGTAGAGGCAGAGGGCCGGTTCGCCAGTTAGTAGCGTCTAGTCATACGGCAACTCATTTGAGAATAAAAGGAATGGAGGATTCCGACTTGAAGCACCAACACGCGCCTGAAGCCTTTGACCAGCAACCTGCAGCCAAACGTCCCAAACCCCAAAGACCGCAAGGAGCACGGGAAGTCCGCTTGGCGGCATGGGGTGTAGCTCGGCTAGTGGCACTCCAGACCGCCGTACAGGCAGATGGACACGCGTATGCTGAGGTCGTTGTGGCTAGTTTGGTAACCGTCCCACAATGAGCTGTCTGAGCAGCGGATAGGAGCAGGTCGCACACAATCATCGTACCTCTGCCCCAGCGCCATTGCGTCAGCCAGCGTGTGCTGTATCCCCTCCACAAGGCCGCCCGCCTCAGCCGCCAGGAAGTACGCGTCCTCGAGCAGCGAATCCCGATCAGCGTTGGACGGTTGACCCACGGGTCGCACCGTCCTATCAGGACCCGCCGCAGCACGAGCCGCGCCGCTGCCAGCAGCAGCGGGCACGCCCGTCCCTGCCGCGACGGCGCTGCTCCGCCCGGACGCGCTGGCCACGCGTCCGGCGGCAGAACCGATGGCGGCGGCGGTGCCATCGAAGCTGCCGGCGGTGACGGCGGCGCTTACTCCCCTGGCGGCGCGGCCTGGAGTCGAGGGCGGGCTTTGGGTTTGTGCGGATGACGCGCTGGCGGCTGCGCCCGTAGTGACGCGGGCGCCCACCGCGCCCCTGGCGGCGGGCATGGTTTGCAAGGCGTCCAGCAGTCTGGGACACAGGGCGGCCAGGCGCTCCATGGGGGCCGTTAGGGCCTGCTGCGTCAGACTGATGCTCTGCAGGAGGGCGGGCAGGATGCGGCAGCCATGGATGCGCAATGTGAAAGCGAGCCATGGGAAATGAGGGGAGCAGCACGATGGCTCCGGGCCAGACGATGTTCATGTCGTGTGGCTCTGCCTGCCACCTCCGCATGCACCGCTACAAGACCGCCGCGTCACGATGCCCCCGCCCGGGAGGGCGGCGAGCTCCACAGGAGGCAGCAGCGTGAGCGGCATTCTCCTTATGCGGCAAGTGCCTCGACAGGCGCTTCCATGCCGGCGGCAGTATCGCTCCTGCGTGGACCGCGGCCAACTCAACAATGAGAACTGAGACAGCAGCCGAAGCTGTACCCACGGTCAAGAGTCCCGGTCCAGAGTGCTCCAGGCAGGACCGACACACCTGCACCACCTCGAGCACCGCCCTCGTGCGGACCTCCTCCGCCTGCCGCTGCACCGCCGCTCGCTCCTCCCAGGCGTCCATTGCCACCAGCATGGCATCCTGAACCGTCCTGTGGACGCGGGTTGGGACAGGGGTGGGGACACGACGCATGGGCCACTGGGGGCGCCAAGAAGAAAACCCTTGCGCATGGACGGGCCGTTTTGAAAGCGGAGTTAAGCCGCAGCGAAGAAAGCACCGGTTCCAAGCTGCGTTCGTGAGCTCTGCTGCCGCCGAGGATTCAGGGGCAATAGGCCAGCATCTCGGCGTCGGTAAGAGCAGCCTGCCAACCGGGGCGCAGCCAGAGGGCAGCGCTCCGGCGAGGCAGGCTCCCCGTCCCATGGCGGGAGCCCCGGCCACCAGGCTGGCCTCTTGCGATGGCCCCTCATGAACATGAAACTTGCGCGCTCACCTTTCCACTGCAGACTGCAGTCGACGAGGCAGCGGCTGCGCGCCCCGATCCGCCGCCGCAGAGGTGGCGTGACCCCTCCCGGGCCCGGGCCCATGCGGCAGCGCGCCGGAAGAGGCTGCCCTCAGGCCTTCGCGCCCCGCTCTGCGTCCTCCTGCTCTGATGGAGCTCGCCTGGCCGCCTGCCAGCTCCTCCTCCGCTAGCGAGTCCAGCCAGTCGTCGTCATCCGCATGGTCCGGCCCCGCACCGCCGCTGCTGCTGCCTCCATGGCCGGCACCGCCGGTGCCCCACCGGGAACGGCCCGCCCTCGCCCCCCTGTAGCCGCTGCTCAAGCTGCTGCCAGACCCCGCATCCAGACCCGCCCCCCGCTGCGGCCCCTGTTCCTCATCCCCCTGATCGCCGTGGAACCAGCTCAGGAGGGAGCCAACGCGGGAGCTGAGGGCGTCGACGCGGCCCGCTAGACGCTTAACGTCCGTCAGCATCTCCTGCTGCTCCGAGGCCGACGCGGCGATGGCGGCCCGGTTGTTGGCCGTGGCGCCCTCCAGCGCTATCAGCCGCTCCAGAACCAGCATCTCAGACTGGGTGGGGAAGGGCGAGAAGCAAGGCAGGGCGCTGGCTGACGGGCGGCGCATGATTCATCGGCAAGGGAGGGGACACCGCATTGCAGGATACAGCGAACACGCCTGCTGAGCGCTTTGTCGTGGGCAACGGTTGTCGCCCCGAAGCGGAAATCAAGATAAACATGTTCAGTGCAGTGCGTCGAAAGGTCTGGCGCAGTAGCTACCCCGTCCACGCACGGACAGGCCCCGCACCTGCTGCCGAGCTGCCTCAAGCTGGGACGCTTCGGCGCTGGAGCGGTCCACTGCCGCCCCCAAAACCTTCAGGGCGCCGCAAACGGCCAGTAGACAAAACAAAATCACGATGATGAACGGGCAGACGGGTGAGCTGTACAGTGGCAACTGTTGGATTTGGCGGATTTGCTTGCCAGTAAGTCCCTGGAGTACGCTCCTTGGGCGCCCACCTCGACACGCGCAGCTAGCGCCTCCAGCTCCGCCTTCCGCGCCAGAAGCAGCGCAGGGGCAGGGGCGCCAGCAGCAACACCGCTGGCACTAGGCTCGCCCCCGGCCACCGTGGGGCCACCCAACGCCGTGGCTCTGGCCAAGGGGCTGCTGCCGTCGTCCCCCACAGGTGATGGTGCAAACACGGCGCTGCGCAGCTGTTGCAGCTGCGACTGCAGCACCTGCAGCCCCGCGGCCAGCTGCTGGCCCTGCAGCCACGTCAGGTCAGGTCGGCGGTTGGAAGGGTTGCTTCAATCATTCTTCGATGCAACTCCCGACCCGATCGGGTGCTCTGGTTGCGCATTATGGCGTGCCGGTATCCACACGGTAGGAAGGCGGATGGGACATGCAAGGCGGATGACCAATTTGCGAGGTAGAGGGCAAACCAAGGCTCCAGCCCCGCAGCCCACCTGCAGGTCGCGGAGCACGTCGCTCTGCTGTTGGCACTCCTGGGCGGTGCGCACCAGTTTCGCCAGGTCCAGCAGCTGCGGGTGAGGGAGATAGTGGAGGGGAACGGGTCGGAGGGAGCGCGAGCAGAGTGGGCCCATCAAGTGGACGGAGCGCGGCAAAGACAGCGAGGACAACAAATGGCTGGGGGCAGGGTGCGGGATGCGGGAGCGGTGTTGCAAGGACGGGTTGGCAGGTCGATAGGGCCCTGGGTCAACACGCTGGGATTCTGCTGGGCCTAAACATGCGTGCTCCCGTGTCCATACCTTAAGCTCCATACCCACTACGTCCAGCGGCTCGCAAGCGCCCAGGACATCGCCCTGAGCGCCATTGTGGAAGTCATGGCAGGGAGGTTTGCTTGCGTGCATTCTGTTGAATCACGTCGACTGACCTGAGTCGCTCCATGTGGAGCTGCATATGACCGCGTACGCTTGATCATGATTGCCGCTGCGATATGGGCTGCGGCGCTGCGACCCGACCTTGACCCGGCTGTCGCAAGTGCAATTTTTGTGCCTATTGTATGTCCTCCATCCCTTTTATGTCTGGCTATCTCATGGAGGTCGCAGTCGGCCTGGCGACTCTGCGGAGATACGGAAAACTGCGCAGAACTGGAACCGTCGCCCGAGCATGGTCCTGGGCTTCTCCACAGTCCCTCCATAATTGCGGGGCTCGAGTGTAGATATTTGAGATTTGGTTGCTCCTGGCGTCTTCACACTTGTCGTTAGGGTCACTGCGCCAACAAGCAAAGAGCGCTCGCAATGAGGAACCCCAAGAAAGGAAAGCTTAAAGCTAAGGGTAAAGCGAAACCCAAGGCGAAGAAGGTAAAGCGGAGAGCCGCCGTTTCCGCTTGCCCCGGCGACAGCTCGTAAGGACATTTTGGCTGGTGGCTCGATGTAGGAAGAAGAGATGGAGCTCGATGAGGAGCCCTCAACCTCCACAGCCAAGGTTCGTCACTTTCGGGCGGATGGGTCGGCGGCGCTTACAGTTGCATAGTGTGCACCTCCGTAACGCAGTATGTAGGGTTCCGTATGGGCAACACACGCGGTGGCTGACCTTGTTGTGTCGGGTTTTGCCAGGTGTGGCGCCCCGGCATCGACCCTGTCGACGAGGACGAGGAGCTGGAGTATGACCCGACGGCGTATGATTGCCTTCATCGGTTTGAGGTCGATTGGCCCTGCTTAAGGTACGCAGTGGGACGCGGGGGAGCGGGCAGGCGAGGCTGTGGGTGAGACTGGCGGGCACGTCTGCCAAGCGACTGCGTAGGGACACAAAGGAATAATGGGTGCCGCGCGCGGTGACAAAAGAACAAAGACACAGGAAGTCACAAGGCAGCTCTGAATCCTTGACAAACGCGGAGGGTGACATTTCCGCCCCGCTACATCCTAACGCGTCTCGACACACACCCCTGCCCGGACATCCTCGGCCCGCCCCAGCATCATCTTTCATCAAGCCCCCGTTGCCCTTGGCCCGTGCCGAACGCAATCCGCAGCTTTGACATCCTCAAAGACGACCTGGGCGGGCCCCGCAGCTCCTTCCCCCACACCGTCTTCCTGGTAGCCGGCACACAGGCCGCCTCCGCGCGGCAGAACTATGTCGCGTTCCTCCGATTAGCACGGCTGGGGCAGGGCCGTCACGGCAAGAAGGCGGCGGCGGACGACGACGACGAGGAATCGGACGACGACGACGACTCGGACGACGATGACGAGATGGGGGAGGGGGAGGAGGGCGAGGCGGCGGCCGCGGCGGCGGCGGAGCGGCGCGCGCGCGCGCCGGGTCGCGCTGGCGAGCCGCCGGCCACGTTCCACTTCCGCAAGGTGGCGATGACGTGCGGCGTGAACCGGGTGCGGTCCATGCCGCAGCAGCCCGCGGTGGTGGCGGTGTGGGGCGACAATGCGCAGGTGAGGGTGGGGCGGACAGGGGGCGTGTGCGGGGTCGGGACACGTCGCATGTGGTGTGCGGGTAAGGGTATGGTGCGCGGGCAGGGCGTGAAATGTGCAGGATGAAAAAAGAGGGGAAGGCTTTCTCACGGGTTGGGGTGCGGCACATCGCGCTGTAGCGTGGGGTTTAGGGGTGAGGCGCGGGCGGCTGTGTGGTCAAAAATGTCAAACGCGTGCTCAGAGGTGCGAGCAGGTGAGCAAATTGGCAACGGCAGGCATGGGCAAGCAACACCGCCGGCAGCCCGTGTGGCTCGGACCCGGACTGAGTGGCTACATGGGGGGAGTGGGAAAGGGGGATGTGGGGTGGCGTTGCACGGTGCGAAAGCAGTTGGCATGGGCTTGCTTGTGATGACGAGTTGATGCTTGATGGCATGTTGTCAGTTGCTCGCCACGCGACGCGGCCGTGCCTATTATTGGCCATACCGGTACCCTTTTAGCTGCATATCATCTCCGTGCGATGTCGGCTATCGCTCTCACGTCAGTCGGGCTATCGCTGTCACGTCAGAGCACAGAGACTTTCGCTTACTAACCGCCATGCGCCCATGCTTTTGCATACTCCGCAGGTTAAGCTCCTCGATGGCTCGAAGCTAGTGGCGGAGCTGGCCGCCGAGTCGGAGCCTACCGCCGCCAACGCCAAGGGCCGCGGCGCCGGCGCCGCCAAGCCGCAGGAGCTCAAACCGCTGGCGACTCACAGCCACAGCTCCGAGGGCTTTGCGCTCGACTGGTCGTCCTGCCGGCCGGGCCGTCTGGCCAGCGGCGATAACCGACACAAGATCCACGTCTGGGAGCCGGCGGAGGGCGGCAAATGGGCGGTGGGCGGCGCGCACGTCGGTGAGGCTGGGCGAGCAGCGGGGGCGCGGGGGGCTGGGACTGGCGGGGAATGGGGCGGAGAATGGTGTTGGGCTTGATTGCGGCGAGAGCAAGGGCCTAGCTGGACGGTTGCTTGCCTTCCTCCACCTTCCTCCAAGGGCAAACGACTCGCAACCGCCGCGATGCCGGCAGCATCGTGGGCATCATCTGGGTGCCCTCCTGCCAGCAGGCACGCATTGCCTTTAGGGAAAGACCGCCGCGGGAGACACACACGTTCAAGCTGCTTCTGGTCCCTGCTCCCCTGCCTTTGCTGCCTGCCAGGCCACGAGGGCGCCGTCGAGGACATCCAGTGGAGCCCCAGCGAGGAGACGGTGTTCGCCTCGTGCGGCACCGACCAGTCCGTCCGCATCTGGGACACGCGCGAGCGCGGCCGGCCCATGCTCACCGCCGCCGGCGCGCACGGCTGCGACGTCAACGTCCTCTCCTGGAATCGCGGCGTCACGTACATGCTCGCGTCGGGCGCCGACGACGGCTGCATCCGCATCTGGGACCTGCGGACGTTTGCCTCTGGCGGCGGCGGCGCCGCCGCCGGCGCGGCAGCGGGGACGAGCGGTGGCGGCGGCGGCGCCCCGGAGCACGTGGCGCAGTTCACGTTTCACCGGTCGCACGTGTCGAGCGTGGAATGGTGCCCGTACGAGGGCAGCATGCTTGCGTCATGCTCGGGCGACAACCAACTGGCGGTGAGCTGCTCTGGGGGCTGAGGGTTGTTGCTGAGGGCTGCGGGTAAAGGCTGCGGATTGGGGGCCAGGGCGCAAGTGTAACGTAGATGGCTCATGGGGTGCACACGCATGTAGGTAAGTGGGTAGCAGGCGCGTGTGTGGAAACCCAGCAGAGGGGACGGTTTTAATGCCCCACAGCAACCCCTTTGCAGTCCACTACTTCTTGGGACCCGTTGGGGCTCGCTCATTCGGACTGGCAACATCCCAGGTTGCGGGCTAAAGACTGAGTCGGGGTTTTATGACTGTGTGTGCCGAAATGCGCTTCGTGGCTGTACCTGAGCCGAAATGTCGCTGCACCCAAGTCGTGTTGCGCATTCCCTCTCGGCATATCATGGCCCCATCCTGGCCCCCATCCGTCCTGACCGCCCTCATTACGCCCTGCGTTGCGCCGCAGGTGTGGGATCTGGCGCTGGAGCGTGACCCCGACGAGGAGGCGGCGCTGGCGCCCGAGGGCAACGCAGCGGCGCCCGAGGACCTGCCCGCGCAGCTGCTGTTCCTGCACGCGGGGCAAAACGACTTGAAGGAGCTGCACTGGCACTCGCAGATCCCCGGGCTCATACTGTCGACCGCAGGGGACGGCTTCAACTTGTTCAAGGCGTCCAACATGTAGCGAACCGTGGCTCGGGGACCTGAGGGGGCGACCCATGGGCCGGGTCCTTGCGTAGTTTTAGGATTGACGGACGAACAGATAGAGCGGTGCGCAACCGTATTACGGGAACGGTATTGGCTGATGCGGTTTGAGGGGGGGGTGGCGGGGTATGTGCGTGCCGCCGGCGGGCGTTGGGGTATAGCGGTCAGTGTTAAGTGGTAAGAACCGTCGGCGACTTGGCCAGGGGGGCTGTTTGCTGCGGGGCGTGGGGCGCGCGCTATTCTGAGTCCTGTTTACGTCCTGCCATAATGTTTCGGCGTTGTCTATGGACTCCTGTCCTGTGAGCTAAGGAATGTTGCCATGATGGGGCGGCAGAGCCACCAAGAGGCCAGTGGAGCAAATGTTAGTTCCGGCGGGGCACCGCTTGCGGGCTGTGGAGCAGGGACCGCTTGATGGACAGCTCTGACAGCTGATCTGCACAGGCCACCTAGTTCGGCTGTCTTGCGGACGGCTGGACTCGTGTGCAGCTGTTGAAACTTGTAAACGACAGTCAAAGCCCTCTGCGCTGCATGCACTGCTCGGGCTCCCGGAATCGCCCGGCCTCATTGCGGGGCCCACACCAACCGGTTCCCTGGCGCCTCTCCCGCCTCGTCCGGCCATCCCCTGTGCCAATTCGCACACGGCGCGCAAAAACATTGGGCTGGACGCCTAATTGCAGCGCGTCCGCCTTTGTAGAGACACCACGACGGACTTGTGTGCTGTGCGGGGTGTGCATACGTGCCCAAGTAAGCCACCTACGACACGTGTTCGACCTGCTATACCTTGCTAATTCAAAATGGCGCTCGACAAGTGTGAGTCCGCACGACGCGAGGTACAGTGCCTTGGCCACGTTATCAACGGCTCTGACGGTACCATCACACCCGCCCATCATGAAAGATGCACGGGCGATTAAGGCGGTCCTCCGCCTGATATCGTACCGGCACTAAGTGTAGAATTACGGACTGATAGGGCAGCCTCTGCCTCTGTCCCTGTGCAAGCAGGGATGTCAATGGGGAGCCCACCAACAAGCAGCGTTCGAGCAGTTCGAGCTAGCCCTATGCCCCAAGCCCATCCTACGGGGACCCGATTTCGAGAGACCCTTCACCAGCTTCACCCTGGCGGCTGACTTCTGCAAGACAGCGGTGGCTGCCTGCCTCTCCCAATCGAGTGGACGACGACGGACGCGAATACGCCGCGAGCTTCGCCTCCAAACACACAACGAAAGTTGAGCTCCACGGACGCCTCGGACGGGAAGGCCTACGAGGCCGCACGGGCCATCAAAAACTACCACACCTACCTCTACGGCAAATCCCTTTACCCGGTGACCGACAACAGCGCATTGACCTACATCGTGAAGGCACAAGACCTAACGGGCAAGCTGGCTCGGTACGCCAGGCGTTTACAGGGTTACATCTTCACTATCACACACCGTGACAGTCGGAAGTGCGGCAATGCTGGCTTGCCTGGGAGGGAGTTGGCCCTCGGACTATCTACCTACAATCTACCAGGGGAGATCTCCCCCGCAATCTACCCATGGCCGCACAGGCTTTGACGGTTACCTGTAACCTTTGTAACCTTTGTTCCGTTGGGACGATTCGTTCGGCCAGACGGAAAAGCTTGGAAGTATAAGGAGAAAAAACCGCCGAAACGCGGTCGAAATGACACAATGAACCATTTACTCATACGGATACAAATTGAGATTGTCGGTTGTACCAAAACTGCAACTTGGCTTACCGGACCACGCGTCACGACGGCGATATGCTCGTCCATCACACACTCACAAAACGGTTGTTTCACCCACTCTGCTATGGCGGGTCGGGAGCCATTCGGCTTGTGTGGCCTGCAGCCCGGCACACACAGCTTCACAGCGGCGCCCAACACGTCGATAGCCAGGCGCAGTCATGGCACATGGGCTTGACGTCCACTTGACGTGTGCCTGTTGCGCGCGCACCATGCACCCTTGTTCAGCTCTCGCAAAAGGTACAGGGCGCCGACAAAGGTCGGGAGCGCGTTGTCGCCCAGGCACCCTGGTACCACTCCCGGCCTGGGCTGAGTCCCGAGAGGCCCTATCACCCCCAAGGGACTGTCCCCTAAGGCTGGAGAAAGAGCCACAGGTTCCTTGAACCTTGAATTGAGGGCCTGCCACAGTCCGGTCCTTATGTCAAGGTCCCTATCTTGCCGTACAGGCCGTACAAGGGGTCTGTAAGCATGAAGTCGTAAACCAACTGCTTTCAGACCCGCATATCCAGTGCCAAATATGTTCATTATGCTGAAACAAATATATACGAGCGTTTGTGAGCTTGTGTGAAGCTTGGGCAAGCCAAGGGCACGCAAGGGCGTACTAAACCAGAGTGCGGGTCGGTGGGTCACAGTGCCAGATGACCGTGTCCAACCCGCTACAACAACGATTAAATCGCACCTATACACAATCAAAACATTTACACGTGTGATTGTGGTCCTTGAGAGGGAGCGGGCGGCCCAACTCGCGAAAACAGCCAGCATTGCGGCACGCGAGGTGCAGGTCTCATTGAGGGTGCCGCACGCGGTTACGTATCTTAAATAATATGTAAACCTACGAACGTGATAGCCCCGTTTTATTGGGGCTTGAAACTACCATCATCGGCAGTTGGCGGACAGTTGGCGACAATTTGTGCTTTCCTTGCTATAGAGCCTTTGATTACAGGTTAGAGTAGTTCTGGACAGACTGTGTACAGCTTTGCAAGGAGTAGAGATGTTCAGTTTCAGGTGGCGAACCTGGCGATTGCTCGGTCGACCTTGAAGGCGGGCGCGCTACGCCCCCTAGAATTGTTGTTATCGATTGTATCGATTATCATTTATTAAGAAATGGCGGGCTTTGGGGTGGGGACTCAACAGGCTGGCAAGGGCTGGCACACGAACCCTGGCGTGGTACCCGGGTGCGTCCAGGTTGTGGACATCGTAGGGCACGCACCACATCTGTTCCACGAGGCGCCTGGGTTGGTTGGCGAAGGGTTGGGGGGATGCAGGTGTTGTGTGTTTGCGCGTGTATGTTGCGCAGAATGCACCCTAGTGCACTTCAGGGCCAAACCCGATGAAGGAACCCTTGGGCGAACACCTACCAGCTACTTCTGCCACCCTCGGAACCCGCTTGCTGGGAGGTAGGATGACGTGGCACTGATATTCGGTACTTCTTCCTACGGTGTACGAGTCTAGAGAGTAGAGGGAGAACCTCCTGTTCGGCGTCCCAGGCATTTGCAATTTGTGCCACGATGCTTCAGCAGGTTTACGCCGGCGCCACTGCGTCTTGGCCTGTCGATCGGTGCGTTGGAACTCAAGGGCTCTTCACTTGAACATCGCGCTACCTCGATTCAGGTCATCAGCAGGGTCTTGATACATGTGTATTGTGCAGATTCACAGCGCCTCGTGCGCTCGCATGCCCGGGCGCACAATGGAGTCGTCGCGGACGCGCCCCTCCGCCTACATCCGCATCAGTGGTCGCTGAGATAGTAACAAGCAGCGACAACCGTGAGTGGCTAGCCAAACCTAACCGTGAACCGCTCACAACGCCGGCCAAACAACATGGCTTCCATAACGCCCGCAGGTGTGCACGGCGACGTAGCAAGCAGCCCGGCGCCGCCGTCAGCGACGGGCGGTCCGCAAGCCGCGGCCAGCCCCCAGCGCTCTGGCGAGACCTTTCCCTGGTTCGAGCACTGGTACCCGGTGGCCGTGCTCCCCGACCTGGACCCCCGCAAGCCGCACGCGGCACACCTGCTGGGCATCCCCCTGGCGCTGTGGCGCGACAAGAGCGGCACCTGGCACGCGGTGGAGGACAAGTGTCCGCACAGGTGGGGACGGTCGGGGGCGCGCGTAGCCCGCATACGTGAGCGTGACTCAGCCATGTCCCTGTAGACATAACGTACGGATCAGCAATCTCGTTGAAATCCTACATACTGCATACGTGAAATCCCTGAAGCGCATACCAAATAACTGCGCACTGAAGCCGCTCTGACTGTCTGACGCCGGGATAATTTGCACAAGTGGGCGCCGCCCTCCCTCGCCCCATCCCCCACCCCCCAGGCTTGCTCCCCTGTCCGAGGGCCGCGTGGAGTCCGACGGCACGCTGCAGTGCGCCTACCACGGCTGGCAGTTCGACGGCCGCGGCGCCTGCACGCACATACCGCAGCTGCGCGGCGACGACAAGGCGCAGCAGGTGGCGTGCGCCAGCCGCCGCGCCTGCGTGCGGGCCTTCCCGGTGCAGGAGGTGCACGGGCTGCTGTGGGTGCTGCCGGACAGCTCGGAGGCGGCGTGGAGCAAGGTGCGCGAGTGCTGGGTGACGCTGCCCGGGGGGGGGTGCTTTCATGTCAGTACTGCCCAGCATGATGCTTCTGGCCGCACCTGACAGAGGGCGCGACCTACGGATGGACGCCGTCGGCGGAAGTCTGGTCCAGTAGCTCGCACGGCGTTGACCCTGGGCCTCAGATGTGTCCTTTGTCCGTGTCCGGCAGGCTGCGGAGAAGCCGCTTCCAGCCAACGCGTTTCGGGACCTGACAACGCCGGACGACCCGTCAAACAGCTTTGTGCAGTTCGGCAACTGGTTTGCCCGGGACCTGCCAATCCGGTAGGTGCGCTCAGGGACTGCCACTGCATGCTTGTGTGTTACGTCATGCGAATGTGCGTGCTTGTGGACAGGCTGCAAACAGGCGAGGCGAGGTAGGCGAGGCGAGGCAAACAGTCGAGCAGTCTGGCATTCTAGCCGGCAGCCCAACGACCCACGCGTTACGCATAGGACCCGCTACACGACCCCGCTACGTGGCGCCCGCTG
>LSYV01000012.1:757422-768229 GCA_001584585.1 Gonium pectorale | reverse complement strand
GGCGCAAGCGAGCTGGTTTTCACTGAGTGTAAGTGGCGCGCCAACGCACGCAGTATCAACAGTTGCAGGAAACGTAAGCGAGGCGCTCCAAAAGTCGCGCGGGCGATGTTCAAGTGGTGCTAGTATCTCCTGTGGACCACCAACTGAATGCAATACCAGGACTCACCGCCAGCTCCCGAGCTCCCCGGGCCCAGCTCCCGAGCTCCCCGGGCCCAGCTCCCGAGCTCCCCGGGCCCGGCCGGCGGCCCTGCATGAGGGTGCACCACTCGTGTGTCAACGCCGCCCGGTAACTTTGTGAAGCAAACAGCAACGAGCAAGAGCCGTGCCTTCTACGCGCGGTGCGGATGTGTCTATCGCGAATCCAAGCCGCGCAAGGGGCAAAAACCTCAATGCGGTTCAGGACCACCTTGGATGACGGCCTTGAGGACGTTTCGCTGCCACAGGTTCAGCTGGTATGCCTTGAGGTCCGTGTCCACGTTTATCAGGCGAAACGGCTGAGCGTCAGCACCACCCTCTGCGTCCACTTGAAAGCCCTCCTTTTCCAAAGCATTTACTACAGGGTCAAGCGATGCATCCATCTGTCCGCCGACTGCAGCGAGCGCTTCGCGGATCGTCCGCATTGGAGCACTGTCCGGTAGCCGCAGGTGGCTCGCCGTTCGAGCAGGCGCGCAATCTCGGCGAGCAATCTCTGTGCTTGCTTATATGCAGCTTTTGGGCTCGAGGATAGTGCGTCGAATGAGCTGCAGACTGACGAGCGAGTCCGTAAACATGTACGTCGTCGCTTTCTTGGACGGTTTTCTCCAAGGCTGTTTTTACAGCTGAGCTCTCGCACCGTAACATTGTGGCGAGCGGCGTGTTCAAGGCCACGCTGTCGTCGATAAACGTTGTTTCGTTTCGCGTCGCATCCCAGTCAGCCGCATCCATAAGACGACATCGTCGACGACCGAACTGTTGACGCAGAGCTGGCGGCCGTGGCCACGGGGTTTCTTCCAGTTTCAGGTACTGTAGGCCGCGTTTGCCGGGTCGACTAGAGCCGTTCTACCTTGCAGGTGGTCTGGGCAGGTGGGCACGGCCTGTGGGTTTGTTGGTGCGCTCGGCAGCGTGCTCATCGTGGGTTCGTGGGAGGGGCAGTTGTGGGTGCCCGGGTGGGGTGGGTCGTTGAGGCGTCATTCCAGGGGGCGGGGGAGTGTCCCGTACCGGCTTGGTAGAGTGCGCCAAAAGGGCCTCCCTGTGCCGCAGCGTTGTAGCGCGGTTGGCCTGCCCTATTCGCCACAGCTATGGAGTCCGCGGCGGTAAGGCCTGGTGGCTGAGTCAGTGCCCAGTCCTTGCAGTAGCTGGGCGGCATCGGCATCAGGTCGAAGGGCGCCGATCTCGTGGACACAACGGTGGTTGAGCCAGCGCGTGTAGGGGGCCAGAGCGCTCTTTGGCCAGGACCAGGATGGCGAGGCAGGGTTCCGCACTGTGTGCTGCGGACTCAGCCGACAACACCGCCCACGCGATCGCCTTCAAAGGTGGGTGGTGGGTGTGCTACCGCAATCCCTTGAAGTTGGCTAGAGACGTCTGTTGGCTGGAGGCGTCCGTTGCTGCCCCAAAGACTGCGTCTTCGTCGAATCGTGTTTAGTGGCATGCTGTTTCCGGTGCGGCATTTAGTGGGGAGCTGAAGCATTCCGTACTAGCTCCGAGGCCCAAGGTCTCGTTGCGGGATCGTTCGTGTTCATCGACAACGGCTGTATGTGGGGTGGTGCTTGCGCTTCAGGGGCTTGTATCGGATATCAGCTTAGCCAGGTCCTCTGGCAGGCCTCCTGGGGCCCCTAGGTGCTTCTGGGTTCCGCTGCTTTGCGTCGTTGTACCTTTCATTGAGAATCTAATACCGGTGCGCTTAAAGCGTCCCTACACAGCGGCCTTTGGGGTCGTAGACGCGTACCAAATCCGTCCCCTGTGGGTCAGGTGCACGAGTGCGGCTCAAGCCTGCGCCCTCCGAGAGCCCCAGATGGACCTCGTAATTACCGGTAGGGTGAATGTCTACGTCCGGGTTGCAGGCCTCCGTGTGGATTGTCGTGTGGGCCATCAGGAGCCGCTTGGTTTGGCTGCTGTTGTGTGTCGGGGACCGGCGTCCCAGGCGTCCCTGGTCGTTGGGTGTTGGTGAGGTGGAGGTCTCCGGGGGGGGCGGTGGTGGCCGCCGTGGTGGCGGGAGCTTATGGTAGGTCGCGAGGTGCTGTTCCCAGTCTTCGTGGCTTTCCAGGGTGCTGACGGGATCCGTGGTGTGTGCCCACTTCACCTCCCGCAGGAACTGCCAGGCCACAGCCCCATACCTCCGGCAGGTGCACCTGTCGTTGCCACTGTATTTCATCTGTTTTACGCGGTGAGTGCAGCGGCAGACACGACGGTTGGTTTCCAGTCGACAATATAGAACTCTGCTATTGCATCCTGGGCCGGTCGCTTGCTTGACACAGCGGGCGTCGCTGTGGGTTGTTTGCGCTTTCTGGCTTTGCCCAGGGCGGTGACCAGCTTGACGGGTCCGCCTACAATCCTTGCAATGCGATCTGTGTCGTTGTACAGACCGTATGTGAGCTGCTGTGCTAAGGTGACATCTTGGCACGAGCGGTCCCGGCGCCCCTGGCCCTGAGCTGTGCAGACTGGCTCCCTGTTCGGAGACATGTCATGTGTCCTTTGTCTGTGTCCGGCAGGCTGCGGAGAAACCGCTTCCGGTCAACGCGTTTCGGGACCTGACGACGCCGGGCGACCCGTCAAACAGCTATGTGCAGTTTGGCAACTGGTTTGCCCGGGACCTGCCAATCCGGTAGGTGCGCGCAGGGACTGCCACTGCATGCTTGTGTGTATTTTGCACCTCGTCCGTCGGTCCGCGTGAAACCCTCCTGGGTTGCCTGCAGCTGGTGATCGTCCGTCCCCGTATGTACGGCGTGCATGATGCATGTACTGCAGGTACGACACGCTCCTGGAGAACTTGGTGGACCCGTCCCATGTCCCCTTCGCGCACCATGGCGTCATGGTGGGTGAGGGAGATCTGGATGGCGAGGGGGCGCGCGGCGTGCGCTTTAAGTTTGGCTGCTGCTGAACTTATACAAGTGCCCCTTTCGAGGCGTTTGTTCATGGGATTAAGATGGCGGCTGCGGCAGGAAGCGACGAGAGGACCGCTCCCGCCTCTTGCTGGCGTTTTCTGCATCATGTCACGATTAAACTCGAGGCTGGCCCACGGCGCCAAGGTCGCCTCGCCCACCTGCCCTCGGCCCCGCCTTTGCCTTCGGCTGTACCGCACTCCGACAGGCCAAACGCTCAGGCGAGAAAGGCACCAGCCTGGCGCTCAAGGAGTACGGCGTGGGCGGCTTCCTGTGCGACGCATCCATGAGCGGCCGCACCGGGAACGTCCAGCTGCAGGCGCCCTGCCTGGTAACGTGAGAGCACGCGCGTCATCGAGTGCCCGCTTGCAGCTCACGCACCGTACGTGCGCCGTACGTGCATGTACGGCATGTGGCACCGCTCTTCCTGTCCTGCAACTGCATCCTTGTACGCTGCATTGCATTTAATTGCGCGTAGCGAGAGGTCTCCGAACAGCCTGCGACGCGTACGGTTCCCTGCACTTGTGCTTGTTGGTTGATGCCTTTTGACAGGTACGATTTCGGCGGCTTCCCGTTCCTCACGGTGCTCTACTCCGTCCCGACCAAGCCCGGCTGGAGCCGCGCCTTCAGCGTCACGCTGCAGGTGAGTCAGCAGCCATGCGCAGCGTAGAGGGCGGATCCCCGGACCGGACCGCTCCACCGTGCGGACGTGGAATAGTCTCCTGCGTGCAGCCATCTCAGTTCCGTGTTAAGCCTGTAACTGTAAGTGAGGGCTTTGTCAGGGTCTTGCGCGACTGTAGGGACGAAGAGAATGCGCCCACACGCCCGTCCAAGTGTCGTCTGTGCCGCCGTATGTCCACGCCTCACGCAGAAGACCAAGATGGAGAAGAACCCCTTTCCCGCGCCCCTCGTGGCGGCCCTGAAGCAATACTCGAGCTGGCATTGGCTCGGTGAGCATAGCCCGGCTGCAAAAACCCAGGGTTGTGTAGGGCGATGCTGTGGTACATTGAATCACGCTTTGGAAGGCTGTTGCGTGAAGGCTGTTGCGTTTTGTCCGTTGCCGCTTCTCCGCAGACCACATCACCCGCCGACATCCCATCCTGGACGGCGACACCTATATGCTGCACGTTCAGGTCCGTTCCATCCCGTGGGTTCCGTTTCCGGCAAGTCCACTGGGGCAGGGTCGTCAGTGCGGCCGCCGCAAAGTGTCGCATCACAGCTTGCATATGTACACTCTTGCCACTCACCTGAGCTTCATTCTCGAGCCGCTGCCTCGCCCAGCGGCTTGATCAACACCGCATATCGTACGGTGCTAGAAGCTTCCCTCCGTATATGTACGGCGTGGTGCGGCGGTGCCCGATGACAAAGCCCTCGTTGTGTCTATCCGCAGGAGCGGCTGCTCCGGGCCCAGGGCGACGACTGGCGTCGCGGCTACTACATGCCGGCGGCGGCGGACTCCTCGGTGGTGGCAATGCGGCGCTGGCTGGACGAGTTCGGCCGTGCGGTGCCCACCTGCGAGCCGGGTGCGCCCCTGCCGCCCGCGATGAGCAAGCGGGAGGTGCTGGACCGGTACTCGCAGCACACCAAGGACTGCAGCCACTGCCAGAAGGTGCGGAGAAGAGCACATCTTTGGAGGGATAGGTTTCATGCATCTCGTACCAGAGGCTCTTACGCCGGGCATGAAGATGGCGATTGGTCGTTGCCGCCCTCGACATGCATGCTGCCTGCTCGTTCTGCGCACCGCATGTCACGCGCGTCGGCTTGGGTGCCTTGATGGTGCCTGACCCCTAAGCTCGCTGAGTAGCCCTCCGCACGGCTAGGTGCCCTCGTCCTGACCCGTGTACTACAGCACGTAAATGCTCGCAAACACCAACCGCGTTGAACCCTATTGGTCCCTTTGGGTCGGTCGCCTCCAGGGCTTGCGCCAAGTGGAGCTCGCGTCCCTGGTGGCGGCTGCGGGCGCCGCGCTGGCGGCTGTGTGGCTGCTGGCGCGCCTGGTGACCGGCTCGCCGCTGCTGGCCCCGCCAAACGGCATGGCACTGCTGGCGGCGGTGGTGTGCGCCGGGGCGGTGGCGGCCCTGCGCTCGCTCCGCCAGCAGTTCTTCTACGTCGACTACGTGCACGCCGAGAAGCACTGAGGGAGGGGGGGCAGCTGAAAGCGGACGGCAAAAGGGCGCATGTGCGACCCGAGAAGCGCCGACTGGGAGAGGCCGGAAGGGGACGGTGCGGCAACGGTGGCAACGCAACGTTGGCACGAGGGAGGTGGACAAAAAATGACGGTTCATCGCTCGCGGCTCCGTCTCACACGTTAAGGGGTGTACAGCAAGGGAGTGTAGAGGAACGGGGTGAGGGAGGAGTTCAGGGTGTATAAAAAAATGTACATATACGCGGGACAGGCAGCTTGCAGGGTTGAGCTGTATGACGGCGCTTGCATTGCAGATATGGCAGCTTCGGTAGCGGGGCTACAGGTCCTGGGAGTGGGTGTCGGTGTAGTGCATGTGCGTCTGCGTCAGCATGGGCATTCCGTAGCTGCCAAGCGTCAGCATATTGTGCCATAGAGCGGTCACGTGCACGCTGGGAGCAGCTCGTTACACAAGAACTGGCAGCTTGTTATGAGCACTGAAGCGCGGTACCCGCTGTGTACTCCACTTTCAGCGTCCTGTGGGCTAGCTCCATGTGCAATACGGAGTATTGAGAGCATGTTGCATGATTCCCCTCCATTTTTGCAGCGTGCAGGACGCAGAGTTTTGAGGCGAGAGTCGGTACGAAGAAAAGCCTGAGTATGCTCGTGGGCAGCTCATGGGTTCGCATGTTACGCCAATTTTACGAAACGCTGCGATGTGAGCCGCCCGTTTTGTATTGTGCAGGCGTTCGTGTAGTCTTATCTGGTTGGCAAAGGTGCAATCTCGGGAAAGAGTGCTGGAATCCACGGTTACATGCTTGTTACGTTTTTGCATAGTCGTATAACGGCGATGCCCTAGTCGTATGGATAGGCAGATGGACTCACACCCACAACGCCACAAGGACATGGGCGTACACATGCCGTCACTGGCAGACGTTGTAACCGTCGCTTCCCAACCTTCGCAGCCGTTACGGCCAGGTCGCGGGCTGCCCACCATGCTGGCCAACGTGGGACACAGCAGCAGCGCCCCGCCGGCTACACCTCCACAGGACAATACCCCTGGAAACCTTCACATTCTAGGCAATGCGCGTCTTCACTGCACCACAACCCCAGCCCCACATTCCAGCGAGCTCATCCTCAAGGACCCTTTTCAGCGCAGTACCGTACTCCTGAGGCCGGGCGTGCCATGAGGTGCCGAGATCTGCTGCCCTGTACACACCAGGCAGGACAGGTTCTGCAACGTCGGCTACCAGGCCTTTGGGATGGCCGCTTACTAAGGACGCCCTTGCCTGCGTAATGCCTCAAAATGCATGAAGCACAGGTAACACCAGCAGATCCACGCATCCCAAATTCCGACCATCGCAGGTCGCCAACTCGCGACCTTCTGCCACCGTCGCACCTTCCGGCAACTCACAACCAGGTAAGATCATTGGTGTACTTGACTCGGCAGCAGGAACTCCACCCGCGCTCTCCACTGCATCGCCCTCAGACGCGAAGGGACCGACTACGCCGCGTCACCGCCCCGCAGCGTCGTGGCCTGCAGCTGCGCCGTCACCGCCGTCGCCAGGTGCGCCGCTGTCGCCATCGATGGAGAACGGTCAACTGCCTCGGCCTGGATCCTGAACCCGCCGCCGCCGGCGCCGTCAGCGCCGCCGTCAGCGCTGCCCGCTGTCGACCGCTCCAAGCGCTTCACAGGCAACGAAACTCCGTTCACAGCTTGGGAGCTGAAGCTAATCCGCGAGCTAGGGCCCCAAGTCCAAGCAGCCATCTGCGCAAGCGCTGGCGCCCGCAAACCCGCCACCAACACGCTACACGCTCATGGGAGCAGGAGCTGCATACACCATCAAAATACAAGTACGATCCTAGTCGCATTATGCCCAAGGTCGAGCTGCAATCGTCTGATCTCACCCACCACCGCACGAGCTCGCGCTCGCATACGCCCCCGCGTGCCTACCTCCGCCCCCAACGCACACGCAGGCACCCTGAACCCGCCCCTTGAGAAATCCCCGGGCCCCGGCGGCACTACACAATTCAACCACGTGCACGCAAACAAAGTAAAAGAGTACAGCAAGCACATCAATCCGCCCTCAACACTGCGTTCATCCTGCCTCGATACGTCCAAGATGCAGCCTTGGTCAATCTGGGGACAACAACACTTCCAGGCTGGCGGCTCCCTGCCTATGGGCAGGCCCCAAGGCAGCTGAGGGGATGGGGGATGGGCCGCCGCGTCAACTCAGGGAAGCCTTTCGCAGTACGCCTAGTACGGCAATCAACTCAGCGGGCTCTGGAGCGAGCAGGATGCACTGTACGGCAATTGCCGCTACCACGCAGGTTGAGGTGGATATTGCAATAAGAAACAGTAGAGGGAAGGACATAAAATGAAATGATACATATGAGCGGCAGGAACGACACCTGCGCGCCCAGCGCGTAGAGCAGCCTCGTGGATCGAGTGTAATCAACCGCACGGGCGCCGAGCTACCCAACGCCAGAACGAACAGGCTGTCTGTCTCCGGCGGCACCTGGCCGAAAAAGTGGTTCGTGTCACGACAGCTGGAAGCCGCGCTGCTCCACCGTTGACACCACCACCGCCGCTACCAGCCCCTAGGTCACTGCCGTCACTGTCATCGGCAGCACCTCCAAAACAAGCGTCCCGTGCGTCGCCTAGCTCCGCCATTGGTTGGCGCCGAAGCAGGCGGCACAGGCGCGGTAGGCGGGGCCGCCGTGGTAGGCATTGGAGAGGCAAGACGCAAGCGAGGGCCGGTAGAGGCGGAGCCCGTAGGCGAGCAGCAGGCGTCGAAATCGTCGGAAGGTCGGAAGTTTCCATCTGGGAGACGAGGTGCTCGCCACCGAGCACCGTGCGGCTGAGCCCCGGCTGGCGAAGGGGAGGTCGGTGTAGCGGAGGCTGCGAGGGTCTGGCCGGGGTGAAGCCGCACGTTGGCTCCGTTAAAGGGGGCAGGCTGCGGAGGAAAGAAGGGAAGGTAGGGTCAGGTAGGTTGGGATGGAGGCAACAAGGACGTTTGCGGGAACGAGGGAGGGGGTTGCGGCGGTTGCGGATGCGTGCTCGCAGCGCTTGACGAGCGGCACAGCACCGGCAACGGGTAGCGCAGCTCCGGCCCAGGACCTCATGTCAGTCATGTGCCAAGACTGGATACCGATGTGAGTGCGGGGCGATCGCTAGAAAGCAAGAAACTTGAAGCGCTAGCTTTCATGTTCCCTTGGCCCGCTTGTTACCCACCTCTCTATCAAGCCTCCAATCCGAGCAGCTGCTTCAGCTCCGCCCGCTCCCGCTCCCGCTGCTGCTCGTCCCCATCAAGCCGCGACCGCGCAAAGTCCAGCAGCACGCAGCGCGGTGCACCGCCGCCGTCGCCTGCGGTGCCGCTCGAAGCATATGACGCTCCTCCTGCTTCCACCGCACCGCCGCTGGTACCAGCCGCCCCCGGTACCAGAAGCATGTTCTCGAGCTCCAGGTCTCCGTGCACGAAGCCCGGGCAGGCGGCCTGCACATCCTGCAGCGCTCGCAGCGCTGCGACGGCGACAGCGCGCGAGAATGGCCGCACGCAGTCAGACAGCCGCTGGCTGCCCTCCATGGGCCTCAGCGCAATGTACCGCAGGTTGGTCTCCGTCGTGCCGTGAGACAGCATCTGCGGGACCGAGGAGCCCTGCACCTGCGCCAGCGCCCGGTACGCCTGCACCTCCCGCCAGTACGCTGCCTGGTCGTAAGCCTCCCAGGTGTACACCTTGATGACAGCGGGGGCCCCGTTGCACGTGCCGCTGAAGACGGTGCCATCGCCACCCTCCGCCAGCAGGTCCAGGCACCGCAACCGCACGGATGTAGCTGGTGGAGGCAGGTCCGCACCGCTGGCAGGTGGGGCGCGCGCCGCCGCAGCGGTGGCGGCTGCGTCCAAGACCGATCCAGATGGCTCTGCGGCCACAGCGTCCCTCCGCAGCAGGCCGCACGATGCGGCCAGCGACCCCCTGCAATGGCAACGTGGCACACGCATAATCAGAAGCAGAATTGGCGACTGCTGTGCGTGCAGCTGCTCAGCCGTGGCGTGTGCTTGCACTGCGGCACGGAACCTTCCATCCAGGTGGGGTGGTCAACCCAGTACCTACCCGGAGGTGTCCCCGTGGGTGGAGTCGGGCGAGGCGGTTGCCTCGCTCGTCCCAGCCCCAGACCCGCTGCCGCCCTCAGGGGCATCAGGCCCGGCACGGTCGCCAGCGCCACCGCTGGCACCCTCGCCCCCACCAGCCGCAGCTGTGCCGGGCAGCAGCGCCGCCGACTGGTCTCCGCAGGCGAACAGCAGCGCCTGCAGCTGCTGCCAGGACAGGGCGCCCACCATGGTGGCGCGGCGCTCGCTGCCCGAGCCAGCTGTCGCCAGGAAGGGCTCGGACAGGTGCACAACAGTGCGGTCGTCCGGTGACACGTACACCAGCCACGTCGCGTTCCAGCAGGAAATGAAACCGTGGCAGATGCGCCACGTGAGCAGGTATGTGTAGATCTGCAGGCGGCACCCCTGGTTTAGTAACGCTATGCATGGATGCAGCGCAGTTAAGTGCCGTGGGAGCGGACTTAGATCTACCGCATATGATCCGGTTACAGCTAGCACAGTGTACGGCATGGGGAGGGAGCACACCCCACCGCTACCAGTGAAAGGACGTTCCCTCACCTGCGCGACGACTTCTTTCGCCTGGCGGTGGAAGCTGTGGTTGCTGTTCATGTACGCCTCCTGAAGGTCCACCGGTGTGCCCACATCCTCCATCAGCCGTGCAATGCGCTTGACCTCGCCTATGCATGCGAGTTTGCGCCGCTTGGCCTGTAGCAGCCGGCCGGCTGCCCTCTCGCCGGCAGCTGCTGCAGGCGCAGAGGGGATGCTGCTTGCTGAGGCCAGCTGCTGCCCTGCTGCCGGCATCAGTGTCACCTCAAGCACCAAGTCTGCCTTACGCCGCGTGCTCGTCGACTTGCTCACACTGGCGCTTGCCTTCGCCGCCACCGCCACCGCTGCACTGCCCATGGTTTGCTGGTCCTCAGCGCGGATCTCCCCAGAGCATAGCGCGTGCTTGATGATGGCAGCAGGGGGCTGCTGAGACCACCGCGCGCTCTCCAGGATAAGTGGCAATGGCGTGGAGGGCGCCAGTCTTTCCAGCAGTCTCCGGCACAAGTCGGAATGAATGTGACAGGCCACATCCGCCTCGGAGTCCAGCTGTCGTGCGGTCGGGTCAAGCGGCTGCAGCCTGTTGGAAGCGAGGAGACACATGTGCGCCGTCAAAGATTCGTTGCAGCCAGCCAAGAGTGAGCGGGATGTTGGGGAAACACGCCGCAGCCGTGTAAGTGACTGGTTCGTGGAGCAAATGAGCGCCGTACAGCCAATTTCTTCACGGTGCCAGAACGTTAAATACAAAAGAAAAGATTAGAGGAAGACAAGTAGCGCTTGAAGCTCTATAGCGCACTCGGCTTCAGTCCTCCCGCAAACCCAAGCTGGCACTAGGCTGGAGCACCCCGCAGCAACAACAGGTTACGAGCCCCAGCTTAACGCTGCTGCTTCGCTCGCAACGCAGACTCAGGTTCCTGGAACCATTAGCGACGATGGGCAGGAAGTGTCCGACGGCT
>LSYV01000012.1:708859-726170 GCA_001584585.1 Gonium pectorale | reverse complement strand
TTGGCAGCCGCGGTGTGAGACAGGGGCAGGGGCATATGCAAGGTTTGGGAGGGGAGCGCGGAAAGGAGCAGCGGCTCTAGGCGCAAGCGAGCTGGTTTTCACTGAGTGTAAGTGGCGCGCCAACGCACGCAGTATCAACATTTGCAGGAAACGTAAGCGAGGCGCTCCAAAAGTCGCGCGGGCGATGTTCAAGTGGTGCTAGTATCTCCTGTGGACCACCAACTGAATGCAATACCAGGACTCACCGCCAGCTCCCGAGCTCCCCGGGCCCAGCTCCCGAGCTCCCCGGGCCCAGCTCCCGAGCTCCCCGGGCCCGGCCGGCGGCCCTGCATGAGGGTGCACCACTCGTGTGTCAACGCCGCCCGGTAACTTTGTGAAGCAAACAGCAACGAGCAAGAGCCGTGCCTTCTACGCGCGGTGCGGATGTGTCTATCGCGAATCCAAGCCGCGCAAGGGGCAAAAACCTCAATGCGGTTCAGGACCACCTTGGATGACGGCCTTCAGGACGTTTCGCTGCCACAGGTTCAGCTGGTATGCCTTGAGGTCCGTGTCCACGTTTATCAGGCGAAACGGCTGAGCGTCAGCACCACCCTCTGCGTCCACTTGAAAGCCCTCCTTTTCAAGAGCATTTACTACAGGGTCAAGCGATGCATCCATCTGTCCGCCGACTGCAGCGAGCGCTTCGCGGATCGTCCGCATTGGAGCACTGTCCGGTAGCCGCAGGTGGCTCGCCGTTCGAGCAGGCGCGCAATCTCGGCGAGCAATCTCTGTGCTTGCTTATATGCAGCTTTTGGGCTCAAGGATAGTGCGTCGAATGAGCTGCAGACTGACGAGCGAGTCCGTGTAAACATGTACGTCGTCGCTTTCTTGGACGGTTTTCTCCAAGGCTGTTTTTACAGCTGAGCTCTCGCACCGTAAGATTGTGGCGAGCGGCGTGTTCAGGGCCACGCTCTCGTCGATAAACGTTGTTTCGTTTCGCGTCGCATCCCAGTCAGCCGCATCCATAAGACGACATCGTCGACGACCGAACTGTTGACGCAGAGCTGGCGGCCGTGGCCACGGGGTTTCTGCCAGTTTTAGGTAGGCCGCGTTTGCCGGGTCGACTAGAGCCGTTCTATCTACCTTGCAGGTGGTCTGGGCAGGTGGGCACGGCCTGCGGGTTTGTTGGTGCGCTCGGCAGCGTGCTCATCGTGGGTTCGTGGGAGGGGCAGTTACGTTATACGTTATGTTACAGTTGTGGGTGCCCGGGTGGGGTCGGTCATTGAGGCGTCATTCCAGGCTTTCCAGGGGGCGGGTGAGTGTCTCCTTGCCTGACTGCACACACCCCATCCCCCCCCAGCTCCTCAACCAGCTCAGCGCATCGTCTACTCCAAGTGCATTCCGCAACCGTAATAGCTCCACAAACGAAAAAGAGGGGTGCGGCGGCCGAGACCGTCGCGTCACTAGAAAAGTAGGGGGAAAGACAACACAAAGGTCCAACTAACAGCAAAGCCAAGTAGCGCGATACTAGGAACCTGAGGTAGGGACACCACAATCTCGAATTACAAGCTGGTAGGACGACTGCAATGGGCCAGGATCCGATGAACCAGGGACGGCCAATACCACTGATGAGCTGCAACGTAAGCTGCCAACACTCAGAACGACCAGAGATGACCACGAGGCAAGCGACCACTCACGTGTGCTCTTCGTGTTACTCCCTGGCGGACGCAGGATGTCCAGTGAGGGGTGCGGTTGCGGGCTGCGGGAGGAATATGTGCGAAGGACAGGCCGAGTGCGGGGGCACGCAGGAGTATAGGTGGCATGGGAAGAAAGAAAGCACGCGAATAGGCCCAAGTTTTCTGTGGGATCGCCGCGGGGTTGTGCTGTGTGACAGACTGCAAAATCCCATACCGTACTGCTGCATGCACAACGCTAAGCAGAAGAGCACGGGAAGCCACTGTCAATGCTTTGTTTCATTGGTCTTGGCGGCCGCGGTGTGAGGCAGGGGCGGGGGCGGGGACGGGCAGGGGGAAGCTATGAAGCGCGCTGTTCGGCCGGCGATGGACAGGAGGACAGCTTGCCACCACGGCATAACGCTCCGCGGGTACAACAAGGCCGTCCATTGTTGTACAAAACACGACATTGCTGCTTCAATGGGCGGGCCAACAGCACTCCATAGGCGCTTCGCCTTCGACCGTGGTTTCCGTTTCAACTTGTCCGGCAGGGAAGCTGCCGGGAACCTCCAGACTTGGAGTAGCGATGGGCGGCACTTGTCTCAGGGAGCGCGCCCCCATTGGGGAACGGGGGCTGGGGGCGCGCGGGCGGGAGACGGCGCGCGGGCGTGTTGGTTATGTAAGAGATGAGGGATGGAGGCGGCTGACTGCGTGCTTGCTTATGGGGCGCAGGACCGGCGCGGGCGCGCGGCTGGATCCTTGGGGAACACCGGACGCAGGCAGAGGGTGGGGTAGGGGATGGAGCGGACGCAAGCGGAACACGGGATGAGGCGGCTGGGCGGGGCGGGGTGCCGGTGTTGCGTAAGGGGCGGGCAGGCAGGCACGCGGGCCGCGACTAAGGCGTCAGAAACGCCTTCAGTCGCATCGCACTCCTCCCGCCCGCCCGAGCCGTCCCCGCTCCCCGCCGCGAACTCCATCTGTCCTGCTGTGGCTTCGTTGGCTGCAGGCAGTCACGCAATTGGCAGTACCGTATGCGGTGTGACCCACACTGGCGCTCACTTGGAGTCGCTCCGGGCTTTGGATTTGGATCTAACCAGGATGGGCTACGTTGCGGCAGACAGGGCGCCCACAGGATGCGTGCGATCAGCCCGCAGGCATTGGGAGTGCGCACCCGACACATGGCGACATGGGTCCCGTGGCGTCGCACACAGCGTCAAGGCGATGACTTCATTATGTGGACGGTCAAATCAACCACAACCCTACATGACATGGGCGTGTGAATGCCGCCACAGGAAGACACTGTAACCATCGCTTTCCAGCCTTCGGAAAAGTAACACAATCAAGTCGGGGGCTGCCCATTTTGCTTGCATACATAGGGTAAAGCAGCAATGCCCCGCCGGCTACACCCCCGCAGGACAACACCTTTTTGGTAAACCCCACTTCAAAAAGGCAACGCGCGTCGTCGCCGCAGCAACCCAGCCCCACCTCATGAGCAACCCCACATTTCAGCGAGCTCCTCCCCAAGGACCTCCCAGCGCAGTACACTTGCAACTCTCGAGGCCGGGCGCGTCATAACACGCCTCAATCCCTACCCTGCACATCAAGCGGAACTTGTTCTACACCGTCGTGACTATACCGGTAGATACAAAGCCTTTGAAACAGCCTCTTGCTGCGAATGCCCCTGCCTAATGCCTCGCCACGAGCAACTGTCTCTGAGCGCCACCACAATGCGTGAGGAATAGTTAACACCCGCAGACGGCAGACCCCCGCATCCCCAATCTCGACCATTGCAGGCCGCGAGTAAACGACCTCCTGCCATCATCACACCTTCCTTTGGCAACCCACGACCAGGTAACAAATTACAAGTGGTACTGACTCGGCAGCAGGAACTCAACCCGCGCCTGTCCACTACACCGCCCTAGGGCGCGGAGGGACTGCCTACGCCGCGTCACCGCCCCGAAGCGTCGTGGCCTGCAGCTGCGCCGTCGCCGCTGCCGCCAGGTGCGCCGCCGCCGCCATCGACGGCGAACGGTCAACCGCCTCGGTCTGGCTCCTGAACCCACCGCCGCCGGCACCGTCAGCGCTGCCGTACGCGCTGCTCGCCGTCGACCGTGCCGCCGCGGCGGCGGCCTCTATCGCGGCGGCCGAGAAGGCGCTGATGTGCTGCCCGCCGGGCGTGCCGTTGGCGGCGGCGGCGCCGCCCCCGCCGGGCGTGCCGTTGGTGCTGGTCCCTGCGTGCTGCATCTCGAGCGGTACCTCCTCCAGCGCCGCCACGGCGGAGCGGAGGATGGCCACCGCCTCCTTGGCAGCGTTGCGCCGGGCCACCACGTCGTCGGCCTCGGTCAGGAGCCCGTCAAGGAGGTCATCCCTACGTGTGTTGGATCGCATACGGGGAGCAATAGAATCATGTAGGATCGCTGTGTGCGACGTTGCTGTGTGGAGGCACAAAGGTTGCCGGACGGGTGAAAGGACTGTGTGAAGCAAATGCTATATGGTCTCTCCCCCCGAGTCTGCGCGTCAGAACCTCCGCCCTCACAGTCTCGGTACTGCACGCGTTTGATACATGCCCGTACTATGTACGAGCTGGCAACCGCGGCGCCCGCAAGCCTCACCGAGCTCGGGTCTCGCTCAGCGCGGCACAGGCACACAATACTGGGATGGGGGGTACCGATGTCCAGCTGGCCCGCAGGCCATCTCCAACAGGGGCCCCAGGACACGCGCATCGCGGCTAACGAAGCCGTACAGCCGTACCTGTACAGCTTCTTGATGAGGTGCTGCTGGAGGCCCCGCTT
Organism: Gonium pectorale; assembly: GCA_001584585.1. Classification (NCBI taxonomy): domain Eukaryota; kingdom Viridiplantae; phylum Chlorophyta; class Chlorophyceae; order Chlamydomonadales; family Volvocaceae; genus Gonium; species Gonium pectorale. Next base: position 721,726 of record LSYV01000012.1, on the reverse strand, counting down.
GGTGTAGTGGACCATGAAGTGCATGATGGCTTTGGGGACCTGCGTTTGGTACCGCGACAAGTGCGGGAGCGGTGCGAGTATTGGCATAGTCCGGCACGCGGTAAAGATCGTGGTAGCGTGTCGGCTCCGCCCGGACCTCGCTCAACCCGTGTCGGCAATCATTCGACGACCTACTGGCAAGCCACTGCTTTGCTCACCAGGTCCGCCAGGTTTTTCCGCGATATCGCGAAGTACGACTCGACCAGCCGCCGTACCACGTCCACCTCGGCCGCCTCGCTCTCCGTGAGCCGCGAGCGCCCCGCGTTGTGCCCCTGCGGTGCGCACCAAAGGTCCACCAGCGGCAAGCAAGCGAGTGCATGTACATTCCGTGACCTCGGAGCCCGTTCTTGTTCTCAACAGCTGTTTTCGGGTCACATACATACGGTGATACGAACGGTAGCACGGGGCTCACACTAACCGCGTTGACAAACGCACCGTGACCTCCCACCTCAGCCAGCAACGCCTGCGTCCGGAGCCTCCGGTGCGCCGCGCCTTTCAAGGCCCAGCCCGGCCTCTGTATTCCTTCCCAAGCGGCCCGAATGCCCTCCCTGCCCCACCTGCCGCGCCAAGAGAGACGGCAGCGGCGCCACGCTCCCAGCCGCCGCGGCCGCCGCCACCGCCACGCCGCCGTCCTCGCCGCCGCGCCCCAGGCCGGTCCCGGACGTGGACGCTCCGCCCCCGCCTCCGCCGCCTGGCAGAAGGGCGGTGCCGTCCGGTCGCTCCCGCAGAAACCAGCTGAACCACCCGGTGCCCAGCGCGCCCTGCCCCCCCGAGTGGGAGGCCGAGGCCAGGTCCGACTCGCTCTCGCTGCGGCGGCGCCGGGTCGAGGCCGGCAGTAGGACGTCATCCAGGGAGGGGCTGCTGTCGGGAAGACCCTGGGGCGAGGAGTGGAGTGGAAGGGTGAGCTGGCGCAGGTCGACCCATGGGTCCAAGGAGGGGCAACGCCTTTGCCGTTGCATGGTGGAACATGATCGGCATCCCGCGGACCGGGTCGGACGTTCGCGAGCGCGAACAACGCAATGATCCTGTGTCAGGAGCGCGGAATCCTCCGCCCCCCCCACCGCGGTGTCCTTAGGCATGCAGCAAGACGGCTGGGCGGCAGCGCGTGGCGCACAGTCTGCGCCGACCCTTCCCTTCCCTTCTGTGCGCCACGCGCTGCCGCCCAGCCAAGCCGCCCCATGCGTCTCACGCAAGCGCGGGTAGGAAGCGGGCCGAGGGCGGCTGCGACATAGGGAGCCCGACCCAGCCTCGCCGCACCTTGAGCCCGATGCCGGGGGCGGCGAGGCGCGTGCCGTTCTCGGCGGAGCCCAGCGCCTTGCGAGGCACCGCACCCGACGCGCCGCCCTGGCCGCTGCCCGAGGCGGTGCTGGGCCCCTCGCCGCTCTCCTTACGCTGCGCCGCGGCGGCCGCCTGCCGCGCAGCCCGGTCCTGCGCAATGGAGGGGATTGGACGGGGGGCAGGTGGGCAATGCGGTGCAATGCTGATATACTGAGCGTGACGCAGGTATGGGTTCCAGCCAAGGTTTCGCCATTCCCGACACCCACGTCGCTCCCGACTGCCTCCTTGTCGCACCACGCCCGCTGCACCAGGCTGCCGCGCACAACCAACCGAGCATGCCGTACCTCGTCATGGCTGCCCGGATCGCCCCCTGCCCCCCGTGCCCTGACCGGTTCCGGGTGGTCCACGCTCATGCGCAACCCGTGCCATGCTTTGCAGCCAGCGGCGCACGCCTCCTCAACCGGCTTCCAAGGCCCTGTCCATAAAAGAATATCATCAACCCCCGAGCGAGGACTTCCTGCCCTGTCAACGGCTCCTTTCAATGACTTCACACTCTCCCCCCCCCCCGATACACGCCCGCCCGCTGCTCCAGGCGGCCGCGCCCACGCACCTGCATGACCGCCCGGATGGCCCCCCGCCCCCCGATGAAGTCGGGGTGGTCCACGTTGATGAAGTCGCACTCGCACTCCACCAGCGAGCGGATCATGGCGTCGGCGGGCACAGCGCCCGAGGCGATGAAGTCGACCACAGCGTGCGCCAGGTGGCGCTGCAGCGAGGGGAACCTGCAGGGGCAATTGGGGGTTCGGCAGAGGGAGCTTTAGCACAGACGGTGGGGTGTGGATGTAGTGGCTCACAGCCATGGGTGGAATGGGCACCTTGACGGTGCAAAGGCCTGCCCTGCGGCGCGGCCTTGGGCAACAATACCCATCGCGGGGCTGCTGCCCCCGCACCGCCATGCCCCGGTGCCCTGTAACCGCATGCTCATGCCCACCAGGCTGCCTTTGGCGCACACGGCCTGATAAGGCAAAAGACAGTTCGGGGAAGCATGGCTGCTCCTAGCAGGGCAAGCCGGCTTCTCAGAGCTGTCTTCAGCAGGAAATCCGCGGGCAGACTTTGCATACCACCGCATCCTCACAGCGGTTCAGCGCCCCGTTTATCGCGACCCGTCACGGCCTGTTTTCTTGCTCTCAACCCCACCCCCGCAAGCCCTACCTGCCCGCCTCCGGCGGGCATGCCTGCTCCGCGATCTTGACCAGCTCTTCGTGCACCCGCTCCTTGCAGGACAGCGCCGGCGGCATGAGCTGCTGGATGGCGCGGCGCGCCAGCAGCTCAAACGGCTCCTGCGTACGACACCGTACATGGGGTCAACGGGACTGACAAAGGTGACAGACGATAGACGGTGAGGAAGACAGCAGCCCGAGACATGGCTACAACCCCACATGCGCAACGTAGGATACGTAACCATTCAAGGTCGACCTCGCTCATTGGCACCCCCACCTGCGGCACCAGCAGGCTGCCCGACACGCCGCCGCCGTTGCGGATGACGGTCGACACCTCGGCGTCCGACAGGTCCCGCGCGGGGTCCAGGCGGCCCAGCGCCGGCAGGAACTGCTCCGTGAACACCTCCCGCACGCGCGCGCCGCCCGACAGCTGCTGCGCCATGCGCAGGTCCAGGTGCCGCCCGTCCAGCAGCGCGGCGTAGCGCTCGGCGTAGTCGCACAGCAGCTGCAGCAGATAGGCGCCCCTGAAGGACGGGGTGGGAACGGGGGACGGGGTGTTGAGGCGGCCAGCGGCCAAGTACACGGCAGTGCTGAGTGGCCGGAGAGTATTACATCGACCGAATCGCGACGGAACGGTTCGCTATACGACGCACGTGAACAAAATGATGTCCTAGGGCTCGCTGCTGTCGCCGCCTTCCGCATTAGTACCGCATGAAACACCCAGCACCACGACCTGACACAATATACCAGGGGAGGCTCGCCCCAACGCCCAACGCCCAACCCCATGCCGTGCACCGCGCGGGAAGCATCTTGCCCCAAGGCCTCCTGCCCGCACCCACTTTGCGCTCCTGCTCTGAACCGGCTCCGGGTCGCCCAGAGTGCGGAGCTCCGCCTGGCGCGCCTGAGGTGCCGGGGCGTTGTGGGAAGCGGGGCCGAATCGCGTATCAGGTGCGGATCCGAATCACAACCGGGTTACAAGAAGGTTGAGACGGACGCGTGGGGAGCAGCCGCACAGATATAGCGTCCGAGGCTACGCCTCACACGTCTGCCACCGCGCTGGCGTAGCGGGTGATCGTTGAGTCAGGAAGGGACATAAGCTGACAGCAAGGAGGCAGGAGGACCAGCGGCGCAGCTGCAGAGGCCTAGCGCCCGAAACCCACACTCCCTGGACTGGTGTCACTGCCTTGGGCAACCGGCAGCTATCGGGCGCTGCTGCCGGAGCACGCTGCAAACGTTAGGCCATCCCCTCCGCAGTCCCGGTCGCGCCCCTCCTTGTCCCTACCCTCCGCAGTCCCGGTCGCGCCCCTCCCTGTCCCTACCCTCCGCAGTCCCGGTCGCGCCCCTCCTTGTCCCTACCCTCCGCGTGCACCGCCTTATCGATACCCACCGCACCAATCCGCCAGGGCACACCCCGCCCTGGCGAGCTACGACCTCGGGCCTTGGGCCACGCCTCTGCCTGCCCAGCCGCGACACCCTCACCCCCACCGCCTGCCCCACCGCGGCCCCAACCCGAGGCTGCCTGCCGCGGCCCATCCTATCGAAACCCATCCATCCCCAAACCGAGAGAATGCACCCCAGGCTCCCCTACTGAGGATGCCTGCCGTCCCACTGCCCCCCCCCAAAGCGCCACGGCACACCCGACCCCGACGGGCTACTGCCTGCCTCGTTTCCGCCTGCCTTACCGCGGCCCATCCCCATCACCTGCCCCACATCACCCACGCCCCACCGCGGCCCACCTCGAGCGCGTCGTGTATGCGCCTCCGCAGCCCGGGCAGCAGCCCCCGGATGTGCTCCACCAGGATGGCGTTCAGCCGCCGGGCCAGCGTGGCCACCCCGCAATGAGCCGCCACGTCGCGGTACTCGGCGCGGGAGGCGAAGAACACCTCCTCGCGCCTGCCGGGGCGGGTGAGGATGGCTCATGTGATTGGCTGGGGAGTTGGAGAGTGCCTCATTTCTCCAGCACTCGTACGCAGAGCTGCGCGGCACCTCCGATGCTGGGCGGCCCCACGCCCCCGACTCCGTCCCCAGCAGACTGTCACACTCACGTACGACCCCCATGCGCCAAGCCCCATGTGCCCCGTCCGCGTGCGCGATACTCCCCCAGCCTCAGCCCCCCGAAAAACGCACTTGCGGCACTCCGACATGGGCAGCCCCGCCGCTATGTCCGCCTGGGCGCGCAGCACCAGCCCGATGTAGCCCAGGCGCAGCGGGATGTGCGCGTTGCGCAGGATGTGAGCTGCGTCGGTGCCCCTGTCCATGATGTCCAGCTTGGTCAGCACGCCTGCTCGGGCCGCAGCGGTTTACATTGGGCAAGTGGAACGGGTTCTGAAAGGCGAGGCTCGCAGGGCCTTGAGGAGTTCACGGTCTGGCGCGTGCCGCGTCGGGTCCCTCGGTCCAGGCCATGCAGCTGAGTGAGATGCCCCGCGCCGGAAGCGCTGGAGAAGCGGTAAAGGAGAAAGGGTATACATAACAACGGGCTGGGCGCCAGCAGCGTTTGTGATGAAGCGGTAAGGATGCGGGTAGGGTGTTGAAGACCACCCCAGGAGGGGAAGCGGCAAGGACGGTTGCAGGCATTTCCCGCTCGGGAAACCAAGGTGTTGAGGCCCGTTGCGCCCGTCCGCCCGTCCGCACCCCAGACCCCCGAGCCGCCGACCTCCTCATCCCCACCCATTCACTCATCCTACGCCGCGTGCCTTCGGGCCGGCAGCTGGGGGCCTACCGTATGCGCGCTAAGAGAGGTTTACATGTGCTTGAAGGTGACGCACAGGCCGTCACCGGCTAATCCATCCTTGCCCTTCCAGTGGCTCCCAGTCTCGCTCCCAGGCTGGGACCCATGTCGACATGCCATGCGGGCCCATGCCACGAGCAATCGCATACCCGTCACCCTCGCGCCGCCCATGGATCGCCACCTTCGCACCCCCCTCTCGCTACTCCGTGTCCGTCGCCTCCCTTCCCTGGCAGCTGGCACAACCTCATCCCCTCCACCACAAACCCCCCTCGCCCATCCCCCTCTATCCCGCCACAAGATCCTGCGAGCGCACTTTGTGCGCGCCAGCTCAACTCCAATTCCCCTTCCTCTTCACGTTCCCCAGCGCGTGTTCCTCAATCCCGTGCCCCACAGCCCGTTTAACCCGACCCACCGATTGTCCGCACGCCCTCCGGGTCCGCCACCTGCGACAGCTGCAAAGCGTCGCTGGTGGCCAGGTCCACGTTGGCGGGCGAGACCGCGAGGATGATGCAGTTAGGCCGCCGGATGTACTCAAGCGCCATCTCACGGATGCGCGCCTCAATGTCGCCCGGCTGGTCACCCACGGGGATGCGTGTCAGGCCGGGCAGGTCCACCAGCGTCATCGTCCTGAAGGGCGCCAGAGGGGCGGGCGCCGAGGGGGGTCGCAGAGGATGCCGGGGCAGAGAGAGCGGGGTCGTCGTCCCACAGACGCCGAGTGGGTCCCAGTTTGAGGGGGTTCCCAGACAGGGGGGGGGGGCAGCGAGCGAGTGGGTCAGAAGAATAAGGGCGTCCTCACTACAGAAGCCTCCACCCCAAGCCGTCCCGAGTCATCGAAGGCAGAAAGGCGAAATGTTCCCAGCGTCCCTTCGCAGGAGCGAGTGGGTGGGGTGATGGTCCCTTCGGGTACCAGAGGACTTCACATAAGCTCGTTCTGTGGATAGGACGCTCTCGCGAAAGTGAAGGGACGCGCGGGGGTCACAGTGGCGGCAATCTCGCCCAGCGGGGATGCGTTTGGCGACGGGCATGCATGCGGGGATGCGGACCATACCCAGCAACCCGTGCCGCACCCCGGGCCTCCCGGTGCGCCTGTTGCTTGGAGCCCCTGGGCTCGGGGCCGCCCGCGTCACCCGCCCCACTCACAGCACTCGCGGGCTGAATATCTTGAGCCGGATGGGTTTGTCGGACACGTTCTTGTTGGCGCCGACCAGCCGGTCCGTTTCCTGCTGAATCTCCTGCCTGCGGGAGCAGGGTCGTAGGAGCAGGGTCGCGAGTTTGGGTCGCCGGTGCCAGTCGCGGGTTTGGGCTGCAGAGGAATGCGCGGAGCGGTGGCGTTTTGGGCCCCGTCGTGGCGGAAGCCAGCAATTGCGAGGCGGTTTGTATTCGTATCGAAGTAGGGAAAGGTCGGCCGTAGTATCTCACGTGCTGTACCGCGCGTGCGATACTACGGCCGACCTTTCCCTACTTCAGAGGTCTGCGCCTCGGACCCCCGTTTCCCCGCCAGTGGCCCCGCTCCCGGAGCGCCCTTTCCCCAGCTTCGCAGGAAGATCCCAGTCCCCACGGGCCCGGCGTGCCTGATGCGGTCAAAGTCGTAAAACATCTTCCCCGGCGCGTGCAGGAACTCGCCCCACTCCGAGTGCCGGCTGCCGGTCGTGGGCGGCGTCTTGACGAGCTGCAGGATGAGCGGTCGCCGGGTGACGATGTCACTGCCCCGGGGCAGGAAATCACGGCCGACCTGGAGAGGAGCGGGGCAGAGGGGAGGGGGCAGGGGCGAGGCTCGCCGCGGACGGATAGGATGGATGGAGACGCAGTCCGAAAGCGAGTGTGCTTTTGGGTAGACGGGACGAGGCAGTTTTGCGGGTGAGGGAGCGGGATCGCACGGGGGCTGGAGCCGAGTCGGAGGTGTCGGGGCGCTTGGGGATGCGGGCCGCGGTGCGATGGGTGGAGGGCTGGCGCCCTGCTGCGGAGTGTCAGAACAGCGTGTGCGCGTGGTATATAGACCTCTGGGCGCCCCAGCCACGTGGGTAGAATCTAGGCTTGGAAAACCCCGGCTCGACTGGCACAGGGCCGCGCGCAGCGCCGCGGCTTGTGCCGTTAGCCTTCTTGTCACCGCCCGCCTCGAAACCTCCACCCACCAGCGCCTCTAGCACGCTGCTCTTGCCGCTGCTCTGACTCCCCACCACAGCTACTTGTGGCAGGTCGAGCTTGAGGTCGACGGTGACCTGGCCGAGGGCAGGACGGGAGCTCGAGGCAAGCTTAGTTGCGGGGGCCGCGAACCCTGGGTGCCCGGGGGGGAGCGAAACACGCTCCCAAACTTGAAGCGCAACAATCACTCGGGATGCGCGGCATCCTGGGTGCAGCCCGCGAGCTCAGGCGACGCCCCCGTGCGCAGATGGGTGCGTTGCCGAAGCATCGGCATACACACCTGGGCGAAGATGTCCTGTAGCTTGTTGACAATTGGAATTAGGCTGTTACCAAGCGTGTCCTCCATCGCAGCGGGGTCAGGCGCCATCCTTCCTCGGGCTCAAAATCGAACACTAGCCCCCCACCAAACCCCACCCTTGACGCGCTACGGGAACTTGTCGATAATTAGAAACGGTGATGCAAAAGATTGGTGTGCGCGGAAAACCACGTTGCTTGCGTAGTGTTCGGACACGGTCTTCAGCACAGCTGTCCTGCAATGTCTGTGCGCTGCTGCAAGGCCGATACCTCATTATACGCACCGCATGAGGTATGACCAAAAGTTCTTGAGTTACGGCGGGGGTCGGTGTTAGTTACTTCATGCGCGATGATACCGGTAGACGACCGCTATTTCGAATACTTTCTTTTGTGACTCTATAGTCTGCTCCTGGACCTACCAGCGGAACGCGCTCTGCTGTCGGAAGTTGCCCCGGCACTCAGAGAAATGGCGGCCCTGGACGATGCCACAAAGGCGAAGGTGCTCCGACAGGTCAGTGACCTTGCTTAGGATACCCCAAGGACATTTTCGCGGCCTCCCCGGCGCTGCTGCCGCCGACTGCCGCCGCCGAGACGTTCAGGCCCCAGTTGCAGCATGCGTAGGGTCTGAACGAATGCTCTTCACGCGCAGGTGGAGTTCTACTTCTCGGACAGCAACCTCCCGAAGGACAAGTTCCTCAAGGAGCGCATGGCTGAGGACCCGAATGGCTGTGAGTTTCGCTCGATCGTTGCCCGTAACTGCAGCAGCTTGCGTGGGAGTGAGCTGAGCGGGCGCGGCGCAGCTGTCGGCTGCGGAGGCTTCTGGGGGAGGGCCGGTTTGCCGTGCCGGCACGTACCCGCGTCTGGCCCCGTACTGCAGTGTCCAACTGCCTTCACGTTCGCTGCCTCTTCCGCAGACGTCAAGCTGAATATCATTATTGCCTTCCAACGCATGCGGGACCTCCTGAAGGTGCGGAAGGGAACGGACAGCTCTGAAGGAGGCGGGGGCGTTGCCAGGGCGTGAGGGGAGCCTGCACTGGAGAGAGTCGGATGCAGTTCCCAGCACACGTCCCTGCAGCGGTCCCAGCCCGAAAGGCTCTTGAATGCCGTTGACTATCAGAAACAGCGAATGAAGTGGCGCGCTGGGGTGCTGGCTTCGCCAGAGGGGATGAGTCCCTCAGCGAACCAGAGTTCCTCGCCCCGCCTCCCGTCGCCTTGCCTCGCTGCGAGCCATCTTGCCATGCGGACGGGGGACGATTGGCGTACCGGTACGGCGCCGGCAGCATCGAACCAGGCGGTGCAGCACGATGGAAATCCCCGGAGGTTCCTGGGGGTCCCTGGCGATACACTGCACAGTTCGGGCCTCGCCACCTTTGCTTTGCAAAGGCCGGGGCGGCGGCCAAGGCCGGGGGTGCGGTCTTCGGCCTGCGCGGGGTCGCCCGTCTGGCATCGGCCCCTGCCCGCCATTGCGGTGCCCCGACGCCACCCCAGCCACGCCCAACCTCGGCAGCGGGGGTCCATATCAGCCCGTGGGCCCCCATGACCCCGATCAGCCTCTCTTTCTGTACCGATGCCCCCGATTCGCCTCGCCTGGTGGACCCGTTAGAACTACATCCTCGCCTCAATGCAGCGCGCCCCGTTCCGCCCTGCCCTGCGCATCCCCCCTGCGGTGCCCGTGGGAAAGGCACGGCCTGCGCCTCCAGCTTGTCCACAGCGAGGAAGCTTGGGCAAACTCCTGGCTCCGCCCTGTCCCCACCGCTCTGTATTCCCGCAGGTGACTTCGTCGGAGCCGGATCAGGTGCCCGCCGACGTGGTGTCGCGGGTGGCGGACGTGCTGGCGGGCTCTGCCAGCCTCGTGCTGGATGAGAGCAAGACCAAGCTCAAGCGCAAGACGGTGAGCGGCTCCGGCCTAAGCGAGGTGCTGGCAGGAGGTTTTGTCGGTTGGGGGAGCGGGGAGCGCTGGAGGCCATGGCATCCAGGATGGTGGGTCTCGGGGCGGCCGTCGGCCCGTGGCGGGCGCGCCTCGAGCACTTTTAGGGCTGGTTGGGGGGAGCCTCACGTCGCGTGTCCGTGACAGCCCAGGCCCCCCCTCCCCAGTCTTCTCCTATCCTACCCTGTTTCCTTCAAACCCTCCCCACGCTGAGAGCAGCTGCACGGCGGCTGTGGCAGCTGCGCGGCTGTGCCGCGGCTGCCCGCGACTATGGGTCGAGCGGGCAGCAGGTTCGAGTCCGACGCGCTCGCCCCAATCTCGACCAAACCCATTGCCATGGACGGCTTGGCGCCCGGCCTCCACCCTCCGTGCCCCTCCCTCCGGGTCTCGCAGACCCTCTGCATGCAGAAACCACCCTCCGTGCCCCCTTCGTTCACGCCTGTCGCTTGAACCGGACCCGCCTGCCTCCCCATAGCCGCTGGAGGACGAGGCGGCCATTGCGAAGGCCATTGACTCGCGCTCCCTGTACGTTCGGCCCTTCCCCGTGGACACAACGGTGGACGCGATTACGGAGTTCTTCAACGGCCACGCGGCCGTCAACTGCGTCCGCATGCGGCGCCACATGAAGAGCAAGATGTTTAAGGGATCGGTGTTTGTGGAGTTTGCGTCGGAGGAGCTGGCCGAGAAGGTGACTTCGGGAGTGCGGAGGGGCGGTGTTGGTGGCGGTGGCAGTGGGGAGGGGGATGTAGGGTGCAGGCGGGCGCAGGGGTGCGATACAAACCTGTCGACCTGTTAAAATGGGTGGTTCGCACCTGCAGCCGCGGATACCGCGACATCGCGGAAGCCCGCGCTTCCTCGCGCAGCTGCGGAATGACAAGCTCCCACGTGCCTCTGCCGCGCAGGTGCTGGGCAGCTCCCTGGAGTACGCTGGCGCCCCGCTGCGTCTGCAGAAGAAGGCGGCCTACCTGGACTCCAAGCGGGAGGCGCGCAAGACGCGGGGGGCCGGCAAGGTGAGCATCAAGGGCCCCCCGGGCTTGGAGGGTGTGGCTGGTGGAAGGTGGCATCGCGCCCGTGGGGGGCCCTGGGGCGTGGCGAGCATCCCTGCACGATTGTGCGTTTCCGGGTCTGGTGGTGCGCATTGCGAGCTTCCCTCTTGAAGATCAGCGCTCAAGCCGCTATCCCCAGCCCCACCGTTGTCGCCCGAACCGGGGCCTGCTCCCCGCCCCCCTTCCCCCGGGAAGAGGATGGGCATGTGGCCTTAAAAGGATGCGTCCTGAACATTTCATGTATGCCCTCCGCCCTTCAACCCGTGGTCAGGCGCACGGCGGTGACCATAGTGACGACAGCAACATTGACGTGGGGCTGCCGGACGGCCTGGGCGGCGAGGTGGACAGCAAGGCAGCTGCCGCCTCCCCCGCCTCGGCCGGTCGGCAGCAGAACAGGCCGCAACAAAGCAAGCCGCAGCAGCCGCAACGGGGCGCGAAACGGAAGCAGGTGAGAGCGCGCGGAGCGGCCGGGTTGCGGGTTTCACGCCGCATGATGCGCCGTCGGGGGCTGACCACGGTTTGCAGGATGCGGGCGGGGAGGCTGAGAGGTTTCTGGTCTACAGGAGCAAATGCGCGGCTGCCTTGCAGTTCCTGGATAATTCGGGTCTCGCACAGCCATGTGAAGTGGCAGGGTCCTTCGGTGCCCTTGAAAGGTAAAGAGGGCGCATTTCCGCGCCGATGCCCAATGGGGCCGACGCCCCGAAGCGACCCGCGCGGGCGTGCCCGAACGGGCCTCTGATCCGCACGAACGCCCGGGCCGTTCTGCACCCTGCTCGTGATACCGATGTGAAGGTCGGCGTCGGCAAGGGCACCGAACCTGTGCACCCTGAAACGCGCTTAGCAAATTTCGGGTGCAATTGATCGCAGGATGAGCCAGAGTACGACGAGGGGGACCTGGGCGAAGGCCCCAGCTCCAAGCGGTCAAAGCCCGCGGAGGGTGCGGAGCAGGGGGCCGAGGCGGAGGGTGGAGACGCGGATGAGGACATGGGCGAGGGCGAGGGCGAGGAGGTGCCCGAGCCCACGTTCGTGCCAGGTGCGCAAAGGGGGATTGCTTGGGGAGCCGGCGCGACCTGGACCCATGCCCTGGTTTGCATTTTCCCATACCAAATCGGGCATCAGACCATGGAGCGTGTGACAGAAAGTCCTGTTGGCATCCTCAATGCGCTGCCCCGGCGTCGTCGGTGCTTCGGTTTCGGAAAGTCCTGCAGTCGGAGTGGATGAAGTACTTCCGTTGTCGCACGTTTCTTGCTTTTGGTTGTTGCAGGCTGCCTGGTCGACTTCACCCTCGACGCCGAGCTTCCGGAGCTGACGGGGCCTCTGGTCATCAAAGACGTCATGGGCGGGGTGGACAAGATTCTGTTTGTTGAGGTGGGGCGCTTCGTGTGGCGTCTGGATTCCTGGGTACCCCCACGGTGCCGGCGGACCCGCATCCTGGCGCGGGTCTGGCAGCGCGGCTTCGACCCCTCCCCATTGCAGTAGCGGAAAGACACCACTCCTCCCTTGGTTTGCTGCTTTGCTTTGGGCCAGTTTCCATCTACTTTGTTTCTTTCAAACTCCTCTGCTTTGCTGCATTGCTGCAGCTGCCAAGTGCATGCGTCCCCGTGCCCGCCATGCATCGGCGGAGAGACCCACAGTCCGGCATCACGCCACGCTCACCCCGCCGGCTTGGCGCATGTGCCGTTGCCGTAGCGCCGTTGGCTCCACGCGTTCGCAGCTTCCCGTCGTGCGGACTCGCGCATGGCCTCTCGCGTACACGTTTCCATTTCTGCCCTCGCACCCCTCGCGCCCTCAGCTGCGGAAAGACCGCAAGGGCGGGATTATCCGCTTCAAGACGGCTGAGCTGGCGGCGACGGCCATTGCGGACTTCGGCGCCCGCGAGGAGGACGCGCGCACGATTGCGGGCATCAAGGGCAGCATGAGCAAGGTGGAGGGAGAGGCGGAGAAGGACTTCTTCAAGCGGGTGAGTCGGGGCCCGGGTGCCGAGCTGGTTGTCTGGGTCGCAATCTGGTTGACGGCTCGTATGAGCCAGAGCCCTGCGGTGCCAGCTTCCCGATTGCATATTGAATGACTGCATGCCTGAGGGGTTGAACAATAGCGTGTACCCCCGGTCGTATCGCTCGATGTGAAAGAGGACCTTGCCGACTGCTGTCCCATGCGGGGCGCGTCGCCAGCGGCGTACTCCCACGGGCTCGC
>LSYV01000012.1:692736-708249 GCA_001584585.1 Gonium pectorale | reverse complement strand
CCGCGGTGGGCGGGGAGGCCGCGGAGGCCGGGGCGGCCGCGGCGGGCGCGGAGGCCGGGGTGGCCGGGGCGGGCGAGGTGGCCGCGGCGGCCGGGGCGGGCGCCACTGAGCTTCGGATGTAGGTCTTCGCAGTTAGCATTGGCCGTAGGTTAGCTCTTTGATCTGGGCTCTTGGGGCTTCGACAACGTGGAGAGTGCCCCCTTGCTGGTATCTCGACTGGGTTAAGAGGGTAGTCACGGCTAGGTGCTGATAATCGTATTGTAGGACTTCAGACCGTAAGCGATGTGTGTCCCGTGAGGGCTCAGGGCTGTTGCAGTTTTGGCTGGTTCGTTGTCCTGCTACGCATTTTGTGAAGGGGCATGTTGCGAGGGCGGAGTCGCCATACCCCTCCCGTACGGCACTCTTGCGGCTGCGAGAGCCCCTCAGTCGTGTTGCCGCGACAACTAATGCAGATGGCTGATTGCCGCTTCGGCTGCTGTTTGAACTCTGCCTTCTTGCAAGTCAAATCAGTTGCTGCAAGGCAACGTTGCGTGCCGTTGCGCCGTTTGCAGCCGTGTGGGGCCGCAGGTGATTGGGGGCCAGCTTGGCAATGCGGACTTGCGGAGGACAAGGTCGGACACAAGGTCGGAAGCCGGGGTCGTTCTCCACAAGTCCACGTCCCCTACAACAAATCGCCATTGTAGACATGAGCTCGCATTCCGGCCATAGTGGATGGGACCCGATGCTCCTCATTGCACGCGAACGGTTACTGGACATGTAAAAAGGTGCAAATGCTTGAGCTGTCCGCGTTTTGAGCGGTCGGGAGCTACTGGGCACGGACGCAGCGTACGGGATGAAACCATCCATTGTCCGCAGCCATGTGGCAGTGTAGTACAACCATCTGTGCAATTGCATGGTCCTGAGGCCAGCGGCGTACTGCTAAGCGTTACAGGTGTAGTACCAGCAGCAAGACCTGCGCCGCACATGCAGCAAGACCGCCGGCGCATATGATCCTGGCAACGGCACGGTCATGCGGCTGGCCATGGGGCCAAGATAACGCCAAGGCTCTTCCCACTGCGCAGGTGCCCCATGATCCTGGCAGAACTATCACGACAGCAGTACCCGTGCGGCAGCTATATGAACATCCTGATCCACTGCACAACCGCCGCCGAGCGGGCGTCGTGTGCCGCTTTGCCCCCAGGTCAGCTTGGTCCCACCAGCGGCACGCTGCCTCACACGCCCACAGGTCGCACTTGCTCGTTAGCATTAAGTATTTTAGACCTGTCACGCATATAGCACACCTACGCATCGCTCCTCTTCGCCGTAACCACCAGGAGCGCAGCGGCCAACATGCACGCGGCATAACCGGGCCGTGGGCGCCCACTGGTGCGGACACGGCGTGGCGCCGTGGCACTAACTCGTCACCCCGCGCATCTCAACGCCGTTCCCTGTCCACAACCTGCTAGCGAGCAACTGGGGGCCCCAACCTGGCAGCAGGCAACCTCCTGCCCTTTACCCCTCCCGCGTACGCGTACGCATGTCCCCACAGGCCTCTGTGTTTGTCGCCAGAAGAAGGCTGAATGCCGGCTGCTCATACCACCGCACCCGACCGCCGCCCCCCGCACGGTCTCTGACCACTACGGCAGCCTCTGTGTCACGCCAGGCCCCGACGACCTCGGCCCTGCGGAGCATTCTTAGGAACTCTGCACAGCCAGGTCCCGCAAATTAGGGGTACCCGCATAAATGGCATGTGAAGGCAGCCCCAGCTGCGCCGCGCTGGTTCACAGGCCCGGCCCAGGTGCACTGCCTCGTAGCCAAACAAGCAGGCCCCGGGTGCCACGACCATGCTCGAGGGCGCAAAGACAGCGGCCGCTGCGCTGCCCCTTACGCGCCCTAGTCCGCTAAAGATCACGGCGCCCCGCAACCCGAGACCAGCGGCCCTCTAGAGCAACTCTAGAGCAGCCGTGGCGGTGTTCGCAGCCGCGTGATAAGCGCCACTTGGGGCACGCCAATCCCATCCTCCAGGGCGGGATTCTACGCATGCCGCCCTGTGCGGGCATACCGCGATGCGATGGGCACATGCACACGGGCGACAGCGCACCGCCCCTCGGCGCACGCGCACTGGGCTCCCAGCCTCCCAGGCACGTGGGGGCTCGGCCGGCGGCCCCGGCCGCACCGCCTTGGCGGCTCCTGCCTCGCTCACAGGCGGGCGATGAGCGCCTGCACCTCCTCCTCCGTGTAGATGTGGTAAGTGGGCGCCACACGGGCGATGTCGACGTTGGTGGCCGTCACCTGCGGAGGGGTCGGGAGTGGGGTGAGGCAGGTATGACTTCGGGCAATTGTAGGGACAATGTCCGTGCCGCGAAGAGACCGAGTTAAGTTGTCATGTGTACTACATGACATCCATGCTGCCGCACGCGGCATCCGGTGGAAGAGCAGGCGCTGCGGGCACAGGCTGAGGCAAAGGGCGTGAGACGAGACACGGGAGGGGGCTGAGAGATTTCCCAAGCAAGCAATCCTCCCCCTCTTGGCGACCTGGGCGCGCATGCCGGCGCCTTGCCTCCTCCTCCATGACATGCCTGAGCGCCAACCTCACGCGCATCCCGGCTCCCTCACGCGCCAGCACTGGCTTTGCCATAACACTGGCTTTGCCATAACACTGGCTTTGCCATAACGCTGGCTTACACCACCATGCCTTCACTCCGGCCCACCCCACCCGTACCTCGCATCTACCAAGCCCCGGGGGCAACACCACGCGAAAACCGCTACCTCCACCTCACGGCGCACATCAGATACGTTCCCTGGCACCTCCTCACACCCCATCGCTGCCTCACCTTCTCCTCCATGACCTGCTTGAGGGTGGACAGCGCCAGCACCTCCGCCTCCGCCAGCGTCATCTCGGGCTTGTCCTTGAAGGCGTCCTGCAGGCTGCTCTGCGCGCCCTCGCTGCCGCTGCCAATGGCTTTGGCCGAGTACTTGACGTAGGTGCCGGAGGGGTCGGTGTGGTAGCTGGGGCGTAAGGGAAGTAAGAGGTGAGGTTGGGGTCAGACGGGGACGGGGCGGTCTTCCTATCGCGAGCATCGCGGTAGCGCACGGACAGCAGGACGACATGGTGCCGAATGGACCACGCCCGCTCCGTATGCGGTGCCAGCGACCGCCCCGGGCCGACACAGGTTGTTGTGGTTTGGATGAGTTCGTCTAGGCGGCGACTGCCGTCCTCGGCGGTGGACGGGCGAGAGCACCCAGTGCACCAGTGCTGCCCATTCGCTAGGCTGTCGGAAGGCCTGGCTGGGAGCCGCAACGATGCCCGCACGCTCCGCACCATCTGTCCCACCATGGGACATTACGCTACTTCCCCACACATGCGTCCCTGCTACTCCAGCTACGAGTCGGCTATGAAGGGCTATTACGGGCTGAGTCCGCTAGTGTGCCCCCCTTTGGCTGCCCCGCCCGCGCAGCTGGCTCACAGTGCGGGCCCGTGGTCGTCCCAGCCGGCTATGAGGAGGGCCACGCCGAACGGCCGGCTCTGCAGAGATGCGGGCAAGGGTGGGGGCGGGAATGGGAATAGAGTTGAGGTCAGCTCGGCCAGAGGCAGAGGCGGCCACGAAATGCGGCTGGGGCTACCTGCAGAGCAACAGCAGGAGCCCAGGACACCGAAACAGTGAGGATGCGTTCCCAAGGTACCCCTGCCAACTCGATACGCCGATGAATAGCACCACGGGACTCCCTCCCCACGCACCATGCCGCCTCCCTCGTCCGAGTCCTCTCCAAACCGCAGCGCCAGGTCGCACAGCGATTGCGTCGTTGATTCCACCGGCATGGGCTCGTTGTAGGAGAACCGGTGTTGCTGCTCAGAGAGGGGCGGATAATGCAGGCTTAGGGTGTGCATCGGAATAGAGATCCATAGCTGACTTTGGACAGTACGAGTTCAGGTCGGAGGGGCCCCCGACTGCCCCGACTGGTTGAGGCGCACGTGCGCTTCAACCCACAGTGCGTGTGGGTTGGGTTTGCTATGGGTGTTGCAATGACTGCACTTGGGCTCCGCGTGCCAATGAATACCCGCCATTCCCACAATTACCCTCGGACAATCAGCTACCTGCGTGTCCGCGCGAGCGTGATCTATCAACGTCTTGGCGTCGGCCGTGAGCCCGCTCATGGCGCATCCCATGTGCTCATCGATTTCCATAATTTTCTCAATGCTGCTGGGCTCCTGCGGATGTGGTCAACTCCCTCGAGTCAGCAGTTGTTTTGCATCCTATGCTAGATGTTGTTTCGCACCAGCAGTGGCGATGTTACGCGCTTCTCCACGGCGAGAACCACTCCCTCCTTAGTGGCGATGCCAATGGCCGTAGATCCCAGCTGTAAGACAGAAAGCGGTTGCCTTAGGTGGCTCTCACTGTCGAGGGCTCATCCGACAGCAGATCTGACCTTGATAGCTTCTAGCGCGTACTCCACTTGGAAGAGACGACCCTCAGGGCTAAATGTGTTCACACCCCGGTCATATTCACTGCGCGTCAAAAACATTTTTCGGCGATGTGTGTGTCTAACGGTTGGATGAAGCCAGACGAGTTACGTGGTGAGTCGAGCCTGCAAATGGAATGGTTGCGAGCAGGTAAGTATGCGTCTTTGGGAGGGACGGGGCATTAGGTGAGACTTGTACGGCATATGCACACCAAGGTATGCAGGATGTGTGCAGGTACCTATACTGTCATTGACAGCCAGGGACCAACACATCTGCAATCACAGCTCTTTGCCCGACACAGGAACTGAGCGCGTAGCGAAGCGCCGAACTCGCCGAGCTGGGCCCTCACCCTCTGCATATCGTCAGGTAACTACACCGGTGGCACACACCCAGAGGGCCCGCCCGCCATGACCTGTACTCAGCGCCCTGCTTCCGGGTGTGTATGTCCGTAGAGATTGCCTTCCCCCTTCCCCGTCTAATTGTTTTCTGATACGGAAGGACACAGTACGGATACGAAAGGGTCCACCAGGGACTGATAACGTTTGGCAGCATGTCTTGCTGACGCCCATGGCGAAGGACCTCCCTGCAAGCCAATCCACATATGCAAGGGCATAAGACACCCATGAAGATGCCAGAGACACCATGCAAAGGCAACCCGTACCAGAGACAGCATTGTCATGACAGAGCAAGCGTGGGTATGCCTATATCAGCTGTATGCAGTCGCCCTTAAGCAGTGGCAATTGAGCAGCGGCCATGTGCTATGTTCCCAACTTGGGAGGTATGGGGTCCTCGAGGGGGTGCCTAAACTTGCCTCACGCACACATGTGCAAGTAACGTGCAAACGTTGGGTGTTGATGTGTCAAGCGCGATCTGCATGGTTCTCATTCTTGCATATTTATGCATAGCCTGCCGTACATCACTTGCCGTGCGAGGAGGTAGACGCTGCACGTACCAATGCCACTACCTACATTTCTTACGAAGCCTGCTCGAGGTTCTGTGCATCTGCTGGTGCATCTGCTGGTGCTCCAACGAAGCCAATCGCACGTCGTGCCTCGTGGTATTTCTAGCACGGTCTACAGAGTGGCTTGGCTCTGCCCAGAGGACTTCAGCGCACGTCGCATGTTGATGCGCCTAATGTCCATCACACCCGCACACAACCGATGCAGTCCGGTACGGTGAAAGCCCGCCCAGCCTTCACCCGCGAAACCGTGTCGCACAGCCCGACATTCAAAGCTCAGACTCGCCCTGAATTACTATGTACAGGTCCATATAAAGCATCGGAACTCCTGCATGCCGCATCAAGGCAAGACAGGGCCGTGCAGCAAGCCTGCCAGCTGCCACCCACGAGACGTGCAGAACGCGTACAGGTTGGATAGTAGCATGTCCCAGGCCGTTTACCCAGGCCATCATGCTGAAAATGAAAAACCGCTAAGCCGCATGCAGGAAGCTCAGCCGAGACAATTCGAGTCGACAAGCAGCCGAAGAGCGTGGAATGACCATGCAAGCGGATAAGGAAACAAATTGCCCCTACCCACAAGTATGAAACGCCCATGCCAGCGCACCCAGCACTGTCGAACGCGTCGCCTGCATGCACTGACCGAATGTATGGCCGTACAAAGCCAGGGTCCAACCCTGGCCACACCCGTCTGCAGCCCACTAATCCTACTGGTGAGCATGCTGGGACGCGTCCTGGGACAGCTCGGATGTCCCAGGACGGTGGAATTCCCCACCCCACCAAAATCCGCGATGCATGCTATGCCGGCAACTCGATACGTCACGGCTCCGGAATTTGATTGTATGTACCGTCAGTGGTGCGCCGAGACGATCCCCTCACGGCAAAGTATGTACAGCCTACTACTTGCCTATGGACAGTCCGCCTATGCACCAGCTAGCTAGCACCTTTTTACGCTCAGGTAGGCCACCACCGTGCAATTGACGAAAAAACGTTGCGCTAAGACGGTTGGCACCCGTGTTTGCCGACACGGAAGCGGTTAGCGGATACGGAACAAGTCCCTTCCTCAGCCGTAACACACTGGAGCGAACCCGCAGCCGTGGATTTCTTGCGGACAGGCCCACACGCGCTCCCAGTGTTCGGACGGTGCCAAACCGCGCCTCCAAGCCACCCACGGGCCGCCTCCCCTCTGCGCCTCTCGGGCACGTGGGCCACCTCCCCTCCCTCAGTGCTTCTCGGCGTGCACGTAGTCGACGTAGAAGAATTGGTGGCGGAGGGAGCGCAAAGCCGCCAACACCCCGGCGCACGCAACCGCGGCCAGCGCGCCCCAGCCGCTCGCGGGCGCCAGCAGCGGCAGGCCCACCACTGCCCGGGCCACCAGCCACACAGCCGCCAGCGCCGCCCCGGCGGCCGCCAGCGCCGTGGCAAGGTCGATGTTGCGAAGGGCCTGGTGCAAAGGGAGGCGGAGCGTTCTGCTCAGTACCGGTACAACGCCTATGTACAACCGTATGAGGATGTGTTCCCGGAACAAGCGAGCGAAGGACCATACTAGTCGACCTCAGCAAGACCGAAGCTTCGGCAAGCTTGCGAACTACCATTATGTTAGGGGCTGGCGTTCCAGCACGCAACGTATCTGTAAGTGCATTGAACGGCCATGCCCGGCGCAAGAGCTCCAGCCACTGGTATGCGATGCGTAATTCTCTCTGCAGCGATTCTCTCCTCACCTTCTGGCAGTGGCTGCAGTGCGCGGTGTGCTGCGAGTACCGGTCCAGCACCTCCCGCTTGCTCATCGCGGGCGGCAGGGGCGCACCCGGCTCGCAGGTGGGCACCGCGCCGCCGAACTCGTCCAGCCAGCGCCGCATCGCCACCACCGAGGAGTCCGCCGGGGCCGGCATGTAGTAGCCGCGACGCCAGTCGTCGCCCTGGGCCCGGAGCAGCCGCTCCTGCGGACAGACACAAAAGCTCTTCTTCGGCATCAGGCACCGCCGTACCGCGCCGTGCATGCGGCCGCAGGCTTGTCCGGCGCACACACTGCCGTGCGTTTTCCTTTTCAACACTACCGTGCCGCATCGGGGGCTACGGTGGTGGTCGCCGCCGAACTAACATGCAGGGACATCACCCCTTCGACTACCTCGGGAGCTGGGTCCTACAACGACATCATCACTTTCGCGCTTACGCTCGTCGTACGCGTTGTTCCTTTTCAACACTACCGTGCGCGGTCCCTCGACGCTATCACGGCCCCTTTCGGCACCACCACCGTAGCTCATTTAGGTCACGGGGTCCCGCTCTGTCATTCGTCGCATTTGCGCTACGTCTCCGTACTCAACTCTGACATTCCTCGCTGTGCCCCTCCCCCGCCCTTTCAGCCGCTCCGCCTGGCGCGGCTTGCTTTCCCGGTGCTCGTCGGTAATACAACGGTAGTCAGCGGGTCGGGGGGCTGGGTGGGCGGGGAGCCGGGAGACATGCACCAGCCCGCATGGGACGCACGTAGACTAGACTAAGCGCATCCCATCACGGCAATGCATAGGGTCACCCCAGAGAGAATTCTGGGCCGCATCGGGGGCTACGGTGGTGGTCGCCGCCGAACTAACATGCAGGGACATCACCCCTTCGACTGCCTCTGGAGCTGGGTCCTACACCGACGCCATCACTTTCGCGCTTACGCTCGTCGTATGCGTTTTCCTTTTCAACACTACCGTGCACCAGCAGACACGCACCAGCCCGCATGCGACGCACGTAGATTAGACTAGGCGCATCCCAGCACGGCATTGCATAGGGTCACCCCAGAGGGAACGCATCGGGGGCTACGGTGGTGGTCGCCGCCGAACTAACATGCAGGGACATCACCCCTTCGACTGCCTCTGGAGCTGGGTCCTACAACGAGCCATCATTTTCGCGCTTACGCTCGTCGTATGCGTTTTCCTTTTCAATACTACCGTGCAGCCCATTGCCGAACAGTCAATGCCGTACCTGTACATGCAGGATGTAGGTGTCGCCGTCCAGGACGCGGTTTCGGCTGTTGTTGTGCTCTGCGTCCCAGGAACAGGGCACTTCGAATGCGAGCCGGCATACCCACATCCGTTGCAACTGCCAGCCTCGACAGCAGGGCTTCGGCAGGAACCGGTCGGGACCCAGATCGCCACGGCAACCAACATCGATTCCCCATCAACATGATGCAACGCTGGACATAACTCACCAAACCAACCGATCCCGGATATGAAGCTGAAGATGGCGATGACGAGGGCCGGGATCTTGTGCTCAACCTTGGTGTTCTGCGACGTCAATGGTTTGTACGGACGCGTTTTGCTCTTCCATCATAGCTTGCACAGGCTAAAACGAAACTAAACGAGCATTCTATGGCTAGTCGCAGTTACGGTGCCACTCACGCTCTGGACGTGTGGTTACGGTTGGGGTGCAGCAGGTCCCCACGTGAACAACGGCATCGCGGTCGCGCGGCCGCTCACCAGGAGGGTGGTATAGAAAAAGCGGCTCCAGCCGGGCTTGGTTGGCACGGCGAACAGGGCCGGCACGAACGGCAGGCGCTGCAGTTCGTACCTGCGGCAAAGCAAGGATGCACCCAACATGGACGGGCCTACTTTCCGCTGCCGGAGCCGCTCGTATGCATCAGCGACCAAGCCGCCGCACACAGGGTCGCAAACGCAAACAGGCGAGCGTACGACCGTGAACAGCCTCTGCAAATCCGACGATCCCCAGATTTTGAACCCTGTCCCAGGAGGATGACAGTACATGCCCATGCTTCATGCGGCTCACTTGGACAAGCACGGCGCCTCGAACGTTACGCGCCCTTCGCCACCAGTGAGGGAGACGTGGCTCTCGAAGCCGCCCAGCCCCATGGCGCGGACGGCGGTGGAGCTGCCCTGCTCCTTGGTGCGCTTGCCCTGCACGCGTCGGTTACATGTACGGATAGCGCGCGGCCCAGACCTGTCAGCCTGCTTCCACGGGTGTGCCGACGAGCTGTGGTCCTAACTGCTGCGAAACTCACAACGCGGCCCGAAGCAATGTCCAACGGACCGCCTAGTTCAATGCTACATGATGCACGCTCTGCAAGCACCGCAAAGAAAGAAACGCTAGACATGAAGCTTTAAGACGGTGCGCACTACATCGTTTGATCTAACCACGTGTACCGTACTCACCATGACCCCGTGGTGCGCGAACGGGATGTGTGATGGATCCAGCAGGTTTTCGCACAGCGTGTCGTACCTGGGGGCAGGGCACAGGAAGCGCGGCACAGTGGCGAGCACCGTCCATCTGGGTCATGTGCATTTTTAGCAATGTGGACAGTCTTTGCACTCCACACACCAAATGGATGCCGCTTCAGGGCATGGAAGCCTTCCCGGCTCATGCACATCCCTTGCGTGTAATGCTTGCAACACGTAGTCGACATGGCAGCCCTTGACCGCGTACCGCTGCGGGCTGGGGCGTACCGCTACAGTCGCAGGCCTTACCGGATGGGCAGGTCGCGTGCGAACCATTGGCTTTGCTGCTTGAAACGGCTGGACGGGTCCTTAGGGTCCACCAGGTCGCGGATGGCGTTGACGGGCATGGGCTTCTCCGCGGCCTGCAAACCAACCAACAACGGCCGTTCGTCAAATGCTGTCCGTACAACGCAGGTCCAGGATAAGCGGTGTTCGTTCTGGTGCCGACAACCGACGTCCCGCAGCGAGATCGCAACGGTGCAAGTTCCGGGCATTCGTGCGCGCACCTTGCTCCACGCCTCCTCCGAGCTGTCCGGCAGCACCCACAGCAGCCCGTGCACCTCCTGCACCGGGAAGGCCCGCACGCAGGCGCGGCGGCTGGCGCACGCCACCTGCTGCGCCTTGTCGTCGCCGCGCAGCTGCGGTATGTGCGTGCAGGCGCCGCGGCCGTCGAACTGCCAGCCGTGGTAGGCGCACTGCAGCGTGCCGTCGGACTCCACGCGGCCCTCGGACAGGGGGGCAAGCCTGGGGGGGGGGGAATGGGGCGAGGGCGGCGGTAAGGTGTGCAAACTGTCCCGGTATCGGACAATCAGCGCCACTTCGGCGCTGAGTACATAGGTCAAGGCGGTGACATGGCTGATCCGCGCAGTTCAATTTACGCAGCATGATCGCGTGGACATGTGCGGGCCCTGCGCGCCCCCGACAAGCCCCACCTGTGCGGGCACTTGTCCTCCACCGCGTGCCAGGTGTCGCTCTTGTCGCGCCACAGCGCCAGGGGGATGCCCAGCAGGTGTGCCGCGTGCGGCTTGCGGGGGTCCAGGTCGGCGAGCACGGCCACCGGGTACCAGTGCTCGAACCAGGGGAAGGTCTCGCCAGGCCGCTGGGGGCTGGCCGCGGCTTGCGGACCGCCCGCAGCCGACGGCGGCGCCGGGCTTTTTGCGTCATCTTGCTGCTGGTTGCCTGCGCTGACACCTATAAGGCAGCAATGAAGAGACAATGCCACGGTTTGTGTTTGACCTGCCACTGAAGCAACCCCACGGTACTCGGCACAGGCCTAGGCTTACCGACACCTTCGACACCCAGACCCCTGAACCGCACACAGGACGTCTGTAGCAACCGGGAAAATGTGTTTTCCTACGCGACACCCATCGATTTTCCCAATCCTTTGTTGCTTACGTAGAGTCGGCGCATCAACCAGCGTGTTGCTCCTCGGCACCTTCGGCACGAAGCGGGGCCTGGGAGTGACGGCCAATCTTCCCACACGAGGCCGCCTGATTCCAAGCTCACGGCACGAGCTGCAAGCAGAGAAAATGGCCTGCAAGTCGTGGGCCCCTCGTCTCTGACGTCGAGGCGTCAAGCAAGCACACCTCTTGGGCTGTTGATCAATTCTCTGTAGAGAGCGCAACATTTGACGTCGAGGGCTGCTTCTTTCTCCGGGTCCGCACCACGACGGTTAGCTCAAGCTCGAGATACTGAGCAAATCGCAAGCCCAACAATCTACGAGCTGCACCCAATCACGCCTGCAATTGCAAGCATCTGCAATATCAGTCTTGGGCACAGTGACACCACTTACCGTATGCTTGCTTGCCGTCTTCTGCCAGGGGTCCTGGTTGAACATCTTGCGATGGCAACGTAGTACGATTGCATTGTTGCGTCGGTTTCGTTACGTTCGTGTACGGACTGGAGACCGAGAGGCGAACGACTAGACCTGATGCCTATATATACACACGGATCTGCATATGATGTTAATTTTGTATTAAATCTCATAAGAAGCACGAATGCGCAAGTTTGCACGCGGGGGTTCTCTCTCTGGCGGTCTGCACGATGGGCGGTTGCCGACCCGGTGCCCTTCGCACCGCATAAGCGCCCCCAAATCCTGCCGTCTCCCGAGAAGGCTCGTATCTGTGC
Source organism: Gonium pectorale (assembly GCA_001584585.1). Lineage (NCBI taxonomy): Eukaryota > Viridiplantae > Chlorophyta > Chlorophyceae > Chlamydomonadales > Volvocaceae > Gonium > Gonium pectorale. Next base: position 696,512 of record LSYV01000012.1, on the reverse strand, counting down.
GGGCGATGCAGGCGGCAACGTCGGACGCCAGCATGGACGTGGATGTGGCCGTTATTGGAGGCGGCCCAGCCGGCCTTGCTGCAGCCCTGGCCCTCAAGCGTGTGTTGGACCCGGAGAAATCAGTTGCGGTGCGATTCACATTCGGTAGCGAAGGCGCCTCGTATTGTAACCTTGTGTGCACGCCTGGGCCATACTGCGGACCTACCCGTTCCCTCGGGTTGCCACATCACGCAGGTGTTTGAGGCCCGGGAGCCCGCCGGTGAGCGGGGGGCCACGCTGGGCTTTATGGTCAACGGTCTGCGCGCGTTGGAGGCCATAGACCCCTGCGTTCTCCACATGTGAGAAGTGGCATGGAACCTGACGGCGTTCTCTGATTGCCGGGTATCCTCACCTTACACATTTCCGGTAGCTTAAACAGTGTCCTTCAGCTGACCGGACGACCCACGAAGTGCCGCCTGCCGCCTGACCCCGTGTGGCTTCCTCCCTAGCCATTGGAAGCTCTGCGCCCTACTCTTTACTCATGCAGCGCATGCAGGGATACCCGCAACAAAGTATCCGGACCGTCGCGCGCAGGCTGTACGAGCGGGGCATGTACAGCCCCACCATGCCCATGCACGAGGAGGTCAGCGGCGACCGGCTGCCACGGGAAGCGCGATCCGACTTCCGAGACCAACTGGCCAAGCACGGGCACGTCTTCACCATGACGCACTGGTGGCACATAGCGGACCTGCTCGAGAAGGCGCTGCCACCTGGTGAGTCCTGCCGCCTGCACTGACACCAGCAACGGTTTCGTTGTGTTATGCCATGCCAACGTACACGGTAACCAGCCTCGCACTGGCACGTGACGCAGCAGTGTCGTTCCCACGGCCTTCCAACCCAGGCACGGTACGGCATGGCCTCAAGCTGGAAGCCAGCGAGAACCTGGACCCAATCGTGGAGCGTGAGCCTGGCGAGGACGAGGGCTATCGCTACCGACTGACCTTCATGCCGACGGCAAGCGGCCTCCCGGAGGGCCTGCAGATCGCCGGAGCCCAGGCCGGCGGCCAGACACCGCCACCGGAGCGCGAGCAGGCGGGGCTGTATGTACGCTCTAAGTGGTTGGTGGGCGCAGACGGCTACTTCAGTCGTGTCCGCAGGCTGGTGAGTGCCGCCGCACGCTGGCGGTGCACGGTGGGTGACCCTACGCGGCGTAGCACGGCGTATACAGCTCCGTACACAAGAAGGTGTTGACCGTCGTGTTGTGGGCCGCGATGAATCAGCCACATTGAAGCGCTACAAGCCAGCGCGGGTTGCACTTGTGGCACCAGTCCGCCTGCTACTGCGGACGCGCCCGTCATACGGCGACTACCCTACGATACCTGCCCGTGCTTGATCCAGGTGGGGGATGCCCAGGTACCCTCCTTCACGCGGGAGGTATGCTGGTGGGGCAGCGCCCCGGCGGAGGACCTGGAGGCGGCAGGCGTGGCCTGGCCCGAGGCGCTGCGGGACACGGGCAACGGCCGGCGCGCGTGGAGCGCCGGGGTCGTGCCGCCCGGCTTCCAGGACGCTAGCGGCCCACGGGTCAGCATGGTGACGCGGGCGCTGGGCAGCAGCGGCGCAGATGGCGGCGCGGAGGCGGCAGGCGGCGGCGAGGGGAGAGACTGGGTGTTCTGGTATCTTCGCTGTGGGATCGAGGACCTGGAGGCTGTGGGGCTGCAGTACCCATGTGAGGCGGGGATCGGGGGCGGGAGGTGCAGCGGGGGAGGGAGGGAGACGGGGGCAAGCCGTCCGACGCGCCTGGGAGAGGCGATGATAGCGCGTGCTCGCGTGGCGGGGCGAATACGGGAGGTTACGTCTTCGTTTCGCGGGATGCGGGTGCGGGGCGATAGCGGCGCATGGCACGCAGACCCGTGTGGTAAATCGGCTGTCAGCTCGTCTCGTTGTGCGACTGGTTAGGAATTGCCGCTCGCGTACTTGCGACATGCTGACACCCGTCAGCGCTGCGGCGCACCGACAGGCCCGACGAGCGACGACGGCGATCAGCCGCCCGCGCTGCGGCGCGCGCTGGCGGTGTTCGGTGACGTGCTGCCGCCTGACTTCCGCGGCGTGGTGGCCGCCACCAACCCCCACCGCGTCACCGAGCGCGGCGTGTACACCCACGACATGGAGCGGCTGCACGAGGTACGGCGGTGCTGCAGGTCGTGCCGTACCACGTAGGGGCGTAACAAATGAACCGCATTCACTCGTCAGCAACCTCCTCCCGAAGTCCAGCCATGTGCGCCTTGCGCCAGCGCTGCACCATAGGCCACCGGCGGTTTCGGACAGTATGCGTCGAGGGTTTAAGCACCAGGCTGACTGGAGCTATAAGCGCGGGGAGCAACGCGGCTTTCTGTGTTTGTATTGCCTCCACCACCAACCACGATGCACGCTCGAGCCAATGTTCTTCGACCCAGACACCGACCCGGATCCAGCCAGTCTGACGTTCAAGCTATGCCCGCATAGGCAAGAAGGGCTGACGAGGAACGGAGGTAGCGCCTGTACCTCCGGCCTCGATCTGGGTCGTCGCTGCATGACCCTCAGCGGATGCACGGACGCCCTTATTTGTCCAATGTACGTCCCCTCTGCTTTCAGGCCACCTGGACGGACGGACGGGGCATGGCGCTGGTGGGCGACGCGGCGCACGCGGGCCGGCCCGACGGCCAGGGCGCCAACCTGGCTCTCGAGGACGCGGCGGTGCTGGGGGCGCTTGTACGGCAGCACGGCCTGGGGCCCGAGGTGGGTGCTGAGTCCTGAGGATGCGCGTATGTGCCACGTGCGTAGTACGCACTACCAGTACCGTGCTAGTCGCGGACACTGGGCTGCCACTCGGTGGGCACTTGCGTGGCAGCACGACCTAGGCCAGGGTGCGTGCTGGTGCCTGGCGGCGCACTTCATAATATGGCAGACGCGCCCTCGACGCGCCCTCGCATGCCGCGCAGCATTGGATACGCACGTCATACTCGTCATGCCGTTCAACACGGAGCGCATGCTTTTCTTCCAGGTCCAGTCACTTGCGCGTTGCGTCGCGTAGTGCCCAGACGACGCGCAGGTATTGACACTGCTTATGTGCACCGTTCTGTGCGTTGACCGACCGTTGCCCGCTCGCACGGCCCCGCGCAGGCGTTCAGCGCCTTCCAGGCAATCCGTGCGCCCCGCGTCAGGGCCATCCTGACCGACCGTCTGCCGCCCTTCGCCATCCGCATGGAGATGATAAACTCGGCCTCATTCGAGCCGTTGTGGGAGCCAGCCGAACTGCCGGCCAGCCCGCCGGTACGCTCAGTTGAGGAGGGCCTTGCCTGGTCCCGGAGCCGCGTGCGCGCGATCCTGGAGGGCCGCATCGGTCCACCGCTTGACCAACTGGTGCAGCCGCCGGAGCTTGCGGCCAGCGCGGCCAGGGCTGGGGCAGCCTGAGGTGCGTCCTCGTGTTAGGGCGTCCCCAACGGGCACCCGGCGTTCTTCATTAGACGGCCTTGAGCTTCTGGAGTGTGGACTGGGTGTCCAGGATGGGGAAGGAACGGTGTGCTCGAAAAATATCCGGTCATATGCGTACGAACTCGTGGCAGTAGCAGATGGCCCCTCCCCAGCGCTCTGTCGGATGGATTGATGGGACGGCGTGTACCGGGCACGGCAGCTGGGCTGGAGGACGTGCAAGGGCAGTGCCGCTTTTATTGTGCCTGGCTTCATCGTGTTCATGTGCTCGTTGTTATGGTCGTATCGGATACTCTGGCCCTTGCCGGATACAAGGCACACAGGGGATA
>LSYV01000012.1:682023-692247 GCA_001584585.1 Gonium pectorale | reverse complement strand
CGGATACTCTGGCCCTTGCCGGATACAAGGGCACAGGGATGGTAAGTAGGTACTGAGGTCAAAGGCACACAGGCGGCACTTAGTCAGCGTGAAGCCGGCCAGTTGAATCTCTGTCTGAAGGAGTCTGAAGCAAGGGCTCTGCCGTACACCAGCAGCTCGGGGGCGGGCGCAGTTATGACCCGGGCTGCATACGGCAACCAGTTCACGTGGTTGGCCCTCTTTGTCCCTTGATGGACATGGCCGGCAGGAAAGGATGGCGTAACCGCGAGATTGACTCGCAGGACAGGAATCTGCTTCGAGGAAATTGTTCCTGCTGACAGTGGGCCGTGCGGGTCTTAAGCACGACGCCATCGTACCTCACGTGAACGTGGTCATGGGCTCTACCGGTGGTTTAAATGGAGGGCTGTAACCCCAGAGAGGTTTGTACTGGATTATGTTGATTGAATCCTGGGGTAGGAAAGGGCCACTCCTTTCAGATCCCCCGCGCCGTACAGCGGCAACGGGCGGTTGGATAGAAAGGACTGTCTTTCTCCATGTGGGATTATTAGCATAGTACTGAGCGCGTATTAGTGAGAAATGCTCCTTCGGCGCCACTGTCTGCAGAGCGGGACAGCGTCGCGGTCTGCCCCACGGTGCGCTTGATTGCTCTACTTCAAGGTCGTAAAACGCTCATAATCTTTCTTGTATGATCGTTGAACAGATGGCAGCCCGCACGGCTGTCTCCAACCGTGGCTCGTCGCTATCTTGCCCCGCTGAGGACCGCGACCCTTGTGACTGAGCCAGTGACGCAGCAGGATGATGGTAAGCAAGCAGCGCCTTGGAGCGTATGGTCTCTTGTGCCGTTTGGTCGTCCATCCACACAAGGTCGTTGTGTAGGACGCTGCGTGGAAAGAAAATTGATGTATTCTCGCAGGCGCAAGCAGCCCGGCGTCGCCGTCGGCTGCGGGCGGCCCGCAAGCCGCGGCCAGCCCCCAGCGGCCTGGCGAGACCTTCCCCTGGTTCGAGCACTGGTACCCGGTGGCCGTGCTCGCGGACCTGGACCCCCGCAAGCCGCACGCGGCACACCTGCTGGGCATCCCCCTGGCGCTGTGGCGCGACAAGAGCGGCACCTGGCACGCGGTGGAGGACAAGTGCCCGCACAGGTGGGGCCGGTCGGGGGCGCGCAGGGCCCGCACATGTTCACGTGATCATGCTGCGTAAATAATTGAACTGCGCGGTCAGCCATGTCACCGCCTTGACCTATGTACTCAGCGCCGAAGTGGCGCTGATTGTCCGATACCGGGACAGTTTGCACACCTTTCCGCCGCCCTCGCCCCATCCCCCCCAGGCTTGCCCCCCTGTCCGAGGGCCGCGTGGAGTCCGACGGCACGCTGCAGTGCGCCTACCACGGCTGGCAGTTCGACGGCCGCGGCGCCTGCACGCACATACCGCAGCTGCGCGGCGACGACAAGGCGCAGCAGGTGGCGTGCGCCAGCCGCCGCGCCTGCGTGCGGGCCTTCCCGGTGCAGGAGGTGCACGGGCTGCTGTGGGTGCTGCCGGACAGCTCGGAGGAGGCGTGGAGCAAGGTGCGCGCACGAATGCCCGGAACTCACAGCGATGCGGTCGCATTGAGTGAAGGACTCAGCATGTCTGAGGGGCTTGCGAGGGATGTTAAAAAGATAAAACAGAAATCCGGAAGGCCACTCGAAGGTGCGACGTTGCAAGTAGGCCGCCAGATACGTTGCATGGTGGGACGGACGGAGGCGAGCAGACGGACCGTCCCTGTGCGGGGCAGCGGCTAGGTTACCCAATGAGATGTGGAGGCGGCAGAGCCGGCGGGCTCGGCGTTCGACGAAGTGTTCAAGGCGGTAGCAGAGCAGGGCAGGCGCGAAGCATGCATGTGCGCCGTCCGGGTATCGTGCGTCTGTGGTACTGGTTCATTCTAGGAGCAGTTGAAAAAGGCGGCAAGTCAGTGTTTGACGCCATGCGACTTGGCATGATGGCTCATGCCATCATGCCGTCAATGACGGCCGCATCACTCGCATCTCGACTGCTAATATGCTAAGAACCTGCACTGCCTGGCTCAGACGGCCGCGCATCACCACTTTATCGCAGGCGGCGGCTAAGCCGGTGCCCAGCAACGCCATCAGGGAGCTCCTGGATGGCCCTGAGGCCGAAGGCATGAAGCAGACCACTCCCTGGTTCACGCGCGAGTTCCCCATCCGGTGGGTTGGGACGGTTGTCTTCCGTCTGATGAGGTTGACGGGAATTCCCCACGCATACCCGGCAAGCCCCGCTGGCCGGGCCGGACAGGGCCGGTGGCTGGACCGCCAGGACCTGGCCAGGCCACGGATGGGCTGCTCTTGCGTGAAGGACCTGCCTGATGTTATGGTGGGAGTGATGCCGAGGGGGCAGTGCTCCCCCCTAGAAGGTCACGCACCTCAACGCGGACCGACCGCGGCGTGGGATCCCCACTGTCAGTGCATGTCGCCTCGTCCAGTCATGCAGTCTGGCTTCACACACGAGCGCCTTACGTGTGGTCCTCGTCCAACGCGTACTGCCCCCCGCCCCCCCTTACTCGGGCTGCAGGTTCGACACTCTGTTGGAGAACATCGCCGACCCCTCCCACGTCAACTTCGCGCACCACAACGTGCAGGTGCGGGCGGAGGGCTGGGCTCGCCCCACCACCGGGGGGTGGAAGCCCTATGCGTGGCAGGCCGGGAGACATGTGGCCTGCGGCCCCTGTGTGGGGAGTCTGTATTCTGTATCTGTGTCTGTGTTGGCCATGTGGCAAGAGGAGGCTCCCCTGAGGGGTAGCCTGCGCCTTACCACCTTGCTCGCTCTCCACCACTTGCGGGGCCGTATGTAGCGCCCTCCTGGCGTCGAGAGTGCGGGCTTTCCCTGCCCTGCTGGTATCTGGCAACCGGGATGTGCGCTCTCTCATGCGCTCCTTTGGTCCTGTGATCCTGCGATCCTGTACCAAGTGTGCCTTACTACCGCCTCGGGCTGCGCGCTGCACGACTCAGGGGAAGCGCGGCAACGAGAAGGGCACCACCACACGGCTGGTGGACGAGCTGCGGCCCGACGGGTTCAGCTTTGAGTTCGACTCAAAGAGCAAGTTCTTCCCGCCCAACCGCCCCGCCTTCAACGCGCCATGCTTCGTCCGGTGAGCAGCCCCCTCTGTCGCCCCTAAACGGCGCGTGGCTCCCTGGGACGCACGGAGCCGTTCGGCAGCGCGATGTGAGCGCGTGTATGTGCACGTGGCGCTTGCGTGGCTTCGGCGACGGCGTGGTGCAAATGTTCCGAGGCGGCAGACCCTTGTGGAGCCTTGCATTCCCCCGCTGCTGTGGTGCGTTTGTTGCAGTTCTGTTGTGGGCAGCTGGCAATTGACGCTTGGAGGCGGACAGCTTTGACGAAACTAACGCTCCTGCCCTGGCCCCGGCGCTCCCGTGCTCCGCTACTCGTAATTGATAAACGCCAGCTACTCGTCGCCGATGCGCTCCCTCAACGTCTACGCCGTCCCCACGCGGCCGGGTTGGAGCCGCCTCTTCAGCTCCTCTACCGCGGTGGGTGGGGCCCTGTTGCGTCCTGGTCTGGGCACAGACCCCGACAGGTTTGCTCGCTCCGCGGCGCCGTAGTCGGCTGCCCGCCCAGCCTCGTTACAGGCAAGCTCGTTACAGAAACTGCAGATTCTTTTCTCCGCTTGCCTTATTGCGTCGCAAGGAAGTAGATGTCAGGACCCCCACATGATCTCCCGTGCCTGCCCCGCCTGCCCTCCTGCCTGTTGGCCCCGCTTTCAGGATACCCGCAAGCCCAACAAGTTGCCCTGGTTTGTCAACCTCATCCTGGGGTTCTATGACAATGTCCACTGGGCGGGTAAGCCGGGGTCCACACTCTCCTGCGGCCCCTCGTAGTCCCGAGTCCTGCAGTCCGACTACTACTGTCAAACGCAGTGCACCTCTCGCAGCAGGTGGTTCTCTTGTTCGCTTTCATTCTGCTCGTCTGCTTGCTTGCCTCGTTTGATGAACATGCCGTTCATATGCTTCTCACGGCACCGCTTCTGTTAGACTGCATGCTTGAACAGTGAACACTGACAGCCCACATCGGTGGGCTCGTCCCGGGCGACACGGGCACGCGCTCCGGGCTCCGCCGCCTTACTTCGCGTGCCTCGCGCGCGTCTCGTTCACCGTGCCGCACTTGCCATACCTGCCGTAGAGCACGCGTTCCAGCGCAACGCTGTCCTGGATGGCGACACATACATGCTCCATATCCAGGTAGGTGCGGTCCTTGGTGACACAAGCGGTTATTGTAGCCTTGGGTTTTGGTTCCGGCACATTCGACACACCTGCACCGCGATATCCTGATCGCGCTCCGGATGTCCCCATGTGACTCGCGCCTGACTTCCTGAAGCCGCTTCGAGATTGCATGGGGCACCAGTTGCGGTGGCACCAGGAGGGCATCTTCCGAAATTTATTGATGGGAATGCGAGTAGCGCAGCGTGGGAAGGAAGGTCCTTTGTCCCGGTTGTGAAAAGTCCGTGCACGCAAGCCGGGGTGCTAACTTGCCATTGTCTGGATTCTGCAGGAGCGGCTGCTCCGGGCCCAGGGCGACGACTGGCAGCGCGGCTACTACATGCCGGCCCCGGCGGACTCCTCGGTGGTGGCAATGCGGCGCTGGCTGGACGAGTTTGGCGGCGCGGTGCCCACCTGCGAGCCGGGTGCGCCCCTGCCGCCCGCGATGAGCAAGCGGGAGGTGCTGGACCGGTACTCGCAGCACACCAAGGACTGCAGGCATTGTCAAGCGGTGCGTGGAAGGTGGTGGTGTGGGCCGTCCCTTCACATGCATCTATGCGCCCGAAGCAGTGTCGCTCCATTGGGCCTCTTTTGCCAATAGCTGCTTTGCGGACAGGCGCGTTTAGATGTGCGTATACGAATGGGAGCCAACAGTATGCTGCCTTCGTCGAATGCTGGATTCGTCATATGCTGGATTTGTCGAATGCTGGATTCGTCGTATGCTGGATTCGTCGGGTGGGCACAAAGCAAACGCACGTGCTGCACTCAGTGGCGTGCGCTTTCCCAATCCATCACCTGAGATGTTGGTGAAGACTGTGCCTGCCATGCCGGCCTCCCTCCGCACCAGGCCCTTCGCAACATCGACCTTGCCACGGCGCTGGCGGCCGCCGGGGCGGCGCTGGCGGCTGTGTGGCTGGTGGCCCGGGCAGTGGTGGGCCTGCCGCTGCTGGCGCCCGCGAGCGGCTGGGGCGCCCTGGCGGCGGTGGCGTGCGCCGGGGCGGTGGCGGCCCTGCGCTCGCTCCGCCAGCAGTTCTTCTACGTCGACTACGTGCACGCCGAGAGGCACTGAGGGAGGCGAGGTGGCCCACGTGTCCGAGAGGCGCCGGGGGGAGGCGTTTTTCATGCCCGAGAAGAACTGAGGGGAGGCTGCGCGCAGCGGCCGGCATAGGTCCCGCGCTGGACTCTAGTAGATGGACCGAGAGGGCCCCCGGACCTGTTCCAAGTGCAGTAGCGGCCACCGGGAGAGGTCTCGAGGTGGCTCGTGTTCACTCTCGTATCGGGCAGCGCTATCAGCGGATGGTAATTTTTTGGTGACCAGGAGAGGAGCGCCAGGCGGTGCTACGCTTGGTTGCCGCGTGAGCCGTGTTTTTGTGCCGGCAGTCGCGTGATACATGCGTGTAGGGTTCGTGCGGCCGGCGAATTAGGATGCCAACTCACTTTCATGTTTCCTTCTTCATATACATGTCATTTATGGGTGTTCTATGACTGCAGGCATTGGGTCGAAGCGTGCAGATTATAGCAGTCGATCGGTATGCATGGTTAGTTGCCAGGTGCAGTACTGTTGAGAGTTAGGGTTGCAGAGCAGAGTGCCGTAATCCGCGTCGCCCTTTCGGGAGGCGGCCATTGCATCTGGCCTTGGTTTGGCCACGTAACTATGATGCTAAACCTCGTGGTTGGTGTCGTGGTGAGGGTACGGTAGAGGGCAAGGCGGGGAGTTGAGGGGGGAGTGATGGGGTGTGTGCACTGGCGCCAAGCTTGGCTTCAACGGCGTCGACGTCGTGCTGGTTGGGTGCTGCCCTGTGGGTCACACGCGTGTGCAGTGGGACACCTGTGCACGAGCAAGAGGCATTGTTGCGCTGCCGCCGCTGATGGGGTTGCTGTGTGCGAGGATGCAGCAAAGGCTGCGAGTTTCCCGTTTCCTCCGCCAACTGTCGTGCGGCTGAGAACCGTTGGTGTCGTTCTTCAACTCTGGCCGTTGATAGTTGCAACCGTCCGGCTGCGGTAATGCACTAGGGAGGCAGTAAAGCGACGGGGCCAGAGGCGCCGCATTAGGCAAAGCGAACTTCTGTGGTACCTTCTACGGCTGCTCAGCCCAGGGCGGGCTCACGTGTCCTACCCCGCTTCATCATTGCCGCTGCCTATCTGGCTTCTTCCCGTGTCCCTCTTCTTTGCCCTACTCGCTTCTGTTGCCCATGGCCTCCTGTCAGATGTATATGCTTTTTAACAGCCGGACGACCGCATCTCTCGCACCAGCGGCGCTTCGCTGCGGCTTCACAGACAAGACAAACGCGCCAACGGTGGCTGTAACTGTCCTTTCGACCTTACAGCGTTACCGCACGACCCTGGACCGCAAAACCATACCCAGCGCGCACTCGCGGGCCCATGCCAGCTTGCCCTGACAACGCTAGCGTCTACGCCGTGGGCCTCATAACACTTGACCCGGGGCGGGTACGTACCCAGACCTCTACCGGTATGTCAGCAGCATGCAAAGCCGCAAAACAAACCCCGGCGGTCGGGTTCCTAAATGTCGGCCACCATGTGAAATGAGTACCCCAAGGGTTCACCTACAGTAGGACCTGCACTTCGGGGCTTCCTCACCGAACGCCCATCCGAGCCATACGGATCAACAACGCACTGACAACAATACGCCCTTTCGCACTCCATTCTTCGGCGCCAGACGGCAACTGCTCGCAATTCTTCCATGGCGCCCCCCAGCTTTGGCGGACGTGTACCATGTAACCTGTAACTACGATCTTGGTCGGTCCTGGCATGCCCGCGCATGCGCACGGATGCCAGCCCACACTCCCCGACACACCACATGCTGTCGCACCGGACACCACGTTGACGCTACCAGCGCTTACCACCTGGATCACGGATCGTGCTACGGCTTTGTACGAAGCCGTAGCACGACAGGGCATGCGACCTACCTCGTGCGCGTGCTGCCTAGGCCGCTAGGCGACCACCCTCTCGTCTGGCCCCTCGTCTGGCCCCTCGTCTGGCCCAGGCGCACAGCTGCGGCTCGCTCCGATGCCCGCCATAATCACGCGCCTCGCACTCCACCACTTGCACGGTGCATCGCTTCACGTGTACGGCGCTCACTAGGGCACCACGAACAGCCATGTACGGGTATTTACGAATCATACTTGGGGACCTGGGAACTAAGCATTACGGCATGCCTTGACAGTTGTACGAGCGCTCCAGTGCAGACGCGCGCGTAAGCGGACCACCCATCCTTGAGCCACACTACCTGCGCCACGCACCGGGGTCAAGGGAAGGGCGGCATGGGGGTCTGAGCCTCTATCTCTTGAAGGGGGCCATGGTGTCCTGCCACCGCGCCCACTGATCCGCCCCACCTCCGATCGCACACCCCCACACTCCCACTGACCTCGAAGTGCCCGCTCCGGTGCCCGCCACCGTTCCAGTGCCCATGCAGCACGCAGGCGGATACCTGCCCATGCATTGCCTACTCCCTACTCCCTTACCGGTTGTCTACCCGGACAGAAACAGAGTCAACTAAAGGCAGGAAGCCAACGCCATTCCGAACTACCGTACCTTACTGCAGCTTCGCCGCTAGCAGCTCCGCGGCGCTCCAGGGGCCGCAAGCCGCCCGCACGCGCTCCACTGTCGCGGGCGCCAGCAGCGGCACAAAGCCCTCTCCGCCGCTGCCCGCGTCCTCGGCCCCGGCGCCGCTCGCGGCCGCGCCCGCGCCAGGGTGGGGTTTGGCGCTCGCCCGCAGCCGAGCTGCGGCCTCCCGCCTGCCCGCCTGCGTGGCCCGCTGCAGCGCCATGAGGGCTACCGAGGACAGCAGCAGTGGCGGCTCGCCGCAGGCCTTGGCGCCCAGGGGCAGCTTCGCGGGCAGCGGGGCAGTGATGGGAGCAGGGAAGGGAGGGTACCTGAGTGCTCGAGGAAGGTACCGAACTGCAGGTTAGGACAAAACGACGATACGAATCAAGGCACGTGATCCGGGAACCTAGGACCTTCAGTCCCCTGGTGCCCGCACTGTTAGGAACATCGCGGCAAACTCCTATGAGACCGTCCTGGTGGAAATGCAAACAGACCGGTTCGCGTTCCCGTCCAAAGGAGAAGGGCACACCGAGCAGGGTGTCAGGTGCACCTTCCAGCCTCCGCACGCCTCACCGCCGACGCCAGGGGCGCGTCCTTGAGGAGCGTCACGTTGAACGTGGCGGGCACGCAGGATGCCGCGGGCGGCTTGTAGCTCCACGTGCTGTTCTGTACGAGCGAGCCCGTCGTACTGTCGTACTCGGCCTTCTCGGACAGCATCATGCCCAGGCCCTGAACGAACGCGCCCTCAACCTGCGAGTGCACGGGTCCCGCAGGGCAACAGATGTTGTCACAAGCGCGAGGATGGAGGATGCTGGGCGTTAACGGGGAGAGGCACCGCCGTTTATCGCCGCTGCATAGCGGCCTGCTAGATAAGCAAGAGGTTCGGTTCGCTGCCCGTTACACATGGCGACCGCTGCCACGGGCTCGGATGACTAGACGAAACAGTACGGCTCGTCACAACACACCCTGTCGTACAGTGCACATACCTGCCCCAGGTCCACGGCGGGGTTAACCGGGCGGCCCAGGTCAAACATGACGTCGGAGCGCAGCACGCGCCGCTCGCCGGTCAGCACGTCAACCTGGCGGCGGTTGACGGTTGGCACATGGTAGTTGAGAGGTTAATGGTTATCTGCCGATTTGCTGCTTGCCCCTATCGCCGCATGGCTCGACCCAGCTCCAAGCCCCGATCCTTGCGCTTGTGTACCCCGCCGTGCAAAGACCCTTTCCACGCCTTTCCACGCCCTCTCCTCATCAACCGCCCGTAACCCCCCCCCCCTCCTCCTGCAGCTCCCCCCTTGCCCCTGCCCCTCACCTCGGCCACCGCCAGCGCCACCCCGAACACGTGGTACATGATGTCCCCGGGGGCGGGCCCCTCGGGCCCGGAGCTCTCTGGCAGGTCGGCCTGGCCGCCCCACGCGAAGGCCGACAGCGGGACCTGACACACGGGGGTTGGAGATCGGGGTCAGACTATGGCGGGTCGGGATGGGAATGGGTGTCTCGACGCGGAGAGGGGCACACGGTGGGCGGCAGAGAGGCATAGCCATGATGAAAGCTGCTCTGCACAGCCTGTGCACAGAGGACTGACAGGATAGTCAGACATGGAAACAGGTCAGGCCGCTGGATGGAAACAGGTCAGGCCGCTGGGCCCGCGGGAAGCTGACTGCTGCAGGGCGATACACTTGATTGCGAGTGCTGGGATGCGGGCGTTCTGCAACGGCAACAGCACCGAAGCGGCTCCTTCCCGCACGCCGGGCCGCCCTCTCCACGCCACGTACCCACCGTCTCTTACCGAAGACATGGCGCCAAGAGAGGGCCAATCACTCACCATGTGACCGCCGAATCCCATCTTGAACGTGTTCAGCAGGTCCTGCGGGGAGGGACGGGGATGCATGACGCGCACGGCAGCGCGGAGTGGGTGGCGGATTGCGACGAGATTGGCAGGGAGAGGGGAGAGGGGGGATTCACAGCCCCGCCATCATGACGGGGATAGGGACAGGGCCCAGCACGATCTGGGCGGGGTTGGCGCGAGCAGTGCGAGGGGCCGCTGCCGAGCCCCCGGCATCGCATACATCGCACGCGGCGGTAGCTGTACGACACGGCTGCAAAGCACGGCAGGCCCACCTGACCAGTGATTGCGCCTCCCCCGGCATCTCCCCAACACGTACGTCCCCATCACCGTGGACCCCATTAACCCGGCTGCCTCACCACAAGGCCGTAGTCCTCGCGACCCGCCATTTTGGGGATCGCTTTCTGTGTATGTGGGGGGGGGGGCGCCCAAAGCAGGGGACGGGGTGGGTTGCGAGTAACATGGTGTCATGGAGCAAGGAATCGCCCCTCAGCGCCGGGCAGGCAAGTTGCATGCTTGATGCTGCCGGTCAAGTCCCAGCCA
>LSYV01000012.1:624980-681597 GCA_001584585.1 Gonium pectorale | reverse complement strand
CATACGACGAGCATAAGCGCGAAAGTGATGGCGTCGGTGTAGGACCCAGCTCCCGAGGCAGTCGAAGGGGCGATGTCCCTGAACAGTTGTGTGTGTGGGAGGGGCCCTTCCGACATGCTGGCCGGGAGTAAAGTGTTGCAACGTAATATTCATGCGACGCGACCCAGCGGGCATGGCTCCGCGCCTTGAGCTTCAGAAACCCGTTCGTTGCACACCAGGCACGTGCGCCAGGCGCCAAGGCACCTACCCCGCGCCTCTACCCTAAACCCGCCACGCCATCGCCCGGACGTCGTCGCCCGACGGTTAACCGCACCAACGTATCGTGCGCGTCTAGCCCCTGCCGTACCTGATGGACTGGAGCGGCAGCGGCCTCCGAGCGGGTGGCAGGAGCTCTGACAGGGTCTGACTCGCCACCTGGGGGCGGCGCAGCACGATGGCGCCGAGGGAGGGGGTCAGGCAGAGTGATCATAAGCTAAGCTCCGCAACGGCGGGCCAAGGAAAGTAACACAGAGCCGCCCCTAAGCCGCCCCGAGCCGCCTGTAGCTGCCGCCACCCAGCCACCGCAGCTGGCAAAGTTTGCTTATGACTGGTACTTACTCCGGCCACTCTCGCAAATCCCACCAGAAGCCACCCCACTCAGCCACCCAAACGCAACTATGTCGCTTCCTCGCACATTGTATTCCCCTTTCCCGACTCCGTATCCCACACGGACCAGGGGCATGCAACTGCCTTCAGGGGTTGATGCCAACAAACGCGCCCGAACAACGCCCCACGCTCGCCTTCTCAGCCCACCTTCCCTTTCATGAACCGGCACATTCCTTCATGTTGCCCTCCCGCACAACGCAATCCTACCGCCTTGCGAGACTCAGCCCGCGCCCCCCAACTTGACGCACTGCACACCCGGAAGCGCACACGAGGATGAAGCTGCTCTCCACCAGGCAGTCAATGGCGGCCACCCGCCCCGCCCCACCTGCGCGACCTTGGTGAACAGGCCCTGCCCCATCTCGATTCCGTGCGTGGCAACCTGCACGCTGCCGTCCGCCAGCAGGCTGACGTACGCGGGCTTGCGACCGCGGTACATTCCGTACCTGCCGTGCAAGGTGGGCCGCCGTACCGGCGCGCACGCCACACGGCGACACGGCAGGGATAGGGAGGGGACTGGAGCGTCGGCGGGGTCTCCCAAGGCTGTATGCAAGGAGCCCCATTGGCATGGGCGTGCACTTGGCTTGGGAGAGGAGCAAAGCATGCCGCGGCCCTCCGTGCCAGTTTATGAGGGGCATGTGCCAAAGATGGCGGCGCCGCCAGAGCCGTCAGCTTGTCTTCGACACATGGCCCTCACCTCGCAGTACCTAGTCTCCATCACTCACCCACACTCGCCCTAAAACGCATGATAAAAAATCCGCAACTGGCTGATATATGTATGGCTGGCTGGACATAGCCCAGATAAGCAAACGCAAGCTCTGTGGCTGCTCCACGCGGCCGAGGGACGCACCTGGCGGGCAGCATGGCCACGCCCCGCTTGTGCCAGGGGTTAGCTGCGTTGAAGGCTGCCACCTCGGCCTGTGTGGGGTGTCATGAGAGCAAAGGCAAGGACACACCACACGTTGCATACACGGCCAGCGACCCACTTGAGGGCTTCCCGGGACGCCTGCGCGCTGGGATGATGCGTGACCCGTCATGCGGACGGCGCACGAGGCTATTCCCGCTCCTCATCATAAACCCTCCACCGCTCCATCACGCTCCAACACCCTACGCACCTTGATGCCCTCCCAGTCCGCCTGCCGCTGTAGCTTCTCCCACAGCACCGGCAGCGTGAACATGCGGGCGGGGATGAGCTTGCCCAGGGGCATGCGGATTGGCGGCAGCTGCGGCGGCGGCGTCACCGGGGCCGCGTCGGCGGATGCCTGTGCGGGAGGCACGGGCGAGGTGGGGTCGCGGAACGCGACCGCCTTTCAGTGGCTGGGGGACATTGCGGAGGGGAGCGCGATCGGGTGCCATAAAACCATGGATGCTCATTCAATAACGGGACCACCCATCGCCTGGGTCATTAACGGGCGGGGGGGGGGGACCACCCATCGCCCAGGTCGACACAGGTTGACGTCGGCTGTGGCCGCATCTGCGTTGGTTGCGACCGATTCCGGGCAGCGCCTGCAGGCGTCTAGGGACGCGTGGGGTGCTGAGGTTGCAGCTGGTGAATGCCTCCAGCGAGCGCTCCTGTAGCTCACAAGTGCGTAACCGCAGGAGGCAGGACCCAAGGGCATCCCCAAGGTTTCCGTGAGACCATACGGGTACGTCCATGAAGATCGCCTGTAAAACCCCGACCAGCACGTAGGGTACCTGCGGCGCAGGCTTGGCGGGCTCCGAGACCGCCGTCACTACTGGCTTAGACGACTCCTGACCGGCGGCGGCGTCGCCCTTCTTGCTGACTGTCGCCTGCTCCTCCGAGGTACCCTGCACGGCGGAAGTCGGCGCCGGCGTTGCCTCTGGAGCTGCCGGCTCCGGCTCCGGCTGCGGCTTGGGCGCCGAAAGGAAGTTGTCTTGGCGGAAGGTCTCCGGATCCACGCCCAGCTCCGCCGCCACGTGCTCCATGATCTGGATCCAACGGGACCCGAGACACAGTCTTAACCAAAGGAACCCTTGCGCGCATTCGGGTGCGGGGCTCCAGTTGACGCGACCTGTCGTCGCAGGCATCGTCGCATACCTGCTCAATGATCAGGGTGCCGACCGCCTCGCCGGGGGCGCGGACGGCCGTGCGTGGCGGCAGGTTGCAGCGCGCCAGCGCCACCTCAGCCCTGCAGCATAAATGGAGAGCACGGCCAGGCTCATGGCGCGTTCAGCTGCTAGCCACTGCATCTGAGATTGCATGTCTCTTATCTCATGGCCCCTCCATCACGCCGTTACCTCCGCCGTCTCACCGCATGGCCATCGTAACCCAAACCTAACCTTGCGAATCAGACACAACCCAGGCCCAGCTCGCTCTGCGCGAATTTTACCCATTTGCATCCCGCCATTCTGCGCGCCCCAAACTCCGCCGCGTACGGAATACGCCATAATGTGTACGGAAGCGCGCACATGCCGCCGCTTGAACGCTGGGATGTCGTACCTCTCCCGTACCCCCGCACGGTCCTCATCACCAAACCCAAACTCTCGAACGAGACACGCGCCACACGTCTGCTCGTTTCGGCGTACTTGTACAGTACACGTCTGTACACACGCGCCACACGTACTTGCAACAACCGTTTCGACCCTGCTCCGTTACGAACCGTCATCGTACAGCGTGTGTGTACGGCGTACAGCATGTGTGCAGCGCACGCATGCATAGATGTATGCACACGCCCACCCCACCTGAACGCAGGGATGTCGTACAGGCCGGTGATGGCGTTGAGCATGCCCATGGCGTCCAGCCACGCGATGTCCATGTAGGCGCCGCCGCGCAGCACGACGTGCAGGTCGAGCGCGGACAGCCGGAGGCGGTTTGTCGACCCGCGGGTCGCTCCGCCCTCATCCGCCGCGTCGGAGCCGGCGGGCGCCTCCTCCCGGACCACGGCCACGTAGGAGACGTCGCCGTCGCAGCGGCCACCGTTCATGACAAAATCATCGTTGCGGGGCACTTGCAGCCTGCGGGGGCAAGGGGTTGCAAGGCATCCTCGGTTCTTTGTTGGAGGGCTTGGGGCGTAGGCCGCTGTAATCGTCCTGCCACGACCCCGTCACAGCCCCGCGAGCAGTCCCCAGGCAAAACCGAACAGACCCTGGGCCCCAGACAAAACCGAACAGGCTATGGGCCCCAGACAAAACTGAACAGACTCAGCCTGCGGCACAGGAGTTAAGGGCACCGGGTAGCTGGGAAGGGTAAGGGGCTCCAGGGATCAGAGGCTCATTGGTCGCAGAAGCGCAAGGTAAGGGCACCGGGCGCCCTTGCGTCTTTATCTCGCGTGGATGCTGTTATGGATCCATGCGGCCTGGAGGATGAGATAACCGGTAGAGCGCCGCGTTCTTGGTACTGCCGTACGCGCTCATCGCATGACACGGAGGCGTGATGCTGCCGTGAGGAGCAAGGTCCAAACGCGAGGGGGCACAGCACTGGCCGTACCTGACTTGTCGGCGCGTGATGACCGCCGCCGACGCCGCCGCGGCCGCCACACGGCGCGCCAGCGTGGCCTTGCCCCCGAAGCCGCCCCCCACCCGGCGGCACCGCGCGATGACCTTGTTCAGCGGCAGGCCCAGCATCGTGGCGACGGCGGCCTGGCGGTTATCGGTTGGTAGGGCAAGTTGGGTAAGTGGGTTGGGTGGTGCAAGGGTTGCGACGGCCGTAGCCGATCGGCTGCCCCGCACCCCCCCCCCGCGGGGTGCCCGATGGGGTGGTGAGATGTGAGGCCTCTACAGCGCTTGCGAAGCAAAGGTGCCCTGGAGGGGCGCCGCATGGCGCCCTGACGGTGTTTTCTAACGTGCGCCAGCGCCAGGCGCCGCCGTGCGTGAGCTGTTGCTGAAGCTGTCCGATGCGATCTTGCGGCCGTGTTTCGTCGAATGGCAGGCCGAGTAATGGGTGAGTCGCTGCCGAGGCTGGCCAACTCGGGCGTTTGTACGGGACTACACACTCGGACTACACACTCGGCGCAATGCCGGTCGCAGGAACTCGGAGATGCGGACACGGGCTGCGGAGGACTTCCGCAGAGTCGGTCGTACGACTGTGCACCAGGTTGCCGTACCTGGATCATGTCAGTACCCTGACAGGAGCTGTGCACCACGACGCAGCCGTCCTCGTCCGGCCATGCCACCGCGCTCTGCGTCTCCATGTAGAAGTGCAGCTGCGAGGGGGTGCCGTACCGCCCCGAAACCACACGGACCGCGCCGCCCGTAGCGGCGGATGGGATAGCTTCGGTTTCTGCTGGCGCTGCCGGTGTCGCCGGCGCTGGCGCGCCTAGGGCAGCAGCTGCAGCTGCGGCGGCCGATGGCGCGCCGGCCGCCGCCAGGGCGGCGTCGACAGCGGCGCCGCCGGCGGGGCCACCTGCGGCTGCGATTACGGAGGTGCCACCGTAGCTGCCTCCCTTGGCCATTCCCATGGGCGCTAGGAGGGCGCCCAGAGGATAGAAGGATCCAGCTCGTACGGCGTCCTGGATCGACATCACGGGCGCCGGAACCGAATCCGCGTCGTATTGTACGGCGACGGCCTTGGCGCCGCGCTGAGCTGCCCATGGGCTGCGCGAAGGGGTCACGAGGGGGTTCAAGACAAGCGTTCGCGAACACTGTTTGGGCAGCTGAGGACCAGCACGGGGTTCGTGCTCCGTGCAACTGCCACCCGAGTCGCATGACGCCCGGCATCTTGCAGCAGACCACGCGCTCGCCGTGCCACCCCGCGTTTGCCACGCCAAGCGGCACGATCACCACTGCCCTTCCCCCGCGCCAACAAAGCCGCTTCGTTCGACCCAATGCACCCCCACGACAGTGTTCTATCCCGCGTCCCCACCCAACTAAACGAACCCTAAGTCTACAAACGATCAACCTTTTACCCCGAACCTCTAAAAACCACGCCCCAGCCCACCTCGTCGCCAGCACCAGGCCCACAGCCTGGCCAGCAAAGCCCACCACACTCCCGGTATCCAGGAACACCGGCTCCGGCACCGTGCCGCCCATGCCCACCGCCGCGTCGTGGCGGTTCACGACGCCGCTGCTGCCGGCGGCACTCAGGTCCAGGGAGGAGAGGTCGGCGGCGGAGATGCAGCGCACCACGCCGGGCAGCGCCAGCGCGGGAGAGGCGTCGAGGCCCGCCAGCACGGCGCCGGCCCGGGACGCGAGTACGAACGCGCCGTACAGGGCGCCGTCGTGTACGGGCGTGTCCTCCGTGTACAGCGCCGTGCCGGAGGCCTGGGATGTACGGCGGTGGGAGTGACGTGAAGCGGTGGAGGAGGGCCCGCGGCGGCCTTGCGTTCAGCTCGGGTACAGGCGCATGACAGAAGGACGGATAGTCTGATAGGTCGATACTGCTCAGTAGTACTAAGGAATGGGGGGTGAACATTTGGATAGCACCAGGGCCGGCTGACAGGCGACGGCTGGCGGCCAAAGGCCCCCGCCCCCCGCGCACCTGCAGCTTGGACCCGTACTTCGGTACGGGGTGTGTGACTGGCTCCAGCTCTGGCACCGGATCTGGGTACACCTGACTGCCGTTCACGAGCGAGGGCGGCGGCAGCCTGGACAGCGGCGCCGCCGCTGCCATGTCGCCGTTGGAGTCGGCGCCATCGGCCCCCGCCGTCGGCGGCGCCAGGCCGAGGCAGGCCATAAGGCCCTGCGCAACCAGGCCCTCGGCCACAGTCGCCGCCGTGCCCGCCGCCACCGCCGTCAGCTCGGCAGCCGCCAGTGCCGCCGCCACGCTGGCGGTAGTGGCGGGTTTGCCCAGCAGCGCTGCCTCGGCCGCAACGGCGCGAAAGCAGCGCCAGCCGTCCAGGAGCAGTGCGGCCGCGTCGGCCGACTTGGCGGCATTGTGCTGCAGGACTGGGCCGGCTGGGGGCGTCCGCACACCAACCACGATCCGCACCGCCGCCACCACAGCGCCTCCGCCGCCGTGGTCGCCGGCCGCCAGCGTGACGGAAATGGCGGCGTTGGCGATCGCCGCGGCGTTGCTGTAGCGCTCCGCCACGCGTTGGCTCCAGAACCGCGCCTGCAAGGACGCGGGCAGGCCGGGATGGGGGTAGCGAAGATGAGGTTTTAGGTGATTAGGGTAGAGCGCAGGCGCCTTGACGACCCTTCCGGCCATGAGAGGCCAGGCTCAGGGCCCCAGTAGCCGCGGCTGCCGCCCCATGGGTCTGACCGCTCACCTCGGGGCCTGACGGCAGCGGCACGCGCACCGCCGTAAGGATGTAAGCGCAGCCCGGCGGCACGACGGCGCCGCTCGCCTGCCCGTCGGCGGCGGCGGCGGCGCCCGAGGCGAGGAACGCCATCAGGTCGGCCCGGACCAGCGACCCGTGGGTCGCGGCGTCGGTGGACACCAGCCGCAGCTCCACCTCGGCGCCTGCGGCATGGGCGCAGACGGCGCGCGCATCAGCGGGCCGCGCATAGTGTTGCGGCAAGTCTTACGAGACATCACATCGGAGACATACATGCGCTCTATGATGCCGCCGCCCGGCAGGGCTTATGTTAATCCCCAAGGAATGGCAGTCCTAGCCCTGTCCCCTGCCATGTCCTTTCCGTATGCCCTGTCGCGCCCCGACTGCGCCCACGCGCCCCCAATCCACGGCCCCACCCTCGCGCCCCTGCCCTCTGCTCCTGCGCCCTCCCCTCCGCCACCACACACCCACCAGCGGCCCCCAGCAGAGTCGCCACGTCGCTGGGCAGCCCCCGCTCCGCTGTGAGGGCCAGGTTGCCGCCCACCTGGGGTAGGGAGTAGGGGTTGGGGTTGGAGGGTATGTGACTTGCCCCTGTATGTGCGTGCACTCGTGCCACAGCCCTCGCACCGGGACCGCACAAGCCACGGCCAGGCCAGCAGGCGCCACGCACGGACGGTCGCCGCGCAACGGTGGTCTAGACAAAGGGGCGGACCCTCAGCAAACTCACCACACCCTTCAGCCCGTCTGCGGCACGTCTGCGTCCACCTCCGCACGCACCGTGCCTTCGTCTGCATCAGCTACAGCGCATGCAAGCACCGTCCGCACATACAACACGCGCGCACACAGTCACGCACCGTGGCGGAGTTGCGCACGTGGCGGCCGGCAATGCGGCGAAGGTGGGCGCACGTCTCCGCCGCCCACTGACGGACGGCGGCGGCGCCGCCTCCTCCTACCGCAGCCTCGGCCCCGGCCTCCCCGGCCGCCAGCCGCTCCAGGCGCGCTGCCAGTTGCTCCAGCGTGACGCCCGCGCCGATGAGCAGCTGCGGGCGGCCGGGGGGCCCGTATGATGCCTCCTGCGGGCGGCGGAGGGAGCGCGAGGCGGGCAGCACCCAGGGCGTCGTCAGCCGTAAGGGTGTTTAGGTCAGGGTGACGAACCTGCGAACGTCCCACCACAACGAAGTACGCAGGAACAACCCACCAAGCCATACCTAACAAGCTCAGGTACAAAGGGCTGACCCCGCGCTGGGATACAGGAGAACGCTGTTCTGGGTTGTTCTGGGATGGGGGTGCGAGCCCTGATCCACCAAGCCGAGACTGGCCAGGGACTGTAACGTAGTTTGGCTCAGTTCGGCCCGGCGGTGTCAGATCTGACAAAAGGAAACTCGCGGATTAGCTAGCACCGACCGGTGCGACAACCTATGAACACTGGCCTACCGGCCTCGTACTGCCGTACTACTGGACAGCAGCGACGTGCACAAACGCTTGCCAGCCGAACGCAGGAAACCTTGGTTTCCCCTACTACGCTGCGCTTCTTGCGGAAACCGTCGTGTTTACGGGTTTACCCTGCTGTTTGTTCAGGCGCTGCGCTGCCTGGCACTCACCACCAGCTTCAGCTCAAGGAGCTCCGGAACCTGAGGCACAGGACAGCAATCAGGGATGCACCTGTAAACTCCTTGCGGAGGCCTTGGGGAGGGCGCCAAGCACCAGTTGGGTGCCAGCACAACACATGCATGTGGTTGCCGTACGTGCCGTACCTCGGTGACCGACAGCAGGACGCTTTCGCTCGCCGGCCAGTCCTTGAACACGCCGTGGCCTGTGTTGCCCGCCACCAGCCGCCACGAGGCCGCCGAGCCCCCGCGGCCGGGGCCGGCGGGCGCACTGGAGGCGTCCGAGGCGGCGAGGCAGGCCGCCTCCGCTAGCAGAGATTCCAGCGACTTGGGGACCTGCAAGGAGAAAAACGCGAGGGGCGATGCATCCGAGTGAGCAGTGCGGTTCGGTACTGCGTTCGCGACAATCTACGGACTGCGCTGCGGAAATGCGTGGGGGTCTGTCGATCCTGAGAACCTGAGAAAGGAGACAACACGAGGTGCTTTGCCGCGGCAAGGGCTATGAGGGAAACATGGTAACAAGTGGGTACGGTTGGCTCATGCGCCTTGGCCCAGGGCGGTTGCGCTTGACCCAACCCCAGACGAAACCCTGTCCTACTTAATCGGCGACGCGTTCAGATAGCTCATTGCCCTGTCGGCAGCCCCACCTTCAGTAGCTGCCCATTGCCAAGGGCAAGCTCCTCATCCGCCGGAGGAGTGGCGGCGGTGGCGGCAGCGGCGGCGGGCGCACCGAGCGCCTGACCCAGATCCTCAATGTCGGCCAGGCTCTGCACCGGTGCCGGGGATGGAGAGGACACTCAAGGGCGATCGCCCGCGCGCGCGTACCATACATGCAAGGGCGTAATGCGGTACTTACGCCAGTACCACACCACGCCATTGCGTTAAAGTACCACACTACGCCATTGCGGATATGGTACATCATCTGTGAAGCTGAGATGTGGGCGGTGCGTGGGCCCGTGTTAGGCAGGGGACAGGAGGAAGCGCGCAGCGCAGCGCGGCACACGATGTCACCAGCAAGTGAGCGCGACGCAGGGCGCTTGACATGGCGTGCGCTTTGCAGGAGTTGCGCGGAGGCAGAACAGCAAATCAACAATGAGCGTTTGGTGCGGGTGAAGGGGCAAGTGAGGTATGCGCAGCCCAGTAGCCACGCATGCGGGCAACAATGTCCGGCGGCCACGACCCAAGGGTCAGGCGCCCAGTCGGTCCAATGCGCTGCGAGCGCCCGCGCATCAACAAACAGCCTCTGCACGGATACTGCCCGTTTCTTTGATTCCCCAACAGATAAAGCTGTCTCACCCTGCAAGCCGCGACGATTGGCCTGTAGCCAGTGCAGCGGCACAGGTTGCCGTCCAGGGCCGACCGCAGCGCATCCCCGTTCAGCAGGGGGCCGCTGCCGCGCTTTGCGGCCCCGTTCTTGGCGCATTTGCCATTGCCGTTGCCGTGGCCGTTACTCTGACAGGTGCCGTTACCGTTGCCGTGGCCATGACCGTTGCCCTGGCAGGT
Source organism: Gonium pectorale (assembly GCA_001584585.1). Lineage (NCBI taxonomy): Eukaryota > Viridiplantae > Chlorophyta > Chlorophyceae > Chlamydomonadales > Volvocaceae > Gonium > Gonium pectorale. The sequence goes on along the minus strand of LSYV01000012.1, from coordinate 671,669 downwards.
GCCGTTACCGCTGCCCTGACAGGCGCCGTGGTGATCGCCGGCATCGTGGCCGCACGGCGCGCCCCCCGTCCCCGCAGCCGCCTCCGCACCGACCGCAGGCGCGGCTGCCGCAGCCGCATTGTGAAGGGCGGCGTGGCACGCGACGGTGAATCCGGGGGTGCAGTATCCGCACTGGCTTGCGTGGTGGGACGCAAGGCGCTCTGCCGCCGGAACGGGTTGAACGAGGCGGGGGCAAGAAGAGATATATGGCATAGGGAAGGGATATATGCCTACTGAGATCAGCAGGCGCTCTCAGTAGGCAAGCTAGAGGCGCATGCCATCCCGATCCGTCCAACCAAAAGGCTCCCAGGAAGGGGGCGGAGGCGGAGCGGAGCCGGCGCACTTGCACTGAGGCACGGCACAAGGAAGGCATAGGGACAGGCGAGGCGACGCAACGTGGATTAGCTAAGTGGCCCGGGGGGCGGACAGAAGCGGAGGAGAGGAGGGTCGGTATGCCTTGGCTGCTACAGCCGCTGACAGCGCCGCTGCATTTGCAACCCCACAGCTCCCATGTTGGCCGCGTCATAAAACAACGGCTGCGGGGCCCCGCCGTACCAGCTACCAGCGATACGCCGCCGGCCGCCGCGGGCAGCCCCTCGGCCGTGATCAGGGCCTTGCCGCGGACCGAGTAGACGGGGGCCAGACATGAATTGACGGTCCGCAAGAAAGGGGCACCTGAGCAGACAAGGGGCCGGGGGCACTGGACGGGTTAGCAGGTCACTTGGGAAGCGGCTCAGGAAGAGGAGGCGCCCGAAGCGGATAATAGCTAGCGGCGTCAAGACTGGTCGTGGGGGTTCTTCAGCAGAGGTTCGAGCAAGGGCTGCGTTGACGTATTGCTGGCAAAGGGGTAGGGCTGTGGAAATGCGAGTGTTGGAGCCGATGGAAGTGGCACCCGGTTGCGCACACCCCGTGGTCACCCATCCGTCGTGCCCTGCACGCCACGCCCTCACCGTCCCGCTCCTCCACGACGGCAACAGTGCACGCCCCGCAGCCGCCCTCTCCACAAGCCACCTTCACGCTCTGCTTGGCCCAGGGCAGCCAAGGGGCACGTGTTTGAGGCGTGTCTGTGCAAGTAGGAGCAACGACACGCGCGAGCGCGCAGTCCGGTTCCATGTCAGGTTCAGATCACACGCGTCGACGGAACGTACGATCCAGGAAAGACGCGGGGAAGGGCCTAGGTGTGGAGCAACCGCAATGTGACCTGAAGAGGCCGCCACAAATCCCAAAGATATTCCTAACCTTAAATGGAGTGCGAGTCTTGATGAAGGCTGCAAGAGGGGCGTTACCCATTTCGGGTGGTACCTCGAACTCCTGGCCATTCACGCTCAGCAACATCGCGACAGCCTGCGCGCGGGCGCCCCCAACTAACATATAAATACGGAGTGTGATTGATCACAGTTACCCTAGACTCTGGCGCATGGAACTCTCAGCGGTTGGTTACTGTCTAGGCCCGCGAAACTACTACCCAACGGCTCAAGGCTGTTTGCAGGACATACGCTTCAGCGCCCAGGCTGAATATGATTGCGAAAGGATGGTCTGATACGTACTGCAGTACGGTCGACAATCGATGCGCACCATGTTCATGCTTCAAGGCTACACAGGTAGCATTGAAGTATGGAGGATAATGGCTGCGGCAGGATGGGGCGATCAGGCAGCAGGCTTGACTGCTGGCAGCAAACAGGTAGAAGAGGGCAGAAGAGATATGCAATAGTTGGCCGTTGCCCACCTTCGAACTGCAAAACGCTGCAACTGCAATGCCATCTTGGGTCGTTGAAGTGCGTCTCCACATCGATCATCGCCCCCCATACATGCCCTCCATCGCCAGCGCGCCTGGCATCTAGGAATACACATCATAGCACATCGCGCCGCGGGACAGCATCAGGCGGGCGGGGCTAGGCGCCGCGTGCACGCGTCTTGCACTTCTTGCAGCCTGCAAGGCTTGGCGAAACGCGCCGCACGAATTCCGTCATGACACGCCGGCGCGCGGGTGGCCTCCGGGCGGAAATAGCAGTATGGGCTTCGGTGCGGAAGGGAGAACTCCTCAGGGTCGGGGACAGAGGCAGAGAAGTGCGCCAGGTTTCTTGGGCCTGCGGAGGCCCTTCGTCACGCATGGCATGAGCCAGTACACCGTGGCGCCGATGCACAGACATGGGTTGCAAGTGGAGGTCCGCGCTCAGGCGTTTGGCGCAGCGCGGCGCAGCTGGTACGGCATGTGGTGCGGGCAATTGGGTGCGGGCAGGGGCTGGGGGCGGGGCAGGCTGTACGCGACGGTATGCGTCTCCTACTGCTAGCAGGAAGCCGGCGCGAAAGACCGACAGATAGAAAGGTTGCCGCGCAGTGCAGAGCCGTTGATTTGTCTTCAGAGCAAGGAGACTACCCTGCGTCGGAGTTTCACCGTGCCGGGTATGGTCGACAACTGCAGCGCTTCGACAGGCGCGGTCACTTGCATACGGTATCATATATGCTCCCATCTCCTATGTACGTCATGCCATTTCCGGCAAGGGCGAAGGGGTGCCACAGCATCGGTTCATTCGGTTGGACCACGTCGTTTCCTTGACCACGTGAATTGCAACTTGCAGATTTGGACAATACACAATAGTGTGTGGTATGTATCACACAGAATGTTAGGGCCAACATTTGATCGGATGTTGCAGCAAATGCACCAACCTCGTTGCCTTTGCGCCAGGCCACTTGGCTGCGTATCATTATTCAATACTAGCCGTCGGGCTCACCGAATGGCCTTTCGCAGAAATCGTCAGCCGGAAGTGACCTCTCCACATCCAGGGCGGCTCCCTAATTCCTCGATCGCGAAAGTCCATGGCCACAGCATCCAGTCCTGTGGTGCATCCTTATCTGCGACGCATACACAGAGTCAAACTGAGCCGCAAACCATGTGGCCCGACCTGGACGTGGCCGTCGTTGGAGGGGGGCCGGCAGGGTTGGCTGTGGCGCTGTCACTTATCCAAGCGCTGCCAGACCTACGCATCAAGGTGGGTCTCGACCAGAGGGGTTTTACGCAAAGTTTTGTACCATAGGTCGGTTCCTGCTTTGGACAACCCACCCATGCGCTCCCAGGCGCTCCTCTCGCGCCTCTGCTTCACAGCTGCGTGCCGTTCACGTTCTTTGCGTACCGTCTCTAGACACAAAGTTAGTTCTTGTCTGCCTTACACCGTGTCATGTGCCCGGCGGGTGCTGTGTCCTGTCAGAAATGGCGAGGACTGCTTGGTTTTGTTTGCAGGTCTTTGAGGCGAGTCCCGCCTACACACAGCAGGGGGCAGGCGTCAGCGTCGCAGTCAACGGGGCCAGGGCGCTCGAGGCAATTGACCCCACCCTGCTTCACAGGTACAACCCCCTCCCTCCGCAGTGCGGGGGGGACCCTAGGCTTATCGGTTCCCGGGTCGCTGGGTTTGAGGTCTTCCAGCGGACTTATCTGCGGGTTCTGAGGCTTGGGATGCGAAGGGACGCGAAGGAATCATTTCGCTACTCGGCGTTCGACAATTCGGGATGGCATGCGGGCATGCTCGTCAGGCTTCCCTCGTGAGGACGCCTTTCATTCCTGTGTCCCCCGTCAGTGCTGAGGCCGCGCCGCCCCCACGGGAGCCACCCCTACGCAGGGCCTCTCCCTGCACTTTACGAGCTGTCTGTGATGCGCGTCCCTCATGCGGCCTGTTTACGATCCTCAGGGGAAACCTCGCAGCGGTAGCTCACGAGATCAGAAGCGGTCCTGAGCCTTTTTCCTGATGCGCAAGCGTTTGTCTCCCACGCCGTGCCACGAAGCCCATGTCAGCCTGGCCCAGGGCCCTTACCTCCGCCTCCATTCACCTACCCCGCACGCCGCCACGACATGCCAAGTACGGTGCCGGTAGCCAACCATCTCTCCACCATCTACGTACATTCACACACAACTGCCTGCCTAAGCGCCTGCCGACATCACCGTGCCATCAGCTCTTTTAGCCCACTGCTCCAAGAACAAGCCGCACACCCGCCTCCCCGCCTTCCCGCCTCCCACCCCCCGGATCCCCGTTCGACCCACGTGCCCAGGCTCCTTGCCCAAGCAAACTTCTTCTCCGCCATCTACCAGTACAACGACACCAGCGGCCAGCGGATGCCGTGGGTGACCGGGCTGGCGCCCACCGAGACGCTGGACCGCTACGGCATCACGGGGGGCATGGTGCCGTGGAACGCCCTCCGCAGCATCCTGTACGGCGGCGCGCCGCCGGGTGGGTTGCCGTACGGGCGGCTGGGCAGCTGGGCCACGCCAGCCGCCGGGGAACGCGGGGGATATGCTGCGCGGAGTGCATGGCGCGGTTGGGTGCGGTGCACGCAGTTGGTGGTGCACGTTCGGGCGTTGCAGCCCGACGGTGACGATGGCGAGCCCGCGCCTGCACTCCGCCTCCCTCCCTCCGTCCCTGGGCTCCTTTTACACCCCGAGGCTGAGATTCTACCGTACCCTCCCTCTAATGGCTGCTAGCCTGAACGCGTGTACGGCAGCTCCCATTGATGAGCCTCCGTCTCGTCCATTCTGCGAATTAAATCGAATGCAGTAATCGCTCATCCATACTCGCCATCCAGGTCTGGTCGAGTTTGGCTGCAAGGTGGTGGGCTGCGCGGCCCCGGAGGACAACCGCCCCGCCGCCAACACTACCGGGGGTGGGAACGGCGAGCCCGCCTCCGGAAACTCTGAAACCGGGCAGCCCCGGCAGCCGGCAGCGGAAGCCGGCGGCGGCGACCCGCGGTACACCCTGCGGCTTGTCCGAGCAGGCGGGGAAAGCGCTGCCGGTGGCGGCAGCGACGCTGGTGACGGCGGCGGCGCATACGCATCCGCGCCGGCGGCGGCGCCCCGAGAGGTGCTGGCCCGGGCCAAGTTTGTGATCGCCGCGGACGGCTTCTTCAGCCGAGTGCGCCGCGTGGTGAGTGGGCTCGTGGCCTCGTGTGTGGCAGAGCGGCGCCGTGCGTGGGAGCGGAAAGGTGCCTTGCTAGGTGCCGTGAGGACATGCTCCATTGCACGCGGGAGTTGGTCTGTGCTCCGTACGCCGTACGCCGTACGAGGGTCAGCACCCCTGTCGTACTGGGCACGGTGCCGTCTAGGATCAGTGGTCGGCGAGCGGCCTCACGTAGACAGGACATATGACACGGCAAGCGCCATCGCTCCGCTCCCACGCTGCCTGCCTGCCTGCTGGTCTGCCTGCCGCGCCCGCGCCTACGTCGCAGCCGTGTTTCGCAGGTTAACCGCCGTGTTACCCCCCTCCCGCGCCCGCCTCATGCCCCCTAACCCTACACCTGGCCCCGCCCTGCCCTGCCCCGCCTTTCCCCGGCCCTGCCCCCTGAAGCGCCTGCCCCCTGCCCCCTACCCCTACCCCTACCCCCCCCCCCCCGTGCCTGACACACCGGACGCTGTCCCCAGTCACCAACGTCACGCCCTCGGACTGTGTACCCCCCCGTGCCCCGCCCCGCAGGCCGGCGACGGCTCCGCTCCGGTGTTCCAGCGCTCTGTGCGGTGGCTGGCCAACGTCCCGCAGGTGGGCAGGGGGCGCGGGGTGCGGGGCGCGGAACGCGAGGTGCGGGTTAAGAGGTGCGGGGCGCGGCGGGCCCTGGCGGCAGGGAATGTAGCATATCAAGCGTCGCGAGGCTGGAGGAGGAGCTGTGTGGAGCTCTCCGCTGCCGGACCCATCGCCTGTTCGCCTCCCGGGCACTGTTCTCTGGCTGAGCATGCTCCCAAGTTCTCCGCGTCCCGAGATCTTCAGGGCGGCCCCCCATCGCCTCACGCCCTCTCATTGCACGTCGCTTTCCTCTACAACTACCAGATAGCCGGGAGCGACAGAAATAACGAAGAGGCAGGCTCTAGGTCTGTTGAATGCCCTGCTGCCCACCGGCGTCCGTGCACTGCACTGCACTGCACTCGGGCCCTGTCCCACCGTCGCGTCCTCCCCCCGGCCCCATGGACCTCCTCCTTGTCGTCACCTGCCCCTCCGGCCCGCTACCGGAGCCCAACCGGGCCTTGTGCCTGGCCGCTGCCAAGGTCGGACCTGCGCACTCTGCGCGCCGCCTACCGAACGTGCCGTCTCCCTCCCCCACGTGTCCTTCCCCCTCCCCTCCCACTGGTGTGTTTTGGTCCCTTGTTCCCTCCTCACGCCCGCCCGCCCACCGGTCCACGCCTTCTGTGTCGCCTCCCCGCCCCCGGCTCCCGCGCCACCCCTCCTGCCGCAGGCGGACCTGGTGTCGGGCAGGATCCCTGCACCCGCCGCCATCAAGCTCGGGACCGACCCCACCGCCCTCATCTCCTCGCACGTCTGGCTGCCCGCGTCGCTCGAGAACCTGACGGCGCAGTAAGTCTGTGTCCCGCCGTTCTCGGCATTCTTGGCACACTGCCATCAGGGTGCCGGTGCAGCCGTCAGCTCGTGTGCACTGAAACGTGACATGACACCGCATATCCTGAAGTGCGTTTCTCACGGTATTTTTCCATCCGTTACAGGCCCACGCGCGGCTTCCTCATGTACTCGGCGGGTACCGACGAGGCAAGCGGCAGTGAAGGTGGAGGCGGCGGGGCGCGGATGATCTGGACGCTGTTCACGCGCGTTGAGACGCTGGAGGCCGCAGGGGAGGCGTACCCGATGAGGGCGCCGGCGGCGGGCGGCGACACGGTGGCGGCTGCTGCTGAGGGAGGCACTACAGCACTGGAGACCGTGCAGCTGAGCAGTGAGTGGTGCGACGGGTCATGTGACGGACAGATTTAGTGGCGGGCAAAGTTTCGTGGGGGCGGAGTGTTACGGGTAACCCTAGGAGGGCGCCGACGGCAGCGGCGGCGTCAACAAGAGCGCGGGGAGCGGCGGAGCTGACCCTCGGCACAGGTGGGGGCGTATAGGCACTCTCAATCAATCTATGTGGGCGATTCCTTGGATTCTAGCATCAGCGACCAGGCTCTGCCCCGCCCCCACCGGGGGACTTGCCAGTCCGCTGCGCTGCATGCCGACTCTGGCCTGCCATGCGGCCCGCGCAGCGTCGGATGCTCTCTCTCTCCCTGACCCTCCCTGTTACCTCGAATGTCTTCCTCCTCCACCCCGCCGCCCCTTCCGGCCCCGCAGACACCACCGGCCCGCGGGCGCACGAGCGCGCGGTGCTCATGTCGGCCCACCTGCCGCCCGACGTGCGCGCCATCATCGCCGCCACGGAGCCTGAGCGCGTGCTGGAGTTTGGGTCGCACATCCACAGCCCCGACAGCTACGTCCCGGTGGGTGGGTGGGTGGGTTAGTAGGTCAGACGGACAGACAGACTTCGTTAATGTAACCCCGACGCTGGGGGACCCGGCCTGCCACCGGGAAATCGCTGCGAGGGTGGGCGGTGCCTCGGCCCAGAGCTGGGGGACAGGACAGGACAGGTTGGAAATAGACCCCGTTTGCGGTCCCCTCCAGGCCTGATGCCGCTGCTCCGGGGGCAGGCGCAGACTAGTGTGTCAAGCAACAGGGCAGCTGGAGTGGAGGTTGTCTCGAGCTGGACATGGGTGTGTGTGTGTGTGGAAGTCAAGGATACGGGAGTCGGTTCGCAACCACGGGGTGTCGAACCGCAGTGAGGGTCGTGGATCTTGCAGCGGTCTTGACGGGGTGTCGGCGCTCCGGATCCGTGAAGGGAGTGGCGCGTCGGCGTTATTGGAAAGCCGGCACGGGTGTGCCTGGACTGCGTCGGGCCACCTCTCGTGGCCAGGCCATCGAGCTGCCTCGCCTGCGTCAGTTACGTGGTTGGGTGCGCATGCCCCGCACGGAGGCAGCCCTTGCGTTACCCCAATTGATGGCCTTGCCTTGTACCCACCCGCCCGCCCTGCTCAGGCCCGAAACGTTGCGCCTTCGGGTGTGTACAACCATAGATCGACAGACTTCTCTGTTTACACTCGACAGATTTCTTAACTCCAACTTGCTGCCCACCTGCTTGGGCTCCAACTAGGGCCCCGGGCGGCGTGCGCGTGCAGGGGAGGTGAGCCAGACCCCCCATGACCAGTCCCTTGCGCCTGTGGGCCCCTCCCGCGTGCGTAGGGAGCCTGGACGGATGGCCGCGGCCTGCTCCTGGTGGGCGACGCCGCGCACACGGGCCGCGCCGACGGCCAGGGCGCCAACCTGGCTCTCGAGGATGCGGCGGTGCTGGGGGCGCTCGTACGGCAGCACGGCCTTGGCCCCGAGGTGAGCGCCTAGGCTGGTGGATACGGGCGAGTGCCGTACGGGTGCAGGAGGGCCGCCTTGTCTTCATCCATGCTGGACCCACCATAGGCAATGGCCCATGGATCGTGGCCGTGTCAGGTACATGTTTTCCAGGCCAGGCGTCCTGGTGGATGCATGGGAGTTGCCGGCAGGGGCATGCGGTCGGTGCCGCGGGTGCTGGCGGGTGCGGGATGCGTGCGGGCGGAGCGGCCCGTGCAGCAGCCGGCTCAGCCGCGCCCATGCATGCTTGCTATCCCCGCCGCGCATCTGCGGCCGCCGGCTGGGCGAGATGCGGTGAGGCCTCGCCTCTTCAGCAGTCGCCATGACACCTGGGGCAGCAGGCATCAGATGAGCTTGCGTTTTTTCGGGGCTGTCCGGCTACTTACCCTGTACCCATTTACCACATCGGTCCGCCCTCCGTGCCCCCGCAGACCTTCCGTGTATGGGAGGCCGCCCGCATGCAACGCGCCAGGGACATCCTGCACGACCCCACGCCTGAGGGCTCACTGCGCTTCCCTCTCATCTACTCCGCCACCTTCGAGCCGCTGTGGTGCCCCCTGAAGCTGGCGGGGCCCGGGGGGCCGCTGCCGGCCGAGGTAGCGGCGGAGGTGCAGGCGGCGGTCGCAGGCGGCGGGTTGGACAAGGGCCGGGAGGTGCGGTCGCGCGCGCGTGTGCGCATTTACTGCCGGCGGCCTTCGCACCCATGGGTCGGGGCCTCAACTAACCCCAGCGACGTCTGTGTGCGGAATAACGTTCCGCAGGATTCTGGTCCAGCCTCGCTTGCTTTCCCGCCGAAGCCCCGCCACCCTTGCCCGGTCAACGCGCGAGCCGTCGAAGGCCCGCCCGATGGCAGGAAGTCAGGCCGTCTTTCTTTGCAACTAAGGTCTTCTTTGCAGCTTTCGTCCTTTTCGGGCCCCGTTGGCCCCTGTGCACCATGCCGACGGCTGTTCTGCGCGCTTCCGGACCCACCCCTGCCCCCCGCCCCCCGAGACCGCAGGTGGTGCTGGCCTGGTCGCGGCGGGAGGTGCGGCGGATCGTGGAGGCCCGGGTGGCGGGGCGAGTGTGGGTGGAGTCCGTGGCTCCCCCGCCTGGCGTCGTCCGCATGCGGTGATGGGCTCCGGGCTGCATCCCAGGCAGCGGGCTCCGGAAGCCCTACTGCACGCCCGGCTGCGTCGGCGCTGGGGGGCTACGTGCCCGCGGGCTCCAGGCTGCATCCCGGAGCTGCGCTGGTGTGGAGTATGGAGACGCTGATGTAGGGCTTCTTGCTGGCGGGGTTGGGCGACACTCCGGCGTCCAGATGTGTTTCAGTGGACTTGCCGCCCGGAGCCCTCCCTCTGCAGGATGTGAGCGGGCTGTGGTCCGGGTGCGACGAGTGCGACGAGTGCGACAGGCAGCTGTTGATGCGCCTCGATACCCGTATACATTTCTGGCGTCCGGTCGAAGACCGGCGGGGCGCTGCGGTGTAGCCGGCTGAACCTGCGCACCGTGCTCTGGCGAGGAGTCAGCCTTGTGCCACAGCGCGGCGGCAGCGTGCGGCGCCCGCACTCATGTAGTCATGTATCTACTCTATGGTCTGCAGCTAGGTGCTGTCTTACGCCAAGCGCATGACTGCGGCGGGCGGGGCGGCACGGGCTGGAGCCGTGCGTGGCCGGTGCAGGACCTCCAGTGGCGTTCGTGGATATGTGCTCTGCATGCGTGACTGCGTGTCCACGCAGTATGCAAACGAGTATTGCAGCGCGTTTGGACGAGCAACAGCAACCTAGCCGGCAGCCCGTCTACCTGCATCATGATACCCGTGTGGATATACGTGTGTGTGGCCTGGGTGCACACGCGCAGCATGCTCGGGGAGCGGAGAGCTGAGGGCGGGGCACGGAGCGCGGACGACAGCTCGCGATCGCTAGGGGCGTGTGGGGACTCAGAGTGCCAGCTACGGCTTGTGTTACCGGGAGAAGCACGCGGGTGCTGTGGCTGCTGCCGTTACCCTTTAGCCTGGCTTAGGTTGACACGCGGTGAGAGCGTTCAGCCGTTTGCACCTGTGGCCGCGGCGATCAGCTCGGCCTGGGCCATGGTATCCCCAGCACTGAGACAGAAGGAACCAAGTTAATTGGATTCCGAGAGCCAAGAGCCCCGTAAGACGGAACGGGCGGATCGAGTGAGTTGGCACGAAGTCTGCATACGCGCGCGCAGGAAGTGTCAGTCTTGCCGTACACGGAGTCTGAGGGGGTTCCATCCATTGCATGTTGTAGGGCGTTAAGCCCTCGAAAAGAGCTAGGCTTCGGTAGATGTCTTGCTATAGCGTTTCACGCTACAACATTGCACCCCCCTTGGGCTGGGTCTAGCCCGCTGTGCTCCAGTATTGCTGGAACCTCTGGAACGCACGCGCGGTTCCGCAACGTTTTCACTGCAGGCACCTGCGCCTCTGCCGTTGTGCCCGCATTAGTGCCGCATTGCATTATCGCGGTGAGTAAGAAAGAAGTAAACAGGGCGTGACTGGAGCATCATCGCCACCCATCGCCACCAGGCACCAGCACCCGCATACCGTGGCGCACGCATGAGATTGTGGCGTTTTTTTTTGCGTGGCGTGTGCACGGGCCGTACCTTCCAGGTGCTTTGGCGGTACCAAGCGCGCGCTTGCACGCGTATGGCGTCTTGTGGAGACGAGTCCGCACCTCCCGCGTGGCCCCTGCGCGGTGGTTTGAGCGCCGACCGTGGCGCAAGCAACTTTGTGCTGCGTGGTATGCGCCACGGCAGCTGCACCGCTGGCAGCTCATGACGGTAAGCAAAAGGATTCATTGGACAGCGCACGCTTACGGCTTTCAGCTCACGTGATGTGGCTGCACTGTATCCTGCCGTGGCGGGTTGTGTGCTGTGATGCGGTGTACGCCATGCTGTTGACGGCCCTGCCCCAGTGACTCATCCAGTGGTGAGGCTCATCCAGCAGGCACGCTGTCGGTGTACAAGGCGCATGTTGATGAGGGATGGGGACCCCGGAAGCTGGGGGCGCTATAGTCAAGGCGTCATGAAGAGCCGGCGAGCCCAGGGCACCGCCATGACGGAACGCCGTGAACACACGGTCTTGGCGTCCTGTGGCAGAAGAGCAGCTTCGCTCCAACCACCAGCGCATCTCTCCTTCATTCCGTGGACCTTCGGGCGGTCAGCCGTGCCGAGCGGCATTCGTGAAGGCGGAGTTGTGGGCGGCTGCTTCTGCATTAAATGGACGTGCTGCCGGTCCCACGGGTCACTGCCCATCACCCCAGTGCGGGCCTGCAGGGCGCAAACCCTGAGGACGTCCAGTTCTGAGGCACCATTGCTAACGAGTCGCCATGGATTGCGTCATAAGGCACGACCAACAATCCAGCGCCGCGTCCGGTCCTTCCTGCCGAGGTCAGCTCACGATAGCTCACAGGTCGGCTGTCATATTTCAAACTGTTGGTTGCTATTCAAGTCACAAGGCAAGATTGGGGTCTCGCTCATTGACGGGCCCAGCGGGAGCAATCGCTTGGGCGAGGGGGGTTGAGAGCAGGAATGGGGCGGTGTGAGGGTAGCGCCAGGGTAGCGCAAATTCCTGGGGCGACGGCGGGGGCGCAGGGGCCAGCGGGTCGGCGGCGTGGGCCGACGTGGAAGCAAGACAGCTGTAAGCAGCGGGTTCGCACATGACGCGGCGGGGTGCCGCAAGTTCGAACGCGGACGCATCCTCCCGGCCCCGCCCAACCTCCGACCGGTCGGCCAGTGGATATGTGAAAGGCAATCGTGAAAACCAAGTTCAACAAAGCTGTTTTGGCGAGTGGTGAGCAAGAAGAAAATTCGTACGGCGAGAGATCGCTCGATCAACGCTTAAGGCCGCGCATACTGCCGCGCTGCGCATACTTGGCATACCGTTGCGAGTATCACCCAGTCCGTTTCGTCGGCCCAAAACCAGCAACCATGCAGGCCCTTGCTGCTCGCCCCTCTGCCGCCGCTGTGCGCCCCGCCAAGGTCCGTCGCTGGGCCCGAAGCAGCCGATGACAGTCTTAGTGTGGATATGCGCTGTCATGTATTTTAGCGGCCTTGGCCAGTGACACTCGATGTCGGTGGTAGACTGTGATGGGACGCCGCTTGCGGTCAGGCTGCTTTCACTCGCGCAGCGCCAACCAATGGTTATCCTATCAGCGAACTTGGAGGCCCCGATATGGCGTGCAGCTCTGACTCGTGCGTTCGTGCTTGCGCTCTCCTGCAGGCTGCTCGCCGCAGCTCGGTCGTCGTTCGCGCCGATGGCTTCATTGGCTCGACCACCAACCTGGTGAGCAGTGGAAACGCTGCGTCGCTTAAATTCACACTTGCCTTGGCGACAGTGGCGCCCCGTTCTGACACCTACTTTGCGGCCTCTCCTGCTCTGGCTACTGCTTTTCCATCAAGGCTAATACGCGACCTGTCTGACATGTGATGCCCCCCTTTGCTTGCAAGATCATGGTTGCGTCGACCGGCGCCACCCTCGCGGCTGCCCGCTTCGGCCTGGCCCCCACCGTGAAGAAGCAGGCCACCGCTGGCCTGAAGCTGGTTGAGGGCAAGAACGCTGCCGGCGTCATCTCGAACGACCCCGCTGGTGCGTCCCCTGGGTCCGACGCCGCAGCGTTCTCGCGCACCTTGTCTTGCTGATGCCATGCCTCGCCTGAATCTACCCCGCATGTTTTGATCGCTAATCCTGAGCATGAGCTAATCCTGAGCACACTTGGTTGTATGCCGATACGCTCGCGGTGGCGGGTGGCGGGACAGAGCCTTTGGGGCCTCGCAGCCGTCCTAACAGCCGCACACCAGCAGCCGCGTGGTGCCCATCCCTTGCATCGGCCGCCGCGATTCGAAACTCGCAGTTCCGACCTGCACGTCACCATGCTCTCCCCCTTCTTCTCCCTTCCCTTCTTCCATTCACTAAACTCGCGTTGTCCCTCCCCGTTGCTACTTCCCCCTCCCCAGGCTTCACCGTTGTCGATGTGCTGGCCATGGGCTCGGCCGGCCACGTCCTGGGCGTTGGCATCGTCCTGGGCCTCAAGGGCATTGGTGCCCTGTAAGCGCCCTGCCGCATCCTCCATACATGATGGCTAGCGACTAGCGGCCCACCGCAGCGCGCCCTGGCTCGGCGGCGAGCTGTTTTTGGCTCACCTTTGTGGCTGGGCTCGGCTCGGCTCACAAAGTGTACACTAGGCGAAATGCGATTATGACTCCGGGCGGCTCGGCACCGGCGAGGCTTTGGTTGCTGTGACCGGGTGCACGGCCAGCGGCCATCTTCCGGAGCGCGCCGGGGTTCGGGTACGCCCTAGAGAGAAGAGAGACCTCCATACGTGCCGGCGCATTGGGCGGCTTCTCTTGACGGAGAGGTTACCGATGTCTGGTTCATTGTAAGTCTGGCCGTGCTGCTTCCGACCGTCGAGAAGTTTTGTCCATGAGAGTGGGGATCGCCTGAGGGTCCTTCGAGCATGCCGGCAGCTCGACATCGCGGTGTTGGAGGGTGGGTGTACGAAATATGTTTGTCTGACTAGTCTTGGTACAGCAGCAGAGCGCGCTTAAAGTTGCGCAGTGTTGGGGCAGCCTCAGCACTTACATACTTCCCACCAAATCCAGGCCGTGAAACGGATCACAGCTGGCCCACCTAAAACAGGCGCGGAACAGGCGGCATCATTTGATCACCGCATGCGGGTAACCATCCTACCATGAAGTCTGTCAGCAACAATAAAGACATCGTTTACGCCCCTGCAGAAATAATTGTGCACACATGCATGCCCACCGGGCCTATCCTGCCGGCCTACCGCTGGGTTCAGAACCTGGCAGCCCCTAAGCAATCAAGCGGATCTACACACTCACAGCACATGCCATACCACCTGCTACACATTCAACTCGCCGTGCAGCAACACACAGAAACCTTCAGAACTACGTGAGGCCTTACCTGACACGGCACGTTGCAAATTCATGCTGTCATGCTTGCGTGCTAGGGAAGGCAATCTAACACTCGGCCCATCGAACTACACAATACAAGCACATCTGCAGTACAGGACCTATACGTCACCTACAATCGACCTCTCCTCACTACCTCCGCTGTATGTGTCGATGCTGCACGGCGTGCCCACACGGCCGGTCGCCGCCCTCGCCACCACACGCCTCCGAACGGGCGCTGTAAGCGGCAACGCTGGGCGCCCACCCATCTGCTCGTATACCTCGCCCGCCAGGCCTTGTACTCTGCGCCCTGCTGGAAACATCACACCCTCGGGTGTGTAGAGGCTGCCTTCCCCATTTCTGGTTCTCTTTTTCATCCCCACCACTACCAGCGCGCCCGCTGCACCGATGGCTGTGTGGGCGTCCTGGGCGCGAAGGACACCGTAGTCCGCGCCATCGAGCCCTGCGTCGCCGGGTGGTTCGGCTCGTCGCAGCAGGTGAAGCGCTCGCGCGCCTCCAGCGGCTTGGGGGCGTAGTCCCGGGCGTAGGTGGTGACGACGGGCACGTGCTTGGACGGCAGCAGCGGCGCCGAGGCGCGCAGGTCGCGTGGCGGCATGGGCCTGCGCCTGTACTGGTCGGTGTACTCGGTGCTCGAGTCCAGCGGCACGCGCGGGCCCTCCAGCACGGGCTCGGCCGTCCAGGGCCGGACCTCGCGCTGCACGAAGTCTGCACCATACGTTGACCTCCCTTGGAAGGGCGCCGTCCAGCTGTCGTTTGAGGTTGGGAGGTTGGGAGGTTAGGAGCTTACAGCAGACAGCGTTCTTAGGTTTTCAGGTTCCACCTGGAAGGGAGGGAGGGTCGCAACGGCAACGGCAGGGACTAAGACGGAACGCGACGCAACGCAATGCGGACGCGGCTCCGCTAAGCCTCCCTCTTCCTCTGCAGGCTGTATCTTCTGCACATGGTTCATACGGTCCCCACAGCACATGGTCCACACGGGGCCCTGCTTATCAGTAGAAAGGTCAGAGGATGGATTTGCCGCACCTGGGGTAGGGCAGCTTGGGCGGGGACTCGAGCTGAGCGCGCTTGGGCGAGAAGTCAGTTCGGTAGGTGGTGGCGTCGTCGAGCTCGTGGGCGGGGATGGCCACGTCGGGCGGGCGGGCGGACTGGCTGCGGCCGCGCTTGGGGCTAAAGTCGGAGCGGTACGTGGTGGCGGTGTGGAGCCTCATGCCGTCCAGCGGGCCGGAACCTGCGGGGTAGGCGGCGAACGGTTGTCCTCTGTAGATTCCCGGCTGGCAGGCCAGTCCTTGGGCACAGACCAACAACGCCAGCCAATCTGATGGGGAAGATTACTAGTTGGGAGTGACGCGGAAAAATATTGAAAGCACAGGAGGTGACAAGAGCTGGCAGCGCATGCAGGTGCAAGCGAGGGAGGAATGGGAAGGTGGGATGGGGGCCAGCAGGCAGGGGAGCACACGTGCGACAGGAGTGCGGAAAGGCCCCGCCCCAGCACTGGCAGCACATACGGCCTCCCTTCGCCTTTTTCTTTGGCCTGGCGCTTTGCCCACAGCATCATCTTCCCTGCCGCCAAGCCCTCGGCGGCCTGCACTCAAACCGCCAACTGGGCTGACGACGAGGAAGGGGATAAGGCTGTACAGGCAAGTTCCCTGGTGAATGTACCCAGATGTTACCACCACAAACCAAACTGGTGTATGTAACTAGATGTTACCACCACAAACCAAACTGGTGTATGTAACTAGATGTTACCACCACAAACCAAACGCACCGGGAATGCGCCGCTCCGCAAAGGCATTCTTCGGCGGGTAGTCCCTCGTGTATTGCGACTTCAGCTGCGGAGCGTAAAGCGCGGTGAACAAATCGTGTGTTGCGGGGTTGAAGGTACGATGCCGTACGGCCGGTGTGCTTGTTTGGCACGATGACTACGAGCACCGGCAAGACACAGAATGGCCACCTGGCAACGCGCCCTGATTCGCTGAGGGAAGGATTGGTACCGTAAGCAGGCCCAGACACGTAGATGTTTCCCCGTCCTGATAACCGCCTCGTCTGTTGCTGGGCAACTCCGCCGCGGCCGACTGATCCCTCCGCGACCCACCACGTCATCGAGGAACCTGAACCGCCCAGTCCCCCCGCTGCTCATCAATGTGCCATCGCCTGAGGCAAGTAGTGCAGAAGTCGGCTGGTTGCACAAGGAAAGGCAGGGCTCACGGGGCGATGGCGTCCATCCCCGGGCGGCGGCACTCAGGTGCAGACGTCAGCACCCGGGTACAGGTGGCGGCACTTAGGTAAAAGCGGCGGCTCCAAGGAACAAGGGACAAACACCGATATGGAAGTGATGAGAGAATTGAGGGCGTCAAGTGATGACGAGTCGGGGGCGATTCTCACCAAAGGCGCATATGCGGCATGCCATCGCGCCAGACGGCGCCAGCAGCAGAGGCCCCGCGCCCGTACGTCTCTTCCCTCTTGCAACCCTCCTTCGGTTAACCCCCCTCGCCCCGCCCGATCACGCAGACCCTCCCACACAGCCCCTTCTGCCATTCGTTTAACACCCTATCAGCGGACGGCGTCGCCCTACCTCGCACGTGGCCTTGATGCCTTTTCGGGCCGTGAACGACGGGAACCTTGGGAATGTTCAACGAGCGTACAGGCACCAGCGCAGTGTAGTCATGGTTGTGGCCCAGCCGTTGCTGTGCCTCTGTTGCCTCCGAAGGCTGGCGGAGCTCCATGTGCCGGTCGGCCGTTCTAAAGCTTGTCGAATTTGTACGTCTAATATCAGACAGTAACTTTTATCGAGGAGTTGACATACTGCTGATGAGCATGGGAGATTAGCTGAGGTAGAGGGATGCGTTTCTTACGCCGTCAAGCCTTGACAGAGTTTAAACTGAGGCTCCAGATATTAATCACGGATAGAGCACCCTATATGCACGCTTCGAGAGCACGTCCCATCGTACGACCCGTTCACTCTTTGCGTCTATTCTTTTCAGGCCAACGCGCACCCGCCATGGCTCTTGGGAACACAACATTTGTGAATAAGAATGAGCATATTCATTGCGATTAGCCGCCGTGGCATGGTTTTGCCCCGTCTGGACTTGTCTGGACACGTTCTCGATCGTCTGGGATACGTGAGCGCTTTTGCGATAGTGGGTTAGTATGCCATAAGAATTTAGGCTTCAGAGCGTTACATCAGCAACTCAACATCCTTCATGGTTCTTGCCGTGAGATGCCGACTGGTTTGGCAGATCTGTGCAACCAACTCGACGCTGCTATTGAACCCCGTGTCGCCACGCTGGCGATACCTTTCCATCGCTCAGCACCTTCCACGACGCATCACCAGCCCTGAACACGGGCACGCCCTGGCACGAGGCAAACAATTCAAGCATGTGAGGTCCTCAACGTAGTTCACGAGGAGGAAAGCTTGGGACGATAGTCTGTGGGTCAGTTTAGCAATGCATCAAATGCTAACACCCGTATCCATACATGGGCCAGATTATGTACCTACGCCACCTTACCGCGCTCGGCTCCAAACCCATTCCCGGAGTACACGTGCTGAAGCCCGCGGTAGGCGGCGACCCTTATGCAATCATACCCCCCCCCCGACTTTATTCGCACCTCCTGAGCCTACATACCAGGTGCATGGGGTAAAGGGATGTCCGCACAGTACTACAGTAGTATACGTATACGCCTGAACAGTCCGACACTCACATAGTGCACTGTTCCATTCTCTCACCCTAGCCCATTCTTATACATGACGTCAAGCCGTGTGCCGTCCTTCCCTCAAGCCGTGGTGCACCTCCCTGCCTGCCCGACTGGCCCTCGGGGAAAAATGCCAGCCTGCTTCCAACCCCAGATCCGGCCGACCCCAAACGCGAACTCTTCTCACCACGCCCGTCGAGCTCCGCTCCCCGTCCCCGTCCCCTTGCCCGTGCCCGCCAAGGGCGCTGACCCGGGCCGGAAGCCCACACTCCGTGTCCCCGCTTGTGACGCGCCGCCGCTCCTGGCGCCCGCGCCGCCACCGCCGCCCTTGCCGCTGCGCTGCAGCCCCTTCCCCGTCGCCGCCCCAGTCCCCGGCCCATGCCACGTGCAGGGCGGCGGATAGTCGGGCGGGTGGCGCGGGTCGTCGCAACAGACCAGCCGCTCCCGCTTTTCAAACGGCAGCGGCACGTAGTCGTGGCCATAGGTGGTGATGGTGGCCACGTGGCTGCTGGGCAGCAGCGGCGCCGCGGCACGCGCCTCGTGCGCCGCTAGGGGCTTCTTGGTGTAGTTGTCCCGATACTCGCTCGTGCCCTCCCACGGCGCCGTGGGCGGCTGGCGCTCCGGTTGCGCCGTCCAGGGCCGGACCTTGCGTGGGATGTACTCTGTGTTGTACGTGGTCACGCCAACGAAGGGCGCGGACCAGGGGGCTGCCGGGGCCTTGGCCGGCACCCCCGGGTCGGCGCGCTTAGGCGGGAACTGTGCGCGGTAGGTGGTGTCACCCTCGAAGGGGTTGGAGGGGAGGGGACGCTCGGGGGGCCGCGCTGACTGGCTTCGCGCCTGTTTGCGCGTGTAGTCGGCACGGTGGGTGGTGTCGCCGTAGAAGGGCATGCTGTCCAGGAGGGGCATGCCTGAGAGGAGCGGGAGCGGGGAGCGGAGGGCCGGGGGGGGGGAGGTAAGGAGGAGCGAACAGCGAAGGGAAGGGAAAGGTAGGTGAAGAGGGTGACGAGGAAACGGAGAGGTAGGTGAAGAGGGTGATGACGAAACGGAGAGCTGGGCACACTGTGTCTGTGTGCTCGTTGCGCCGGCTTCGCCGCAGAGAAGCTCGAGGTACAGCAGGGGTGGGTGCGGGCGCGTCAGTACATGGAAGTAGAATGAAACGGTAGACAGATGGGTCGAGCGTGAGGGCGCTATCAGGAGTCCTCCGAACTCAGGACTGCTGTGATGTCGACTCCTGGCCCAGAGGTCAGGCACGCATGGCTCGTGGCGCAAAAGCCCTGTGCGCCCGATCCCCAACTTGTGCTCCCCCGGCAGCCCCCCCTCGGCGTGTTAGGTTGGGCGGGTGGGCATGGGCTTTCCTCCGCCTCCTCTTCACGTTATCAGCGACTACGATCAGCGGAGGTACGCTACAGCGCTGCTCGCTCGTCGCTGACGTCGAAGTTTCACAGGTCGTCTACAACTACGTCAGGACAACCACAAGTTCTTCCATTGAGTACAGTATGCGATTCGGTGTCCGCGACGCGACCCGTTTCCCATTCCGTATTACCCCCCCTCAGCCCGCGCAGCTCCCCGGGTCGTACCTGCCGCCCTTGGATCCGGCTTGACGCTCTTGGGAGGGTAGTCCCTCGTGTATTGTGTGAGGAGCTGCGAAAGGCGACCGAACAGCAAGGGGAGGAGGTGGGGTGGGCTGGCACTCGCAGGACATATGCGGGCAGCCGATTGCACCCGCTACGAGTACCACAGGGCCCAAGTGAGGTGGCACCATTAGTGCACCCCGCCACCCCTTCCATCCCACAACCTGCTCCTTTCCGCCACTCCCTCCACTGTCGCCACACGTCAGTCTCGCTTACCGTGTCATCCGCCCACTTGGAGAGCCTCGGCACACGGCACTTCCGCACGTTGCAAATGTGGCACCAGTTGGGGCAGCACGGGCAAGCAGTTCCGCAGACCTGGCAGCCCCGTGGCTGCGTCCCTGATCGAGTGCGGGCTCGAGACTACAGCGCAGCAAGGAGGGGAGCGAGACGGCGTCGGCGAGAGCATGGCGAGGGGGGGGAGGGACAAAGCCAGCGCCTCGTACTCCAGACAATAAGTGAGCAATAAATAACACAAATTCTCGACCGCAGGCAACAACTGGCCTACTCCCGCGCCCGCTCCCATGCGCACAATAAGCATCTTCGGCGACAGCGACCATTCTTACTGTGTCGCGGCGAGCTGTCCCAGCCCCTGCCATTGCTGTTATTGATGTCCACGATAATGGTCTGGTCTGGCTCAAGGTGCGGTTACCAAAGAGGGCCACGGCTAACGCTCCCTTCTGCTATTGTTGCTATGCGGAGATTTAGCTTCGTGTTATACAAATCGTTACAACATGTATGCAGTAAAGGAGGGCCCGCGACGAGACCGCCTCCCACTCCGAAACCACTGCACGGTGTGACGGTCCGGTGACAGCCAGTCCCATGCCAATATATCAGTCCACTCTGACCTTACCTTCAACCCCTCACTCCTCTTCATCACGTTCATGACTCATACCACAACCTCGTCTTCTCTCCGTGCTCGGGGTTATGGGCTTATGGCTCCCCTTCCGACACAAAATTCAGCAGCCTGCCCACACCGTCATCTTGCGCCAGCAGGCCTCCGTCGTCCCGGCCCTCTTCGTGCCAGCCCGCTCCCCAAACCCCATTGCCCGGAGCTTCCTCCGGCTCCTCAAACTCTAGCCCCGAGCCCAGCCCGAACACGCCCTCTCCCTCGCCGCGCTGCCGCGCCGCCCCCTCAGCCCACCACCGGCTGTACCGGGGGCACTGCCGTACAAACCGCACGCGGCTCTCGTACAACAGCTCCCGAAGCGTGACCTCGGCCCGCTCCCCTGAAACCACCAGGAACTCGGCCCGATCCAGGACCTCCTCGTCGGCCGTTACGATCCGAGCCACCAGTGACAGGCGATCTGGATCCAGATCTTCGTCGGTGGCACCCCCGCCGGCGCCGGCCCTCGGCGCCATCGCCGTTGACAGCTGCCTAGCGGCAGCTGCGGCCGGCGGCTGGGGCGCCGCAGCGGCAGCCGCGGCGGGCAACGCCGCCTCCGACCCGTCGGAGAGCAGGGCCCTGAGCTCGATGGCCCACGTATCTGGGCGCCGCAGCGCGTACAGGCGCAGGCGGCCGAGGTTCTGCCGCCCGGTCGACGGCTCGCGTGCGAGCACACCGGGGCAATGGAGCACGAGCTGCGCCACCTACGGGTGGGGTGTGGGGGAAGGGCTCTCAGCGAAGGCGCTCGGTCAATGGTGCGTCGGAAGGGGGGCGGGACCTGGGCTCTGTTGCAATTTACAGATACAGATACAGATTACAGGCTCCCCCAGAGAGGGGTTGCAGGCCACACGAGCCGATTGGCTCCCGACCCGCCATAGCAGAGAGGGTAAAACACCCTAAAGAGTTCTGGTTAGCCGGAGGGTAAAACACCCTAAAGAGTTCTCGTTAGCCGTAGGGCCCAGAATTTGCTACGATACGGACGCATCGTAAGTGCGCATGCGGGGTGTATCGGTGTGCTGGGAGCGTGATTCGGCACCACGGCGGGCCCCGCCGGGCGGGTGATACGGTACGTGTTCGGTAACTAGGCGGGTGCGGCGAAGAGTACCCATGTGCTGGGAGGGGAGGAAAGGAGCATCCCAGAGTGCCCGGGCCCCTGGCATCAGGCTCCTAATCTTCCCCTGGAACGCCCCCAATGCAAAACCGCCTGCCCCTCTCCGCCTGTCGAACCTGCTGAGGGCTCCACTCAAGGGCGGCTGTCAGCTCCGCCAGGCGCAGCCGCACCTCCCCGACCTCCAGATCCAGCACCTGCAGGGTGCGGCAGAACGTGCCGTAAAGCAGAGACGCCCTGATTCTTCCTTCGATTCCTTTCGAGGCAGTTCGTTGCAACAACTGTTGCCTGTCGCAAGTGGATCCAAAACTGCACGCGCATGCACTGACCGAACATGCAAGCAACGCGCAGGACAACAAATGTGTACCACATGTACGACGCGTAGCCTACCCCGGGCCAGTCCTCCAGAACGCGCGCTGCGGGCCGGGCCGGCAAGGTGGCGGAAGCACCGTCAAGCCGGCTCCCGCAGCCGCCGACCCCTGGGTCAACCGCCGCCAGCAACTGTCGCAGCCGCGCCGCGGTGTCCCGTGGGTCACGATCCAGTAGCTCCGGGTGGCGCTGGACCGCCACATAAGCCGTCTCTCGGCCAAACAGGCGGACCATATCCTGGACAGGAGTGGGGCAGGGGCCAGAGAAAGGCGGCTTGGTTGGCAATAAGCCATCAGGCCCTGGATGCGTGCAAAACGGACGATGTTGGGAGCGAGGGCCCCGGGTGCGGGCAACGAGGGTTGCCAATGCTGCGCAATCCATGGGAACGGAACTCCAAAACAGCAGGGCAACAAAGCCGCACGGGAGCACCCCCCTGACGCTTCGGACTGGCCCCAGCTCCCGCTCCTGGCCCTCGCATCGGCTGGGGCATCCCTCCCGGCACCTCCCAGGTCCCAGGCATCCGCCCACCTGCAGGACCCTCAGCAGCGCGTACGTGTCCAGATTGCGCAGCTGCGGGTGCAGTCGCGGACGCTGCCCCGCCGGGCCGACCGCGTGAGGCTTACTGCGGGCGCCGGCGCCTGCCGTTCCCCCTGCTGCTGCAGCTGGCAATGTTAAGGGCGATAGCGCTGATGCCGGTGGTGGTAACGGTGGAAATGTTGATGACGAAACTGGGCCGTCGAGACGCGGGGCGGCTGTGGTTCGTTGTGGCTCAGTGCGGCCCAACGGGTCGGCAAATGGCACGGTAGCAGCAGCAGCAGCCTCCTCATCCGCCACTGCCGCGCCCCCCGTCGGCCCCATGCCGGCGTCGGTGGCGGTGGTCGAGGTGGCCGCGTCGGGATCAGCGGCGGCAGGTGTCGGCGGCAACACGCTCGCTCCCGGCGTGCGGAGCAGATGCGCGAAGGCGCTGGGCGGCACACGCGCGCCGCTGAAGGCGGCCCCGAACACGTCGTCGATCTCGATCAGGTTCATCGCCGTGACGTACGGATCTCGATCGAGGTGCGGCAGTACGGTGCCCAGCACGTGCGTCGTGTCGTACCCGGGCAGCAGGGCGGCGAAGAGCGCGGCCCGGGAGAGCAGCAGCTTTGGGTCGTGGAGGAGCACGAAGCGGGGCGCGGAGGTGAGCAGCTGGCGGAGCCGCAGGCGGGGGAGGTGCGGGTCGGCGAGGACGAGGAAGCGAGCGCGGTCTCGCAGCAGCGCGGCGTCGCAAGGCAGGCGTCCCTGGAGTATGGAAGCCCACGGGCGGGGGAAGACGTGCTGAGAGAGGGCGAGTACGGGCGGACAAGGGAGAGAGCGGGTGTGCGGCGTGACGAGGAGCGCATGGGCTTACGCTGCGCCGGCGAGGCTGCGACAGGGAGAGGCGACGGCGCTCAGCCTGAGACTTATGGTGTGCC
Source organism: Gonium pectorale (assembly GCA_001584585.1). Classification (NCBI taxonomy): domain Eukaryota; kingdom Viridiplantae; phylum Chlorophyta; class Chlorophyceae; order Chlamydomonadales; family Volvocaceae; genus Gonium; species Gonium pectorale. Next base: position 648,387 of record LSYV01000012.1, on the reverse strand, counting down.
TGCCACAGCCCTCCCGACACCAAAGCTGTAGGGGGTACGTTGTTGCACCAACCCGCCCGCCATGCCCTGTACTCGGCGCCCTGCTGGAAACATCACACCCTCGGGTGTGTATGTCCGTAGAGGCTGCCTTCCCCGTTTCTGGTTTTCTTTTTTACCAAAGCCCTTGCCTTGTTGACTTCATCGAGGATGGCATTCGCCGTCTGCTTGCTGAGTTGCAGGTCCCTGTAGAACTCAAGCCACTGCACCTCGAAGCGACGTAGCGACGCGACGCTTGGGCGCGATGCTGGGGTTGTCGTCAGGCCTGTGCTCGCGCCCCCCGTTGGCTGCTCCCGGGTTTTCCGGCTGCGCCTCCCAGGTCCCGATAGTCCCGGACCATTGCGGGCCTGGCCTCTTGGGGTCGCGGCCGCTCGTGGCACTGGGAGCCGGGATGGCACCGACAAGTTGGGGACGCCGCGTGTCCGGCAAGTAACGGAAATGCTTTTGCAGCTGTAATGTGCAAGGTTTGCGACAGGCATATGCTGAAGGGCGCCTCGTCAACTGTTTGTGTTCAACTTGGCTCCAAATTCGGTACTGTAAAAATAAGGCAACACAATTAGCATATGCATTGTGTAACGGATTGGAGTTAGGATGCGGCGTGCGGGAGGCTACGCGAAGGAGGTTGGTGGTTAGTGGGGCCTCCAGCCAAGTGCCCAAGCCAAGGGCGAAGGCCGATACTGTAATGTCGCCTATACATCTTCTTCCAAAAGGCTTGTGTAGAAGCGTGGCAGGGATCCCAATAGTTGTCCATGGACCCAGGGGTCGCCACTAGGGCGCCACATTGGGTTTGGGCCAGGGTTTACAGGGTCATCACCTAAGCTCGCTAACAGGAAAGGCATGGCCGGAATCATATTGTTGGCCAAGACGAACACGGACATGCAAGGAGGACTGATCAGCTAGCTTTCCTGATACGTCGTGATACTCAAGCAGACATCAACATCTGCATCACACAGCGCCACAAGGGACCAAGCACACACGAAAACGCAGCAAACATGTTCGCACGAGGCACTTACCGCATGTCCATTGCTCAAACTGCTCAAACACATTGGATATACACAGCTATCAACACCGAGGACGGCTCAGTCCGGTACAGTTGTCAAAACCATGCGCAGATATTGGCGTATGCATGTAGAAGCGAACAGGCACGGGAGCGCTTCTCAAAACTCTCGTAACCGTCTAGCACGCACTGCGCAAGCGCCGCGCTTTGTTCGAACCTCCGAAAGCATGTATCATGGCCGGAATGCCAGCGCTACGCGCCAGGCAGCGGCCGCCGGCGTCAGTGGGCGGAAGGCAACCTGCGTACATCCCTCGAAACGAGGCACTGTGCTAGGGCATTACGCGCAACCAACTATTCGTCAAACGACCATACTTATAACGGCCGTCGGTAGAACTCACGCCAACCAGCGTTGCGTATTGACGAGGCATTGCGATCCTGGGCATTGAAAACAAGGCGGGGAGCCTCCCAGGCCCATCCCCAGGACCGAGCGCAGCGAGAGCAGGGAACGTATCCTCAAGATAAAACACGGTTGCACGTGTGGCATGGGTCCCGTTCCATATCGACAACACTACGGCAATCGTTGCAAGCCTCGAGCATCCGGATGGCATGCTTCGGTTTCCGTCTAATTCTTTTGTCGATTCTACAGCGGACAGCCATTAAGTCTTACCCACATGCACATCCGCACAGATGCAAGTTGGCCACTGGCCCCCACCCAAACACAGCTGGGCTGTCTACCAAACACCTTCGGCAAACAAAGGCATTTTCAGAGGCATATTTGAGCGATTCACGGCAACCGCCGTCCATGACAGCAGCTGATGCACGTTGTGCTTAGGGCGGCGAAACCCTCCTGCAGACGCCAACAAGAAAACAGACAAATGTGCGTTCCTGGGAATGCTCTTAGTACGACAGCCTAATCACCCATGTACGGGCGGTGTTTCAAACGAAGGGACATTGCGCATGGGTATCGACGAGACCTTCAGGGATGCGCATCAATCCCAAGCGTGACGGAGCACCACCAAGTGTTCTGATGCCAACTGTCGGCATGCCGTATGACCGGTCTATTCCTCTTTATGCCTGGACATACTCCGCCAATCTGTCAGGAACCGATATGCGCCGTCAACAAAAAGCTGCGTCCAGCCGACATGCAAGCAGCTCTCTCCGGCACAGCACCGGTACATTGTCGGTACAGTGGCCACCAGAGCAAACAACATGGGTGGGCATGCCCGGCCGGGAGCCACGCGAAACCCAGAAGGTCAGGACAATGGAACAAACCCCCGTGATCTCCTCCGCTGCCGTTCGACGGATGGGAACCGGACGGCATGCGCCTCAGGCTTCTCCAGTGACCATGCTTTCCAGCGTCTTTGCGCATGCGTGTGGGTATGGCCGGGCGGGCAGAGTGAAGCATGAGAACGCGACGTCAGGGAACCCCGCGCGGCCAGAAGGCAACGCACCAGTATATATACCCTGCAGCCTGCACACATGGCCCGAATCCGCGGTGACCCCCTGCAGTGAGCTAGCGACTGCCCCTGCCTCTCCGGCGTCCCCGCCCGGCTCCTACTGTGCGGTCCGCGCGCCTGCTCTCAGTGCTCCTTGAAGCCCGTCTCGCTTGTTGCCGCAGAGGCCTGTCCCGCAAGGCGTGCCGACGAAGTGGCAGCATCCCCGCCAAGCCCGCCAGGCAGCGGAGCGGGACGATGGCTGTGGTCCCGCGGCCGCGGCCTCCGCTTCTGTACGTCATCCCGCCGCTGCTGTAGCAGCAGCTGCTGACGCTGTCGCTGCAGGGCGCGCGCGGCGCGGCCACGCAGCACGGCCGTCAGCCCCCAGCCCATTGCGCTCGTCGCCCCGGACAGCAGCAGGGCCAGGCCCGGATGCTGCGTCACGCCGTACCGCACGTACATGCGGGAGCCAGCCACGCCCTCCACCAGGCGCAGCCAGGCGTTGAGCCTTGTTGGGGCCTGGAGTTATGAAGTCACGCAACCGTCAGCACGGATGCAGCATGGGAGGGCGGCTTCTGAGCCCTTGGATACGGGGCGTCGAGGTGTGCACACGGGACGGGACGGGACATGCGTAACCGATACCTTGGAGTGGGGACCATGCACGCGACGAGTCGCCTACCGTATCCCAAGTAGGAAACCACGCGAAGCATATCGCACAGCATGATTCTCGGAGTATGTCGGCCGGGCTCCATGGCTAGCCGCCCCCCTGCTCGTTGCCTGCCCCCGCCCCGTGCTCGTCGCCTGCTCCGCCCCCTGCTTGCCCCATACGCACCTGGTAGCACCACGCGGTGAGCATGACGAAAAGGCTGTTGGCTAGGAGCATCTGCGTGCCGTACGCACTCATCTGGGAGGGCGGCATCAGGCCCTGGCCCTCGAACGCCTGGAAGCAGCTGCGCAGTACCACGCAGACCGCGCAGCAGACCGTGTGGTAATAGAGGGCCGTCGGCGAGGCAAGCACCCAGGCCATGGCCGCCTCGAGCAGCGTCCACCAGAAGCGGCCCGCCACGCAGCGGAACGCCATCCGGGCGGCTGCCAGGCGGGCCCAGGCGCCGCCGGCCCACAGCGCAGCGGCGGCGGGACAGGTGGCTTGGAATGCGCCAAAAAGACTCTGCGGGGTGAGCAGGCAGCGCGGCAGCAGCTGGCGATGTATGAAATGCAGGATTGATTTCCTGGGGTCGGGGCAGGCTAGGTGTGCCGGGGAGGAGAGCAGCCAGAAGCCGCTTGCACCTTGCCCCCGCTCTCTCTGCGCGACAACTTCAGCCTGGCTTTGTGCCCGTGACCACCTCCCGACGCGGCCATCGCCTCCTTTCCTGCTCACCAGTGGCACCGTTGTCACCCACCTTCAGGTGCGACAGCGTCTGGAAGGTAACTATGGTGAGTTGCAAGACCAGCATGTGCGCGCGCGTGCGATGTGCGATGAAACTGCACGGCACGGCACCGTCAGGGATGGGGCCTCAGCGGTTGTAAAAGGACAATGCAACCGCCGGCAACGCCGCGCCACAGGTCAAGAACAGCCCTTGCAGTGGGGGATGCAGAGTGGCAAACTGCGACGCTACTGATGAGGTGATGTTGGAAAATGCTGGGCACGACGACGCAGGACTCACATGTTGAGTTCCGCATCCGTATCGGACCCCAGCTCATCGACGCCCTTGCCTTGGGGTGCCGCCGAGATTGGCGCAGCCCCCCTCGCGTTCGCCACCGCCGCCGCCCAGGGCGCCGAGCGTCGCTGCGTCCGTTTCTCCGCGCGGCTGCCGCACGGCAGCTGCGCCGCTGCCCCGCCTGCGCCTTCACCAGCGCGGCCGCGGACGGCTCCCGCAGCCGCCAGGAACCACCGCAGCGGCCTCGCTGCGAGGAGCCACCCCGATCGCAGCCTGGCCAGGCACCAGCGGTGTAGCGTAGCGGCGGCCGCGGCTGCTGGCACCAGGACCGTACAGACGTCGCCGACGATCAGCACCCACCGCAAGCCAGCCGCTGCGGCGGCTGCCCGCCCGCTGGCGCCGTTGACTGGCACACGCCAGCAGGCGATGGCCTGGAGGGTTCATGCGACATGCACAGGCAGAAATTTGAGAGCTAATGCGCTGGCGCGCGCAAAGAAGCCGAGGGCCTGGAGGTGCAGGAACGAAGGAGCCGTTGAAACGCGAACGCATGGACGTCGAACAGAATGCAACGGGTGGGACACGTGGTGCCGTCTCAGAGGTGTTCACGATGATGAAGTGATCTGCATGTTCGGCAAGCACTCGGCTACTCCCAAGTACCAATCCGTAGGCTTGGTGACGGCCCAACGAGACGGCCCAACGTTCATACAAAGCGCTGCGCCGCTTACCTGCGGGTGGTTCCGAAGGATGTAGAGAAGCAGGAGCCCGGAGGGCGACGATGCCGACGCCAGGACCAGCGGAGTCAGCACGGCGGGGATGCCCGGCACCCAAACGGGCTGCAGCCAGGGCTCCGGGAGGGCGGCAGACGCATACCAGGACAGCACCAAAGCAACCTGAAGCAGAGGACGGAGGCAGGGGGGACACTCGTTTACCGCAGATAGCCACACCTACTGTGTCGGCGACCGGTCATCGAGCAGCTCTAGAGCGATCTAAGGGGGCGCTATCCAGGCCGCGCCCATCACTTCGTCCAACCTCTTCCAACAAACACATCGGGCACTGCCTAGTACTTTGACATGGCAAGTGAGACGCAAGACCCGTCCCCCTTTCCCTGCTGGACCCGCTCAGTGAGGCACGTACCGCGGACTCGGAGCCAGAGACCACCGCCGCGTGCAGCGGCGGCAGATGGCTCTGCGTGCCCACGGCGTGCAGCAGCACCTCCTCCGCCCCAAAGTTCAGCTGCTCCAGCGCAGCCCACAGGTGCTGCGCTAGGGCAACTGCCCCTTCCTAGCAAGCGACAGACGGACCCGCGTGGGGCACACCAACGACGGGAGCCAGGCGTCAGGGCAAAGCATGATAGCAATCATAGAAGCACACGTCTGAATGCCGATAGAATGCACGTCAGGAAGCAGGTGGGCTTCGGACGGGTACCTACTGCACAGCAAAAGACACGCTCAGGTGCTCTTCCCAGATTACGTCATTAGCAGATGAACGAAAAGTGCAACTTAGGTAACCAGATGCTGTCTTCTGTCAACAGATAACATATGCCGCAAGCGAATGCCACGTAAGCGCTGGACCTACCTTGAGGACCAGCGTCAGGAGGCTGCATCCAATGTCCAGTGCAAAGATCGTTTGCTGGTCGGCGCCCTGGGATCCAAGGCCCGCTGCAGCCTGCCGCTGACCTGCCATAACGGGCCCTCCAGTATCAGCACTGTCTGCTGTGGCAGTAGCAGCAGATGACCCGCCCGGCTGCGGCCGTTGCGCGGGCCGCCGGGGCACGCCCTGTGCCAAGAGCGCCTCACACGACACCGACAGCAGAAGGCCAAAGTCCATGATCACGCTCTGTGCCACCTCCGCCGGCTGCAGGGCCAGCAGCGCCTGAAGTTCCTTGACCCATGGGTCGATGGGCGCGGGGGCAACACCCCCGCGGGTGCCGCCCGCGCTGCTCGGCACCAACAGCATCACACGCGCCGCGAGCAGGTCGAAGCCGTGCCATAAGCCCACGTCCACCAGGAGAGGCGAGGCCACGGAACGAGCGGGACGAATGTGAGTATGCTGACCGGAGCAGGGTTTGGCGTCTAGCGGCGGAGCCGCCCCGACTCCGTCCGCCTGCTGCGACGCCGGAGCATCCATAGCTGGCTCTCGACCCACTGCGGCCCACAGTGTGAGAGACCAGGTGTGGCCGCGGCATTTTGGGAGAGGCTCGTGGCCGGGGCTCGCCGGTGCCGAGCTCGCGCTGCCACCGCTATCCGCCGCAGGGTGGACGCCGCTACCCTTCTCCTCGCAGGCCAGAGCGTGGTTAGGGATCAGCGCCTGCTCAATGCGCAGATGCACAGGCTGGTTGCCCGTTCCCAGGGGCCGCACCCGGAACACCATGCCGCCGCCCCACGGGTCAGGAGGGCCTGCGGGTCGTGGCTCTGTCGCCGCCCTGTCCACAAAGTCACACGTAGTCCCAGGTAGGTTGCCATCACCCTCGGGCAGCGCGCAGGGGCCAGCCCACACCGTACTCTCATATCGAAAGCACGCGTCGAATGGCGCTGCACCGGCGCCGTCACCGCCGTCACGGCCGTCGCCTCCGCCTGCGTTGCCGGCAGTGGTGGCGGCAGCACGGCCGAGCGGCAGCTCGCGGCACCCGATCAGCACAAGCGGCGCACCCAGCTCCCAAGGCGAAATGCTGGCGGCGGCGCCGCCCTCGCTAGCCGCGCTGCCGTGCTCCACGCTGCCCTCCTGGCCGCAGCTCTGGTGCAAAGGCTGGAGTCCCTTCGACGATGCATCGGCGCCCTTGGCGCCGTCCGCGGATTTGAAGTTGGACCTGGCCTGGGAGGCGCCCGCTTCGCTGTTGCCGACGTCATAACTGCAGCCTGACCCCATGGGCTCCTCAGACCAGCTCCGGTTGGCTTGAAGCCGGTACCGCGCGCGGTGCCAGTGCCCATTCATGACGGCCTGCGCGTCCCACAAGAGGAAATCAGGGATGCCCAGCACAGGAGGTAGACAAAGCAACGGCCTGCGTCGATGCGTATCGCCTGTGTGAGGCACTGTAAGGTCAGAGCCACGCGGGAAAGATGACAGCCCGGGCAACACACAGCCACCCCGTCAGAAGGTTGTCAGCACATGGCAGCGCGGCATGGACTGGGCTCCTGCGACCGACCAGCGCGGGGTACCCAGTACTTGCTCAACAAAACTTTACGGTATCTCTCCTGCGCGCGCTGAGTATCAACCCCACCCTCTTTGTTTGTCCCGGACCTACGCACCTGCACTGTAAAGGAAAAGCCCTCTGGCAGCCCCTGCGGGGGAAGGCCAATGCGCGCCAAGAGCACCTCCGGAGCTGGCCAGACGACAGCGTCAAGGGCCGGCGAATACGCATCCATGGCATGGACGCCACCGCCGTCGCCAAGGACTCCGCTGCCGCCGGCGGCAGCGGAGCGGTCAGTATCCCTCATCGCGACGGAGCGCCCTGTGGCGGGTCCCGCAACGGCGGGATGCGCGGCTGCCGCCTCCTGGGAGGACCCCGCCCCCGCCAGCGTGAAAGAAATGTGGATGCTGCCTCGACGGACAGCGGCGTGCAGCAGGCTCCAGCCCCTACGCAGGCAGACCAAGCGCATGGCAATCACGATGCGTTGGGGATGCAGCAATCTGCAGCCAGCAGACTTGGACGCAGCCGCTTAGAAGGCCTCTGCAAAGGAAACCCCTCGCCCGAGGGCATGTCGAATACCCTTAAGGGCGATAGCGTGCAGCAGGCGCAGGAAACACACAGCAACCGGCTCCGGCCCTGTCAAGCAGATCAGATACCGCCCTTAGCCAACACCTCCCAAACCCTCCTCCCCCGAGCAGCTTCCCCATGGACTGAGTAGACCCCCTCCCCCATTGCAACGCCCGCCAGCTCACTGTGCCGCAAAGTGGCGCTCCATCTCCGGCCGCCAAGAGGGCCCCAGCTGCTCGGGCTGCAGGCCGGGCAGCCGCACGTGCACCTGCACAGTCTGCAGCGCCGGCGCGTACGGCAGAGTCCTGCTGATCTGCACGGCACGCAGAGCCGCTGCATACGGCCCTGCGATGTTTGGGGCCAGGCGTGGGGCAGCGGGACCCACCCTCACCTCCAGCCCTCGTGACCCTTCCTTGCCACGCCGCCCCTCCTGCGCGCTGTCCGCCCGCCCGCCGCCGGCGTCAGCCACTGCAACATGCTCGCTAGTGGGGGCCACTAGGGACAACTCTGGACCATTCCCTGCTCCGACGTGCTTGCAGGCGAGGGGCCAGCCCCGCTGCCGCCGCAGCAAGTGGAGGACAAGCGCCACCGCAGAGCAAGCCGCCGCGGCGGTGCGCGCAAAGACGGCCCAGGGGTGAACCGGCAGGGGCACCAGGGACGCCGCTGTGCTGCGGTGCAGCACAGCCGCGTTGACGGCAGCTGCCGCCACAAGGCTGCAGTTGCAAACCGTGTCCAGCCACAGGGCCTCGGGCGGCATGGTCTGTTGGGTCGGGCCAGTGCACGGGCGGACGTGCTCCTGGGTTAGCAGCGGCGACGGCGGCAACGGGACAACTGCTGGTGGACCATGATGGTGTTTAGCCGCGTGAAAATTGCCGGGGAAGGTCCCTGGCCTCTGTCAACCTGCAACATTAGCCCGCTGAGCAGCTGGCCAACTGCGCATGCGCACACCGGACAAATCCATCTGGGTCGCATGTCCGACCTCAGCCCGGCCCAGTTCAGCCCTCTGCGCAATCACCAGCGCCTACCAGCAGCCACAGAAGCGAGTCATGTAGGGCTATGAGGGGGCTCTTATCGTAGAGGAGCAGGAAGAAGCCCGAGAGTGGCCCCGTCGGGCGGGCTAGCAGGGACACGGTCGGCAGCCAACGCAGGCCAAGCCGTACGGCAGTGGGCAGCCACGCCACCGGAAGCCCCCGAAGCGGCCGATACATGAGCAGGGCGATGAGCAGATAGAGCGCCACGCACGCTGCGGCGAGCGCGGGCGTTGCCGCCAACGTCTCGGGGCGGTAAGGCTGCCACAGAACCTGGAATGTTAAGGACAGGGGACGGGACTTTGGGAATGATTGCTGGGGATTATAGTTGAGGACGAGTTTCCCGAGGCGATGTGCAGGGCAGCAAGCGGCGTACGGCGACGTGGCGGACTGACGTGCTCACGCCTCAGGCCCGCGACGTCGGACCGCACGCACGTAGTGAGAGGCGCCAGCCTTCCGGGCCGATGCCTACCTGTTGCAGGCCCGATAGCGGCCATGCCAGCAGCTGCGTGAGAGGTGCGCCCGAGCCCTGCGCCAAACCCGGCTCCAGCCCGCAAGCCCTCTTGTGCAGCCGCTTTGTGCGCACAAGGAGCAGACCAAACATTACGACGATACTGATAAGCAGCACGAACTTCAGCCGTCGCTGCATCCTCGTGCGTTTACAAGAGCACTGCAGCGGAGCCTCATTCGGGCACCAAACCCTAGCTTAGGACAGGCAAAGAAACGTTAAATGCATTTGTGTAGGGTATGCAGCTTTGGTCGGTGTAAGTCCATAGTCGGTTCCATACGGCGAATCGCGCTGTCGCCCATAGCCAGGAAGCAAGCTGCAACTACAGCACGTTTAGTCTGACATATTTTTATCCCACAGAACATAGCTGCATACCCTTCCGCCTTGCCCCGTGCTGCTGCTATAGCGAACCATGAGCGCGCAAGGGACTGCCCTGCAGAACCACAACAATGAGCTAGTAAAATGTAGGTTTGCAGTTATGCCCTGTCAGCCCTGAGCTCAGGCCGCGGCCTCTCTGAGCCCCAGCGGCCTGTTGTTGCAGGCATCGAGGACCTTCGCGAGAAGCGGGAGGAGATTATTAAGCAGCTACGTGAAGATGATTCTGAGAAGGCGAAGATTACGCAGGACCTGCAAATTCTGACCAAGCGGCTGGCCCAGGTCAACGAGTCCATCGCGCGAAAGGTGCGACCTTTCGTGCAATACCTCTGGGGTTGAGGGCTCTGCGGCAATAGAAGGGGTTGCGATGGACTCCCAAACACGGTCGAACAGCTGGGGGTACGCATGTAGGGCGGCCATCCGTCTTCTCAGCACTAGGCAGGAGTTCCAGTGGCTGCATGGCTTGGACATGGCCCGTGTTCATCATTTTAGCAGAGCGTGGAGCAGGAAAGGCGGGTAGAGATGCCCTGCTGTGGTACTCAACACCCGGCCCTGCTGTCCTAGCGGCGGCTTCGCCGCGCTTCAGCGTTCCCCACGGTATGCTGCTTCAGGGCCTCCGCGCTGGAGCCAAGTCCTTATGTTGATGCCCATCGTCAGCCAGCGGTGCCTGCTTTGCAGGCCCTTCACCTCACCGGTCGTGAGACCCTTCAAGGCACCGTTGCCGATCGCAGGCACGGCAGGCCATCCTCTTGGCGTGCGGCGGGCTGCATGCTGAACATGCTTCTCTGGTTGGCCGATACTCTATGCACTGCCTTGCTAAGCGTACTCACGCAGAGCAAACCCTGTGGTCCCTGCAGACGGAGACCAAGAACGAGTACGACAAAGTGATCAGCGAGACGGAGGCCGCTTACCTCAAGATCCTGGAGAGCTCGCAGACGCTCCTGACGGTGCTGAAGCGGGAGGCGGTAAACATTGCCAAGAAGAAGCAGGCCAGCTCCTGAGGATGTAAAATTGTGACGAAGCAGTGGTGAGGAAGTGTTTTCTGTCGATTGTGCCTGCCGTTATTAGCCGCATTATCGGTATCTCGGTGGTAGCGGACCATGCAGGTGGTGCTAGTGCAGTCAAGGCCTGTGGGTTTTAGGATGATAGGGTGTCGGGCGGCTGGGGGCGAGGGGCTAGGCACTAAGGACTGTGGACATGCAGATTATGCCTATCATAGGTGGGCATACAAACGCAAACTGCATACAATTAGGCCATTTGTGGCGTGCAGCGCCGATGGCGCGAGTGTGCGGTTTTTTTGGCGCAATGCTTGCGTGGCACTGCCCTCTTATTGCGGAGGGGTTATACTGAGCTGTTTTTCGGTCCCTGATAGGGCATCATGCTGTTTGGTGGTGGGATCCGCGACGATGTTTTGTAGGCACCCACGCGTCCCGTGCCATCCTGTGGGGCTGAAAGAATGGGTGGTCCTACGTCCATAGATGTGCAGCTTGTAACCCACTTGCAAGTAGCCCACTGTCAACTGCTCCTGTACCAGCAGGAGGCTTGGCGGCAGTGTCAGTAGGCGCTCGCTTACTGTCAACGTGTATGCTCTCAGCAAACGAGGGCGCCCTCGAGCTGGTCCCTCCACCGTAGCAGCATCACCGGATTGCTCAAGGTCTTCCCCCTCAGCCAACCCTCGAATCAGCTATGGCCGTAAGTAACGGTTCTACACTGGGACGCGGAAACCTGCGACAAGATGCAGATATGCGCACTGCCATCCGACTGCCACATGCTCCAGGGCGTCGCCAGTCCGCGTCCATAAAATGGGCACATCTGTAAAGAGTATTCTGCAGAGAAAGCCGGAGCCTGTCATCATCTAACCGGCAAAGCGACATTTGGACAGTGCTTCAACCAATCACCACAAGGCGTCCAGGGCCATCACACCGGGGCTTCGAGCAAAGACGCCGTACGACCCCGGCCATAGTGCCTTTATCAAAGACCAAGCCTTGCCACGAGCGTCCCCGACTAGGTTCCAATCATGGCGTTGGAAACACCCTCGATTGCCGCAGGCCCCGCGCAACTCAAGCCGCCTCTAACCACCTTTGTGCCCCAATCATTAAGGACACTGTACGACACAGCACAGTGTACACTTCAGATGCATATCTAGTTGGGGGTTGACCACCTGCTCCTGCGCCCGAGACCGGACACAAGTGCGACATATTCCCCTATCTCCCACATTCGCTGTGTGATACCCCTCACCATCGCTCCCGCTCGTTCTGCGGAAGGTCGAGATACTGCAGCGCACGGCACCTGTCGTACCATCGCTTGTACGTCTGCCCCGCCTCCCCCTCCATGCCCTGGACCTCCACCAGCCGATCGAGCCAGAAAATCGGCATGTGCTCGCGCTGAAGTCGCTGCAGTATCGACTCGGCGTTGGCAGTTACAATGTCCTTGTAAGCCACCGGCTGCCGTGCGGTGTTTCCAGCCGCTGGCGGCGGCCCGGCTGTGGCCTGAGGGCGGCGGCGGCGGAGACAACGACGGGTTCAGTAGGGCGCCGTGAGAAAGGGTGGAAGTTAAAGGTAAGGGGATCGGAGGACCAGCCGGCAGCCGGCGCAAGGAACGACGCATGTCACGCCGTCAAAGATGCCCGTAGGAAGGTAGGACCCCGCGATGCCGGCCCTGCCCTGCATCGCCGTCAAGTTAGCGCGCATGCCCGAGTCTCTGCGGCTTCTCCAGCCCAACGCTGCCTGTTTTGCTTTTCATGCAACACCTCCGCGAGCCTCACCCCGAGAGACAGCGTGGTGTGCTGCGTCGGCACCGCTCGAGAGGTGTTGAGCAGGTGGTGGAACTCGACCGCCAACATGCCGCGGCCTATTTCGTTGTGGCCCGGCTGGAAGGTCGTCAGGCAGCCTGCGCCCGGGGGGCCAGGAGCGACCCATGGGTCAGTGGGGCTGGGTTGGGCTCAGGCGGGGCCCAGCCAGTAACCATCGAGGATGGGAAGGCAAAAATGCGAAGGGCCCGAAAGGACATGCGGCAGACCCTGGGGGGAGCAGAGGATGGCGAGGGGATGCGGTAATTGAAGAAGTTGGGTTTATGGCGAAAAAAACATGGCTTCCATGCGCGCGGGTAGACGCAGGCGCAGTTCGGGCCCTGACCCGCCGAAGCACGATTGCAACGACGCGCACCGCCCGACCCCCGGAAGGGTGGGGCGTCAACCCCCTTTCCGGTGCCGATGTATCCGCAGCCCGTGACGTTACCGCACGTGCCGGGCCGCTGACGATTCACCGAGCTACGCCGGCGGACCCACCACCCCCGTCCGCTCAGCCAAATCACACTTGATCCCCAAGCACAACCAAGGCGCCGCAGTGGCACCAGGGAGGGGCCCAGCCTACCTGTGAAGCCGAACCCTGGCCACTCGCACTGCAGGTCCTTCAACGAGTCGCCAAAGGGCTGCACCTGGAAGAAGGTGTTCAGGTAGGACCACGGCACCCGGTGCTGGATGGGCCGGGGCATGGACTTGCGAGCCTCCTCCGTAAGAGCCTGCAGCGGGGGCAGTCCGTGGGCGCTCACAGGTGGTATATCGTGGTCTGTTAGCCGCACACAGGGCATGCGGAAGCGATGGTCGTGTGAGAGGGCGCTGCGGAAGGACACCGCGATGGCGCTCGTCCGGCCCCCAGCGGGGCAGCAGAAGCGGGCGCCAGCTAGAGGATGCCAGCGCCCAACTCCGGTATTGGTAGACAAGGGAGTGCGGGCGTGGGGCGACTGGCAGCTGCCGGCATGGCCACGTCAGCGTGCTTGCTGTTGGTTGCACCGCACTCCGGCACCGGTGCAGGGGTCATAACTTATGTCAGTACGACTCACCCAGTCACTGTCGCACGGCACGGCGGGCCAGGCCGCGATGGCCCCCAGCGCGACGGCCACCTGGGCCAGGCCCTGGGCTGCCTGGACGAACTCGGCCTTGGCTGCAAGGACCATAGGAAGAGAAGCCACGAGGATGGAAGGGTAACGGGGGAGGTTGAGGGCGGGGAGGAGGTTGGCGGGGTTGAAGCATGTGGAGAGGCGAAAGGCGGGTTGGCGGGGTGGTGGGCGCGGGTTGGCGGGGAGATAGACACTGGAAGAACCAGAGGCTGCCGAAGGCGGGGGGGAGAGGCTGAGTGCGGCACCCGACGCCATTTAGGACGAGAGCTGGTAAGAGAGCGGGGTACGGGTGCGTGGCTCTGTATAATAAAAACAATGAAGCGGGATGCCAAATGGTCCGCTGCCGACAGCCGCCTTCGCAGAACCACCAGCCGTCGCGACCCACTCACACATGGCGGCGTGTATGACCCCCGGCTTGAAGGCCACCACTGTGCGGACCTCCGGCAGGCTCACCCAGGGCGCCGTGCCCTGGTTTGCGATGTAAGCCCGCTGGCGGCTCTTGGCTACTCTGCATGGTCATACGCACACACGGTCACAGAATGTTCTGCTGTTGACAAAATATATCTAGGATGCTTCGTTACGCACATTGAACACACGGCCATAGCCAGAGCGGGTCCTGAGGATGGCGGCATTCGCGCTCCCGGCTTCATTCTTGCAGCCTTGCCCAGCCAGCAGGCGGCGCAGCCGCCGCCACCCCGCCTCCTCCGCTGCATGCCACACAGCCAGCCCCTCTACGCCACCCCCCCTACTACACCCCTGCGCCACGCACCTTGCTGCCACTCGCCAGTTGTAGTGGCCCGTCAGCATCAGGATCATCTCCTTTTGGTAGTCACCTGCGTTGCGGGGCGCCAGCCGCGGCCGGACTGCCGGGTCAGGAAGCGTCCAAGGCGTTCCTCCCGAGCAAGGCTCCTACGAGCTGTACGCCCCGCACAACCCGCACACCACTCCGCCGCACCGCCAGTGCTACGCACGCTGCTGTCTAGGGGCTGGAGTCGGAAACGGAATGGCAAAGGAGCACCGCGCCTGGGCGAGGGAACACTGCAGCGCGCCAGGTGGAGGGCCACACTGAGGCCCGCTGTCTAACCCCCGCCGCGCCCCGAATCCCCAAAGCTCGGCCCCAAGGGGCCCTCATGCGCCTGCCCGGCACGTACTCACCCGGGAAGAGGTTGGCCCAGATGTGACCCATGCCCACTTTGCCCGGCAAGTCGCCCCGCAGGTTCTTGTGCCACCAGCCGAAGCGGCCCGTCATCCACCAAGTTCCCTCCGCCCAGCAGCCCACGCAGTCCTCGTCGGACCCTGTGCGCGTCACGGGGGCAGCGGAAGCTCTTCTGCCGGACAGGGGTCACGCGGGCGCACAGTCGCAGGGAGTCGACGGAGAGCACAACAAGTAAGGGCCAGTGGCGCAAAACATCACATCGCAGAGCTTGATCGACCGTTTGCCGTACCGCCAGTGGACCTACTCCTGTGGGCGAGGTAGCCAAAGGTCTCGCTGGGAGTGGCCTTGGCCGCGGCCTCGGTGGCGGGGTCCTCTGGGTCGGGCGGCAGCGGTACGCCTGCGGAGTGGTGAGTATGGGCTTAGCTAAAGCAAGATATGTATGGGCAAGGAAGCACGATCATGTCCACGAGAGCGCAGACCCCAAAGCTGGAAGCCCGCGGAGTCCAGGTGGGTAGGCGGGTTGGCGGGCGGGCGGGGAAGTGACTTGCGCGACTGGCTGGGCTGGCCCGGCGCGGCAGAAATTCACACCGTCCCATACTGATGCACATTGCCCATTAGGACGTTTTCCGCCCTCGAGCATCTGGAATACCGGTATTGGGTATCTCGGCTGCGAACACGCGCCGTCCGCTCTGGCACCGGGCCCGCTTACCCAGGTCCTTGTAGGCGTCACGGTAGGCCTTGGTGAAAGGCCCCACCGTCTTGTTGAACGGGAACCTGCGCATACCGTAGTCAGGCCTTTGGTGTGAGCGACCATGCCATGAGCAGGTGCGGGGCTACGGGAACGGGGCGGCACCGAGGGAGCGCTGCCAAGGGCAGGGCGTCAAAAGCCACCGGTGCGGCAAGCATCCCTATGGAACGGGAATCTGCGCGTGGAGGAGCAATCAGCCGAACCGGCGGCTGACTCAAGCGGCCTTTGCCGTGAGCAATCTCGCCATGAGCGTGTGCGGGGGCACGAAGCCGGGCGGCACAGAGGAAGCGCAGCAAAGGGCGGCGCATCAGAGCAGGCGACGCGGCAGCCATAAGCGGTATGCAACTTTAGGCGCGAAACAGCCGTACAAGGGGCACCGGGCCACCATACGGCACATGCCTGGCACATGCCCGGCCAGGCCATGGCAAATATCTGCCTTCCCGCACCTCCCGGCCCCGGGGAAACTGAGTGCGTAAAACATGATACTCCTCGTTACCCCAGCCACGCCTACCCGCCGAGCTCCAACGGGTACTTGCCACCTGTATAGCCGTGGGAAAGCACGAGGAGGGGGAGGAGGGAGAGGACGAGGGGTTGTGACGGGGCGGGACGCGCGCTGTCTGGGCGCAAAGAAAGCGCTGTGCGCAGGAAGGTCAAGGCGGGCACGGTAGGACCCAACACCGTGCGGGAGCGGGTGGGGTTTCACAATTAAGACCGCAGCATCTACCGCAAAAGCAGGGCTGCCACGGCGGGCACAGATGCGGGAGTGCTGTGAGGGTGCGTGCGGGCACGAGCGGATCTCAACCCCCAAAAACGAAAGCCACTCACCGCTGTGCGGCATGTTGACCGTCACGGTCGAGATGATGACCGTCCCGTTGACCTCTGTGTCGCACACCGCCTCCTGGTAGTGCTCGCACACGTGGGCCAGCAGCTCCCCCGTGATGGTGTGCCGCTGCGGGCGGCGGCGCAGCAAGCCAGCGGGGCCACCGCGTGGGAGGGGGGTGCAAGGCCAGAGGGCATCATGGGGTCGGGCAACAACTTCGGAGATTTCGGAGGCGAGCACGGTGCCGGATAGCGGAGGAGGGCAGGGCGCTGCACGGCACCGGTGGCTGGCTCGCACACGCTCGCCGGCATGCGGCATGCGGAATGCAAAGGAGTCGCCGTGCAGCGCGTGCGAGTGCGCTGATGACGCCGCAGCAAGCGCCGGCTTCCCAGCGTCGCTGAAGCCAAGCCGGCCGCACCTCGCCCTCGCGCCATGCTTGCCGAACGGGGTCGTGAAGGGCCTGGAAGAGCTGCGGGAGGCAGGCGTCGGAGCGGGGAAGGGGACAAGTAACCAAGCGAACGGATTCAATCCGGGCCGTGCCGGGTTTGAACGATCGCCGTCGAACGGCCCACCCGTACGTGCGCGCCGTCGCCCCGTGCTATAAGTCACAGTCAGCTGTACATCGCCGTACACACACCGTACAGCACACCGCTGCTTACGCGCCTGAGGTGGCACAACGCACGACATCCGAACACGGTGCGCCTGACCATGTGGTGCAGCGTACGGCACGCCGTACGGGGTCGTTGCAGAGCCCGGCGTACGGTAATGACTCCGTTACCACCCCCGCCAGCCCTCCTTACACCGGACTCGGTCGTGCCCATCTTCTTGTACGCCTCCTGGTCATCCCCAAAGATTGGCAGCATAGCTGGGTAGATGGGCCGGCCGGCGGCGGCGCTGAATACGCACTCCTGGATCATGCCTTGGTCGTCGATGCGCAGCTGCTGCCGCTCCCCTGTTTGTGTGCAAGGGGAGCCCGGGGGGTGGGCGAGAGGTTTCCTTGGTTGGATGGGCAGAGTTGCGTACCGCAGCTGGCAACCGACGAGGGAGGTGGCGGTGAGGGATCAGGGTGGACGGAAAGAGGCGAACAGCCAGAATCATGGCAGAAAGAGGAAAGCGAGCGAGGTTGGGGGACTGACTCCCAGCCACCCCGGGGCAACCGCTACTCACTGTAGACTGGCGACATTTCTTTGAGGACCGAGTCATCCTCCGCCCAACGCACTGAAGGCGGGCGGGGGGGAGGAGGCGAACAGGCAGAACACATGGATTGATAGGAGGCTGGCGGGGCTGCGCCACCCCCCAGATCGGACGCCCAATATCACATCTTCATATGCCAACAGCAAACACCGGGCAGGAACGGCAGCCCCAAGCGCCAGGACTGAAGGCCTGCACAGCGGTGTGCTACAGGGCGGCGGCTGACTTGTACGGCATTACGGCCTCACCTACTCGGTGCAGGTGGTCGTACAGGATCCAAGCGACCGGCCCCGTCTGCGAGGCGTTTTGGATGTAGCTGAACCCCCCGTTGAAATTTATGCCCCACTCATTCTGGCTGAGCATGTTGTAGCCGCTCAGAGGCGGCTGCTTGACGCGCCAGTACCTGCCAGCAGGGGGAGGCACAGGAGATCCATCGGACCCCGGGTGACGCACCCGTCAGCGACCAGCGGCAGGCAGAGAAGAGCCCATGAACGGAGCAGGAGACAGCCAACGACGGCCGACCACGGACGCCAACGATGCATACGGCGGGGCGAGGCCCCAGCCGGGGCAGGACAACGCGAGCACTGCCCTATCGTGTGCATTTGGGCGAAAAGGCTGCAGCCGCTGTGCACCACGTCGCTGGCGGCTCGGCTCTGATCTGCCCTCGCGCCCTCGCGTTGCCGCCACTGCAAAGAACATGTAGGCATCGGGCTCACGGGCTGCCGGCTAGGTTGCTTTGCCGCTCGTAGACCTGTTTTGAGCAAACGGTACTGCTAAGCATACATAACACACAGTCATCGGCAGGCCGTCAAAAGCCCGCGTGCACGTTGGCGGCGGCGGCCCCTCGCAACCCCTCTCCCCGCCACACACACGCACGCACCAGTCGTCGATCACGAGGACGTCCTGATTTTGGGAAGAGCGCCGAGCGGCGCGGCAGGGAGGCACGGGGTGCTTAGTTGGGGCGTAGCTCACTGCTGCGAAGAGGTCGGGAAGGGCAAGAAAAGAAAATACACACGCACGCCCGCACGCGGCGCGGGTAACCGCCGTGACTGCTCCGCGCTGACCCTCGACCCGCGGCCGGCTGGCAAACATTGCCCTTTCTCCGTTGCTACCGTCGAGGGCCCCAGCAGCCACGTCCGCTCGCTCCCACCCCGGTCTGGCCCGCACCACACTGCCCCCCTCTGGTTCAATCGGCCCCCGCCGCCGGCCCGCCCCCGCCGCCTGGCCCATCCATCGTTCCCCCCCCTTAAACTTTTTCACGACCCTCGCGTTCTAAGCCCATAGTCGCAATACTGGAAGCTCCACTATGAGATCGGGCGACCCAGGGCCCATCGCTGGGGCACTCCGTTCCTGGCCCGCCCTATCGAGGCCGTGCCTTGACACCCCACCCCGTGACCCGGCCCTCGGGGGCATCGAACCCCACGCCAGTCTGGCTGCCGCTCTCGTACACTGCCCCCTCCCCCGATCCGCGCCCCCGCAACACTCTTTCCGGCCCCACCGAATCCACGGCCATCACGTTATAGCCCAGCGCCACTGCTCGGCCTGCGAGGGCCATGCGGGGGGTAGAGGGTTGGAAGGCATTCTGCCATCGGGGGCCCTGCGGGGGGGGGATAGGGGCTCGCGTGGGGCAACACGCCCGAGGGAATGAGGGGGCGGAGAGCCCACATGCTGAGGCCGCGTGCCACGCCTGCTGCCGCGCTTATGTGCCGCCGTGAAGCAGTGCATCCGCATATGTCGCCCGTCATGCAACCCGGCATCGCCTGCTTGCAATGACGGCTGGGGGCCGCGAGTGCGCTGCCATAAGGAGGCTCGCCCCCCAGCCCCACCCGTGCACCCAGAGTCCCGGCCCCGCGTCATCATGGCTCACCCACTGTGAACCACTTGCGCCACCAGGCCGTCACGCCCACGGGCTTTTGTAAGTACCGGAACTTGGAGGGGTACTGCACGCCGCTGCGGGAGAGGGAGTTTGAGGGGGCCACGGGACACCGCGTTGTGTGGGGCTACTGCACGCCGCTGCACATTATGGGGACTTGCGGAATGTTGAGGACGATTTGGGAATGCGATGTCGGTAGCGCCCTGCGTGCAGACGCCGGTTGGGGTGCTTCCCAGGGCTTTGGTGGAGGGGCGCGAGGCGCCGGGTCTGCACGTGTGGGGCGCCTGAGGGTTGGGACGAATGACGGGGCCCGCGTCAGGTGACGTGGGGGGATGCCCCGCTGGGCGCAGCGCGGCGCGGCCGTCATTGAGCTGCTCCCGGCGGCACAGGGGCCCGGCGCTGCGCGCCGTTTGCTGTCCCCAGGCTGCGTTCACACCCGCTGTGTTTCAGCTAGTAATGTAGGCTGCAGACGCAACATGCCGTGATACGATATCTTGAACCCGGGGTCGCCGTACCTGCCATTGAGAAGGGGTCTCATCCCGTAACATAGAGCGGGAGGCCGCCGAACCGGCCCCTCCCCATGTATGGCGCCCCAAGTCAGCGTCAGCCAAGGACCGCCGCGCGCACCAAAACAGCCCCGAGGTACACCGAACCCCTGGGCACGGCGGCACATTCCAGGGCCATCCTCTCGCAAAGCCAAGTTCGCCCCTCTGAACACCTTTACACCGCTCCATGCATGCTCTGCCCCACTCCCGGCCGGAGGCTCCGTATCTGGAATGGGTGTCAGGCTAGAAGAAGCCACGCACCTCTCGTCGTGAGTAGCGTACGCGCCGCAGCTGATGGGCCCCTCCTCAGCCATCCATGGGAGGAAGACGCTTCTAAGGTGGTGGCATTGCACCACCTCTTCCTGCGGGACACGTGCGTGTCATGGGTGCACGAGGGGAGGGGAAGAGCCGCGCTCCTTCCTGTCCACCCACCATGATCACAAGCACATGCGCATAGCCCGCTTCTCGGAATCGAGCGATGGCCTGCGATGCATCGTTGATCCGCGTGTCCGCGAACACGATGACTTCATTTTGGAAGGCTGTCGCTGTCAGAGCCTCCTTCAAGTCCTCAGCCGATTCCAAATGTCCGACGTAGCCCTTCAATTTCCCGAGCGAGCAATAGCCGCTCCGTGCGCACACGCGCGCAGCAGCTCTTAGTGAAGATGCATTCAAAACGAGCAAGCATAAAACTAATGATCGCATTGTTCTGGTTCCTAAAACGCAATCCTGCCTAGCTAAGCATGAGCCTAACCGACGTCTGCCCTTTGGTCGCGACGAGTGCTGCTGTCATATCACATGCACTTGTAGCAGTGTAGCGAAGTGTTCGACATTGTCTGGCCAAGTGCATCGGGTCTAACGGCCCAGTAGCTTGCCGTACGGCGTGCTGTGTTTCGTTGCCCTCGACAATGTTTTCTCCCACACTCCTTCAATTGCGCTGGCAAGCAGGTATCAGGCCTGTCACTCCCTCAGACCCTCACTACCCCGCAGCGATGCGCGTGGGCCTGACCCAACCCACGCGACGACCGCACCACGGGTGCGGTTTTCCCCTCACGTGATAAAAAGAGAAATCTGCACAGGGCCCCCAGCGTAAACAGACTGCGGTTGTAAGAAGCCATATAAGGCTGCTGCCGCCTCGGTCGCGAATTCAGATTTCCCATTTGCAGCCGCTGCCCAAGCGCAGGCTGGCCGCGAGCTCGAATAAAGTTTCTATGCGATAGGCCCTTCTTCGGCCCTTCTGCAGCACAGGACTTACAGCGCTCAAACTGTGGCAGCGCAGTGCCTGCTTTGCATGCCAAGCGCAACCGCCGCCTCCTAGTGTGCGGCCAACGTCGCAGGTGCCCATCAGGCCTGCGTGCACACTACGTTACGTACGGCAGCCACGTTGGTGTTCATAGACCATAAGGAAAAGCCGAGTTAATCGCCCCTGCCCACTTGCTCGCGCGCGATGCGTCTAGCTGCCAGGGGGGTCACGGAAAAAAAACAGTGACGCCCAGCGACACACGCCATGTTCAGCTCATCCCCAGGACGCCCTACCCCGCCGTCGGCATCAAGACGGTCGTACCCCTGTACGGCACGAGGTACAACGCGACGCCCAACAAAAAACCTTCCTGGCCGTCTCGCCAAGCTTCCTGCGTCACACGCCCCGTCCCCGGTCGGCGCCCTGTCCACCCCTGCTCGCCCGCCCCGACGACCACCACAGGTCCCCAGCGCCGGCGCCTGCGGGTGCATCAACTCCTTTTGTACAGCCGGGAGTCGCCTGCCGCCGACCTTCCTTGCGCGCCGGCGCACGGCAGGGGCGCGTTGCTCGGCTCCGGGCCGGCCGTGCCCTGGCCGGGGCCGTCTGGCGCCAGCTTCCTGCCGCCGGGGAGCGGCGATCCCGGCACGCGCCGCCATGCTCGGACGCCAGGTCGTTGGGCCGCCGGGTGGGCCGGGTGGGCGAGGTTACAGCCGCGCGTGCAGCCGCGCGACCCGCGCAGCCTCCCGATCCCAGCGTATGAGGGCGCAGATGGCGCCGTATGCAGCGGCCTGGCGGCGAGCACCCGCGGCGGGGTGGCGTTGCAGGGAAGGTCGAGACTGGTGGGGCAGGATGGTTCGGTTAGGAGTGTCTCCGAACCGGCTGTGCGGCCTGTGGGTAGCTAAGTCGCAGGCAGCCGGTGGGTATGTGGCATCGCGTCCCGGACGGGCCGCCAAGGGATTCACCCCGGGGGGCGAAGGGGACCGCCTGCGTCCTGCCTCCCATCCCCGCTGACGACCCCGCCCAAACCGTCGGCGAGTCGATGCATGCCCTGCCCTGCCCTGACTGTTGGTGCACCACCCTAACCCGCAATTAACACGACTACACAGCATGCCCGCGTACGGAATATCCAACCGATCAACCCCCAACTGCCATTCAACCGCCCAACCGACCTGCAGCACGGACCCGCACAGCATGCCAGACCACATGCCCAGGACGCCCAGTCCCCGTCGGAAGGCCAGCCACAGCGCCAGCGGTACGGCAAAGCCGTAGAAGACGAGCAGGTTGGTGTACGAGCCGTGGAATTGCTTGCCCGCGCCCTGCACCCGGGATGCGCGTGCGACATGACCGGCTTGATGAGGGCACGGAGCAGGGAAGGCAAGCGCCCACAGAACGCAAGCAGATCCAGGGTTTTAAGGTGGACAAGAGGGCAACACGTCTAGCAAAAGAACCCCGGCCTTGGCGCTTTGAGCCGCCCTTAAACGGCGTGCACAATTCAATACCGAAACCACAGGGGCGGGAGGGAGGGCATGGGGGAAAAATTGGGGAGGGTCCGGGGTGAGCCGCCCGGTCCCAACCTTTGCACGCATGGCCGGGATCCCCGGCCGCATCTCCCGCCCGAAGCGGGACAGCACAGGGCGCATTCCACCGGTGCATGCACGTGACAGCACCGCCGGTGGCCCAGTCCCTGGTAAGGCTGGTGGAGGCGTGCATAGCGGCCGACCCTTTGCCCCGGCGGCCGCTGCCCGGCCCGCGACCGCACCTCCACAACCCCGGTGAGGATGGTCTGCACTCCGTCGAACAGGCTGACCGCCGCCACCACGCGCATCAGGGGGTGCAGCATGCCCAGCAGCGCGGAGTCGGTGCTGCTTGTGAAGACGGAGATGACTGGCGGCAGGGGCCGTCGCGGGTGGGGCGGTGTGAGGCGGGTGTGTGGGGGACGGAAGGGCAGGAAGGTCAGGCGGGGTTGCAGGGGAGGGGAGGGGCGGTGGCTGCAGGCGGCACGGATGGAGGAAGGCGGGCGTGACACGCGTGGCCGCAAGGCCGCTGGCCCAGAGGTGCCTGGCGCGGTACAAACATCGGTAGGACGATGGAGCTTTCCTCACTTTGCGTGCGCATTCGCGGGCATCACCAGACACACACAGACACACACACGTGGGTCCTACAACGACATCATCACTTTCGCGCTTACGCTCGTCGTATGCGTTGTTCCTT
>LSYV01000012.1:541126-561707 GCA_001584585.1 Gonium pectorale | reverse complement strand
CCATGGCGTCCCCTTTCTTTCCTTTCTGACAACACGTCGTACCAGCAGCGTTGCACCCTGTTGCATCTCAACAGGGCAGTATGCCGACATTGGTGTAACGTGACAACCGTGTATGTCCAGTGGACATCGGCAAAAACGGCTTGATTGCCAGAGGGGCCGGGTCTCCGCGCACCTCAATCAACACCCGGAAAGCCCTGTCAGCACCAAAAGTCGGAGGTCATTGGGTACATGAGACGCCGGCGACGCGTGCTGGCACTCGCAAAGCCGGTTGGCGCGGCCGGGATTTCCCGCGATATAAACAGCGTCGTGCACTACACACAACACTCACACCTTTTTTTGCCGGAAACCCAAACGCACTGCCATAGCATATGCCGAACTGTTGTACGGCACGGCGGGGACAACGTGTTCATTGTCATGGGGGACAGAGGGGACAGGGGTTGATTACCGGCCGGTGTGGCAGCCCACCGGTGCTAGCCAGTTGTCGTGTGCTACCGCTGGCATCGGCAGATCTGACAGTCCGTGCCGAAAGACACGTGACGACCGTCACATGTCTTGCTCTGTACCCGCCCGCCCTATTGGAAACGTCGCGCCTTCGGGCGTGTATGGCCGTAGAGGCGGGCCCCCTCTTTCTGTGCAGGTTTCTCTCTTCGTTTACTTCAGCGCCGGGTGAAAACGTGATGTGGAAAAGCTTCCCGTACAGCCTCAGTCCTCACAATCAGGCAAGGGCCCTCTGTGATATGAGGTCATCTTGATTTCTTGACCGGTAGCAGTCCATATTGGACAGGGCGGTGAAGGAGCGCAACCATGATTGGGGACGTGAGCAAGGGGAGGAGGAAGAGATATGGAAGGGGGAAATGGCTGAAGATTGAGGGATCACCTCTAAAGAGGCCGATGGCGCAACGCAGGCTGTCCGGGTCTGCACTTCATTGAAGACGTTGCGAATGTTGGTTCGGAGCATTACATCGTGTGCACTTACGCGTTCAAACTCTATTATTGATGAGGAAAGTGGAAGCTCGACGAACGATAAAACACAAACGCAAGGCCCTTGATTTCCACAAGCACGGTTATCGTATGACACCTACTCACATAAATGAACCGAAGGGTTTGAGAAGGTTTGAAAGGACTGGCCGCACATAGAGCGGATCGTGTAAGGGAGCATCCGCGACAGCTGCGCGGCCGCATAGTGGTTTCAACAGCACCGGGGCATGTTTCGTAGTCATGGGGCCCGCACGGCACTGACCGCAGCGCTCGTGGCCCGCTTACGTCGTTTCACAAGGAGGTTCGGAGGCCCAAAGCTCACCGAACCACCGCAATCCTCCAACCCCCCGCGCAGCCGGCCGTCACCTTATTTCTCCGTACAAGACCGCGCATTATTATGAACGACTATTTCAACGACTTATTTTGGCTCTCTCTCCCTCCAGACCGGCGGTAGTGTATGATGGCGTGACGGCAACAAGCGACGGCACAATCCAACCTACCCGCGATGCTCTGCATGCAGTCAGCCCCGAAGCTCAGCACGGTGGCGCGCACGCTTATTCGATTAGCACATAGCATCGCCCTCAGATTTGCGCAGTACACGGCAAGTCCACAGCAACTGCAAGCGTGACCGCGACACGCTGAATGGCTCCGGCTCCACCCGTCGAACGAAAATCAGCCCAATGAGTCAGAAAGAGCACGTGGACTCTGGCGGAGCCGCTCGGCAGCGCGCTACGGAACGGCGCCAGCCCACAGCCCTCTGCCCCCGCCACCGCACATGACCAGTCCTTCCCGCCAAAGCAACCAAGGCAGACCGCCCAACACGTTATTCTTATTTGGGAGCACGGAACCCGGCGCACCGAACCCACACACCTTTCCACCGACGCCCAACGTCGCAAGTGCTCGTACAATCCTGCTGCCGCTGGTGATGAACCCCAGGTTGTATTGTACGGCCATATGCAAACGGCAACACCGGCGCGAACCGCCCAACCGCTCCGTCTCGGAACCACCCACCCCTTAGCCCACAATGGCGGGCCGGCAAATCCATCCCGCCGGCGCCGCCCCTACAGCTCGCGTCTCAAACAGGCCCGCTCAGCAAGATCAGCAAGGACTCGGACATTATACCATCGACCAGCGTCAAAAGGATTCAGCACCGTTCCATAATCCTGTCTGTGAAGTTGGACCCGCACTACGGAGCAAAGTTGCGGCAAAA
The DNA here is from genome assembly GCA_001584585.1 of Gonium pectorale. NCBI lineage: Eukaryota > Viridiplantae > Chlorophyta > Chlorophyceae > Chlamydomonadales > Volvocaceae > Gonium > Gonium pectorale. The sequence goes on along the minus strand of LSYV01000012.1, from coordinate 559,519 downwards.
GGGTTGGTATGACTCAGCGCGACCAACTAACAATGAAGTCTCTCCACGGCCTCAGCGGGCCTCAGAAGGCAATCAAGCAGAAGAAAAGCTGTTCCGAAGCAGCGGTGTAGGGCCGGTAGGGACCTTAGGCGTCGACGTGCTTATTCATCAGCTCCGCAAGCTCGCGGGCGAGGGAGGAGAAGTCACACTCCTCCTCGCGCTCCCGCTCCGGCTCCTCCACGACGACCTGGGCGGGGAAGCGCAAGGGTCGTCCATACGGCTCAGCAAGCACGAGGGATGCGGGGATCCTGGCGCATTGCAGCCGCGATGTGCACCACAGAGCGCGAGGATGGCGGCAGCGCAAACAGGAGTAACCGAGGACGGACGCGGGAACGTTGATCGGGCCTGCGATGTGCGTCGCAGCTATGTCAGAACCGAATCAGCAACGACCGACATCCCTTCATACACTGAGCATGCACAGGGAGCTGTTGGAAAGAGAGCGGCAGAGCACCCTACAACGTGCGCACCTTCATCGTATCAATCATGTGGCCCAGCGTGCACACATTGTGCGAGTCCAGCTCCGAGCGCGTGCTCCCGCGGGAGAACTCCAACGTCGTCTGACGCGAGTACGTGTCAACCGAGCCCACAACATTGCTCTCCACGCTGCATGCCGGGCTGGTCCCGTGCTGCGGCGAGCTCGGCGACAGCGTCGCGGCCTTGCCGGCCTCCAGCTCGCCCGGCGCGGGCATGGCCCCCGAGTCCGTGCTGGCGCGCTCACTGGTCATGCCAGTGGCTGTGGCGCTGCGGTTCTCGGGCCCGCCCGCACCGGCGAGGTGCGGCAGGAAGACGCCGGTGCCGCCTGTGGCGCGGGCGCCGCTGGCAATGACGGCCTTCATCGGATGCCAGTCCTCCGAGGCCCACGAGGGCGCCTTGGCCGTCGCGGCGTAGCGCGCGCGGCGACCGCCGTCGGCGGGGCGGCCCTGGCCGTTGCGGCCGTTGGGGCCCAGGCCCGAAGGCTGCCGGTAGGGAGGCCTGGCAGGATGCAAGGAAGTGGGGAGCGGCGGGGTTCAGCAATGAAGAGATACTTTCAACCGCGGTCGGGCTTGGGCACAGATCGGGCTGGGGCACAAGACGAACGCTCCCCGCAGGAAATCCATTCACGCGGCTGTGATGGACTAAAGCGCTCCAGACCGTCACAGGAGGTGATTCCACTAGCACGTCCCATACCTAGCAGGAAGCGTGAAATGCCACAACCCCCCGTGACATATGCCGCAAGACACTACTTGCTCCACCGCAGCGCGTTGCCCTCCACACCAGGGACCATACAATACGGTACTCACTTCTTCGTGCTGCCCTGGGCCGGCACCGGCGCAGCCGTGCCCTGAATCTGTGCCATCCGCCGCTGTCCCGCCATGAGGTGCTCGGAGCTGAAGCTGCGCACCGGCAGGTTGTGCTGGCTGACCAAACCACTAGGCCGCTGAATGCTACCCAGAGGTGCAGGGGTAGTGTTGGCGGCCTGAGTCGCGAGAAGGCTCAGCTGCTGCTGGCGTTGGTCAAAGTCGAGCGCGGCCGAGTAGGCCCCCGCCACGTCGAAGCATGAAGCCTGGCCAACGCCCTCCAGGTCCGTGGTGCGGCTGCGCCTGAACGGGTGACCAACGCGCGGTGACTGTTCATGCAGGAGAGAGACCTGCTGCTGGAGCTGGGCAAGTTGCTGTTGCTGCTGGAGCGCCTGGAAGTGCTGCACGTACAAGTAGGGCAAAGAAACGGTGAGCTCTAGCGCGCGAGAACGTGGTCGGTAAAACGCTGGAACATTACCTGCAACACCGCGGCCGTCTGCACCTGCTGCAGACGCTGCTCCTCAAGGCGGGCCGCGAGGCTCTGAGCAACCTCCTGCGAGCATAGGTTCGAGCTTCGCCCGTCTTCGCGTATGACACGTATGCCAGACCTAACGCCAAAACAGCTCAAGTACAGCTGCATAGTTGGTAAAAGACTAGGGCTGGGGCTAACGTATCCATCTTGGACGCCACGCACCTGGTAAAATGTGTTCTGGTCACCCGCCCAGCTGAGGCCCTGCTGCGGCAGCTGCTGGGGAAGCTGCTGCGGTAGGCCATCAAGCCCAAGCACACCAAGGCCAAGGCGGGGCTCCGCGGCGCCCTGAGCCCCCGCCGCGAGCAGCAAGCTGCTCACATCGTAGCCCAAGCCGTTTGCCGAGCCTAGCAAGAGCTCCTCCAGCGTCGAAAGCTCGGCCATGCGGCAGTTCAAAGGTTTGACACCACAAGCTGCAAGTTGTCGAGCAGTTTCCGCGTTGGAGGCCTTTTATTTATGAATCTTTACTATATTGTGCCAAGCATCCGAAGATAGCAAACTGACCCGTGTCAGGCGTGTAAGACACAGGAGGGCACAACACATGCCTTATTGCTCGTATTGCTCGTCCCATGGAAGCGTGCATCATACTACTACCTCGCGTGAGGCAGGTCGGACTGCTACCAGTCACTGGCTGTCACATGCACGACCGCGCGAAGTAATGTTGAGCGTTTTCATGGGTCGGCGAGTCTCCGACGCTCCCAGCTTTACGAACACAGGGCCGTTTGTGTAGAACAACATACAATACGGTGGTGGCATCACGCGTACTGCAGGAGTGGATGGCAATTCGCGGGCCAAGGGCGGGATTGGCACGCGTTGGGATGACGCAAGTTGGATTGACACCACTGTGCTCCGCGTTCCTAGCAATGTGAGCCTTGACGCGTGCTTGCTGTGCGCTGGACGGAGGCGGGGCAGCAAATGGGAAGCGGCCAGGAAGTCAGCGGCGTACAAAATGGAGAACAGGGTTTCCCACGCCTCGACGCCGGGATGATGTTTCCCCGGCTGGATTGATGGCCTGATGGTTCACTGCAGGTTACAGGTTACACGTTGCAAGTTCGCAGCGTTTCAGTATCCCCCCGACACAGGGGAACCCGCAACCCAGTTGAGCTACCACTGCCTGTCCCTTCCGTTGTGTGCGCCCTTTCTCGCCTTTCCGCCTGTAACCTTTCCACAGAATGAAGACAAGGAACACCAGACTCTCATGGGGTCAGTCAACACTCAAGGCACCCCTCAAACCAAACGGGGGAAGGACCAAACGGGGGAAGGGCCAATACAATCTGGTGGACGAGTGTAACCTGCCTGATTTGCGGCAAGCACTCGCCTGCTGCGCTTGCGTGCTTACTGCGGGGTGCGGGTGGGGAGTGTATCCGGCCGCCACCACTGGCATGCACGGAACGCATACTCGTGTCGCGTGTGCTTGCTGTGGCCGTCCCTGAGCAATTGGCAACCGGTCAGAAACCAGACCCACGTCTGACAGCGTCCCATCTGATCGACAGACGTGCGTTGGTTCCATCCAAGGGCCCTGTGCGCTGATGCGGTCGGGGCTCCGTGCCGTACGCGCGCCCATAATGGAGCTGGGCGCCCCGCGCATCCTCACTCGTGGGCATGTGCTTCCCGGGCAGGAGGGGGAGCAATGGGAACTCAGTGCGACACACCGCTGCCCCGCATCGATGGCCAACTGCCTTGTCACGCCGTATCATGTGTTTGACAGGAGCAACACGGGAAAGTCCGTGTTGTGCAGATGGCGGGCATGGACATGCCGTATGCATGGGCATGTGGTGGTGAGGCCTGTCATGGCCCTGTACGCCTTGTCGTTGATAACGAGCAGGCTCGTGATGTATCCTGGCTCGTCCGTGCTAGAGTTTGCGGTTTGGTGGTGATTCGGAGTGTACGGCAGACGCCAGATGCTCTTAGCCTGCGTGTGTCGAGAGACCGGGTCTCTTGACACCCAATCAACTTCCTGTTTTTTTTCTGTGGAAAGGTTCCTGTGCACTGAGTCCTAGGCACCTCATTGTTCGGAAGGGCGTGTAAGAGAGACCTACAACTGACATGTGAGCCTGTTGGCTGAGCTGCTGCCCAGGGCAGCGCCGCCGCACGCAGCACTACCACATTACTACGTTCCTTACCCCCAGAATATCCCCCATAGCCGCTGTCCAGCCGGTCTGCCAGCGGTCCGCCATTGACAAGTTACATACCCTGGCGTGACAGCCTGACGGACCAGACACGACGAACACTGAGCCGTACCCAGGTGGGGCGGATAATGAAGAGGGGGTAGAGGGTTGGAAGGCATTCTCAGTAGAGAAACCCTGGGGCGCATAGAGCTCCCGACCGTTAACAACTGGCTGAGCGCTGCGGGTGGAAGGGAGGGGCCAGGGTCCCCGGTGAGCGCACTCCCGGTTATTGCCGATGCCGCGCCTCCCGTAGGTCCTGTGCATGTATGGACCACATGGCCGGGTGGTTGAAAAGGGGGGGATGCGGACGGACGCTTCATACATGGCCGAGGGCCACCGTGTGCACGGCATACCTACACATAGGGTGCCAGACGGGGCCGTGTGCCGCGGGTACCGAGGAAGAGAGGGGTCGCTCAGCAGTGGGCGGGTCCAGCAGGCCCGGGTCAAAAGGAAGGGCGAACAGGGGGTTGGCCCGGTCGGGAACTTTTCGCGACGAAGGGGCGCTGGCGCAGTGTGCTACACGATCCCACGAAACGGCATTCGACAGGGGGTCTCATGGCGCTGCATAGAGGGGCGGTGGGGGTTGCGAACGCGTCGAGGCTCGAGGGACGATACGGGATGCATGAAGGGCTGCAAGGGAACCAGGGAGCCAGGGGGGAAGAAGATACGAGGGAGAGGAGGGAAGGGAAGGGAGAGGAGCAAGAGAGGAGAACATGTGGGCGTACGTCGCAACGCCAGGCGAATTCACCCCTGGTGCACTCCCTGGCACTAGGCGGCAAGAGAGGGCCCAACAGATGTCGGACCCCTCGGCATCGTTGGCCATGGCCCAGGGGGCCGGGGAGGCGCCCGACATCCGTAGCCGACTTCCTCCCGCCAGCCGGCGGCAGCAAAGACCCCTGTACATGCGCTTTGGTATTGTCGGTGCATACCACCCACAGTATGGGTGTTTGCTACCGGCATGACTTGCCAAACTGGGCACAACCGCGCCTTCGCGTGGCGACTTCTGGCAGCGGGCAGACCAGGCTCCAAAGCGGTGCATGCTCCCTGACCGAACCCCATTTACCCCACTCGTACTTGCTGCATCCTCGGATTCGGCGAGTGGGAGGTCAGCTCCGTCAGCGCCGTGTGGGCTCCACCATCATTTCCCGACCCATAATTTCCGTTCTTCCTCACCAAAGCTGGGTAGCTATAGTGCCCGACAATGGGGCCTACCGGCTTGTCCCAGGCAAGGTCCCGGGGGTCGGAGCGTCGGACCTGCACAGGACAGGACGCAGGACTGCACAATCAACAGTCTTACATGCCGAGCAAGTGCGTCGGAGCGTCGCCCTGCCCTGAGCCCCCGCTGTCGACTAGCCCAACCGCCAACTTCCAACCATTTCCAAACACACCGCCGACCAGTTCAACGCCGTCATGAAGCACATAGGACACATTTGCGGTAGCAGCATTCTCAGTAGATCGGTGTGGCGACCTGGTGGCGCAAGTGGCGTGTTGACGTCCTAGACAGCTAGCAATTGCCTGGTGTAGCGCCTTGGTTTGCGATGGGGTTGAGGCGCGCAGCCTTACGGCTGCTTCACGATGCGGCGCGATCATCAGAGGGCCTCAGACAGTTCTGCGCATCGAGCGCGCTGGCGGCAGGCGATGCGTCCGCTGGCGCAGCGAGCTCCAGCTCCAGCGGAGCGCGGTCGCGCGAGTTCATGGGCTGGGTGCAGGGGGGCGCGTCGCGCATCATGACGCCGCTCTCGCAGCCGCTGCCTGGTATCACGCCGGAGCGGCCCAGCCCGCGCCCCCTCGCGCCGCCCCCGACCGAAGTAACTGTGCTGGACAATGGAGTCCGGATCATAAGCGAGGCATCTCCGGTGAGGCCCACCTCCGGTATTGGCCAGGCCACACCCCACCTCGCCGCACCCTCACGATGTCCACGCACGCGTCCCACAAAGCCCCCACCCACCCAACCTGCCCCAATACATGGACATGTCATGCCCTAGGGACCGACTGCGAGTTTGGGCGTTTACATCAATTCGGGCAGCATCTACGAGACGCCTGCGAACTCCGGTCAGTGGCGGCCCCGCGCCTGGGTGGGCTGCTTGAGGGGGGGCGCGGGTTGGAAGGCATTCTCAGTAGAGAAGGCCTGGGGCGCATAGAGCTCCCAACCGTTAACAACTGGCTGAGCGCTGCGGGTGGAAGGGAGGGGCCAGGGTCCCCGGTGAGCGCACTCCCGGTTATTGCCGATGCCGCGCCTCCCAGTGGTCCTGTGCATGTATGGACCACATGACCGGGTGGTTTGACGGGTTTATTAGCCCGAACCGGCCGAATCCCTGGCTGACTATGTTCCCAAGCCCAGCCCGTGGACCCGACCCGGCCCGGCTGCTTGAGGGGGGGGCGGGGCGTGCGGACGGGAGGGGATGCTCCGGGGCTGTGGCACCATTTGGCATTAGGCTCCGCTCTTGAGCCCCAGCCGTGGAGCCGTTTCAGTGGGGGCCGGGGCCAAGGCGGTGGGCTCGCATTGGCGGACGGGGGCACGTCGAGCGTGAGAGGCTGCACAGCTTTCTCGCCGAGGAATCGCGCCGTCCCCCTAATCTCTCAAAAACGGCATCGAACAAGCCCCCTGAGCCGTTCCCGGGGCGGGCGGGGGCGGGGCGGCTGGGCAGGCCAGAGGGACGGGGCGTGTCCCTGCTGCTGGGGGCGACCAGGCGCTGGAGCCTCTCGCGTCCTCGTGCGTCATGTACTTGCCCCGCGCTCTCGCCGCCCACCTGGGCCGCGTGCCCGGCGCCCGGCGCGCACCGGCAGACCGGCGGCCAGCCACCACACACACACCGACCCGCGGGACGGGCGAACCCGCACACGCTGGTTGGTCGCGCCGGCGATACGAGAGCGGGCGGGGCCCCAACGCGCCGGGGCTGTCGCGGCGGGCACCCGGTTGCGTGACCGCCCCGCCACTGTCGTCAGTCGAACCTGATGCCAGGCGTTTGGCGGGGGGGGGGGGCTGCGGGGGGCACGGCGACCGGGGCGGTGTACAGGTACGGTCTGGGCTCCGTACGGCACGTGTGGGCGGATCGTGGCCCGCCGTCGGGGCATTGGCCCCAGTGTGCCTGGTCTGCTCCCGGCCCTGTCCCTGGCGGCCACTGGGCCCGACTGGCTCACGGAGCGCGGGCCCATGGGCCGGGCGTCGGGATGGCTGCGATCCTGGCATGGGGGGGGGGAGGGGCCGCGCAGCGCCACGGTGTGTGGGCTGGCAGGCCCGCACGGGCTGGTCCGGGGCTGCGGCAGCTGGGCCCTGTCCCGCCGTCAGCATAGCGGCAGCGCCGCCGCAACACCGAGCCGGGCGGCTGGCGGGGCGCAGGGGGTGGGGTGGGGTTGGGGAGCCTCCGCAGGAGGGGCGGGGGGCGGCGCCGGTGCTCCGCACATGGAGGCGGCTGGGCAGGGGACGTCTTGCGGGGATTCGTGCAGAGTTCGGGTCGTGTTTTGGCATATGGGCGGAGAGAGGGGGGGGGGGTGCACGGTCCCGAGCGGGGCCCAGCGCCTGCCCAAGGCTGCGTGACCAGATATCCTCCTTTATCCTCCTCCTGACCCCTCCCTTCCCCCAGGCTGCAGCGCGCTGCTCGAGTGCCTGGGCTTCAAGGCCACCTCCAACCGGTCCACGCTGCGGATAATGAAGGAGGTGCGGACAGTGCGGGCGGGCATGGCGCGTGGGGGCGTGGGGCGGTGGGGCGGTGGACGCGCCGGGCAGGCGCCAGCGCGCGAGAGGGGGGTTAGGGCGGGCGAGGGGCAGGGTTTGCCTAGGGTGCGGCGGGGTTTGCCTAGGGTGCGATGGGGGTAGTGGGTTTGGAGGGGGGTGGGGGTATTTTTAGGCGTGCGGCCTGGCCGGATGGGCTACGGTTCCCGGTCGGGCAGGGGGGTGGGCGGGGTTTGGGGCCGGAAGGCGAGGCAGGACAGGGGGGCCTTGCGCGGTGGATATCCCATCCGCGACCGGGTTGCAGGCGGGGGCTGCGAACCCCGCCTTGCGTGTCGTGCGGTTGGCCGCGGCGTGCCGGCTGTTCACCGGCCGCTCCTTGCAGGCTTGGTGGCTTGCCTTTTGGCGGCATGGCGTTGTCCTGGCTGTCCTGGCTGCTGGTACGCCGACTTTATTCGGTTGTAATAGTCGATTGTCTCGGTTGCAGGTCGAGAAGTTCGGCAACACCATCGTGGCCAATGCGTCGCGGGAGCAGGTGGGCAGCCCGGGCGGCCGCGCAGAGATGGGGGGGGGTGTCAGGCAGCGGGCCTGCGGCTCGTCTTCCAGCGGGATGCGGGACTGGGTGGGTGTGGTGGCTGGGGGGGGGATGTGGTGGGTGTGGTGTGGTTACGTTCCACTCGGCGGCGTGCGCTGAAATTGCCACCATCCGTGCCGGAAAGGGGGAGGGCGCCGCCGCCCCGGCCGCGTTGCGCCGCCGCCGCTGCGGTGCACGGCCTCCGTGCAGGTGCCGAGCCGCCCCCGTCCTCGGTGCAAGTGCCCAACCCCCCTCCAGCCGCGGGCACCATTCATTCGTCATTCCCCACACCAACCACCTCGTTCCCTCCCCCCAACCTCCCACCCTCACCCGCCACACACGCTTGCGAACGCGCACGCTTGCGCATGCGCTGCGTACACGCCCCCGCCGTACAGATGTCGTACACGATTGACTGCCTCAAGACGGGCTTCCCGGCTGCGCTGGAGCTGCTGCTGGACTGCGTGCTCAACCCGGCGTTCGAGGGGCCTGAGGTGGAGGACCAGAAGGCGCGGCTGGCGGCGCTGCTGGGCGGCAAGGACATTCACGCCACGCTCATGACCGAGGTGGGGCTAGGGGGGGCTGCGGGGCGGGAGGAGAGGGTTAGTAAAGAAAGGAAGCGGGCCACAGCGCGAGACATCGAATCACGTCGAAGAAGGCGAGAAGCTAACCTGGTTCGCGGTGGTCTGGGTGTAGTGCTAGGTGGCCTGAGCAACTGCGATGTCCGCGCGCACGGGGCGGCAGGGGCGGGGGGCGGGGGCGGGGCTGATTTGAGGTCCATGCTTGGCGACGAAGACGCGCCGGCGCCCAGCAGCCGTCTCCCGTGGGGCCAGGGGAGGCGAAGAGCTCGCAAAGCGTGCCCTCATTACTCAGGCAGGGCTAGGGCAAGGAGCACCGGGAGAGTTGGAGCGGTCGCGCTGGAGCGGCCCAGGGTTGGAGAGTTCTCCACGACTGCGTTGCCGCTGGCCGTCCTGCGCGCCCCACCAACGGCTTCATCACCTCCGCCCCTCTTCCCTCCCCGCTCCAGCCGAGACCGCCACAAAGGGATTCGCTCCCACCGCGATTCGGCGTCAAGCGCTGCGACCCGCCTCCCGCCCTCCCCTGGCTGACGCCCCGCCCTCCCTGCCCCGCCCTCCCCCCTCTCCCCCCCCACCGCCTACTCGTCTACAACTACGCCAAGACCACCACATGTTCTTCCATCGAGTACAGTATGTAATTTGGTGTCCGCGACGCGACCCGTTTCCCATCTTTATTACCCGCCACCGTCCCCCCTCCGCTCCCCGCCTCCCTCCCCCCCGCAGCTCCTCACGCGCTCCGCATACCGCGGACCGTACGGCAACCCGCTCATACCCGACCCCGAGGCCATGGCCGCCCTCACGCCCGACGCGCTGCGCTCCTTCGTCCGCGCCACCTTCCGCGCCTCCGGCATCGTGCTGGCGGCGTCGGGCGTGGAGCACGCCGCGCTGGTGGAGCTGGCGGGGCCCATGCTGGCCGGCATGCCCGCGGCCGAGCCGCTGCCGGAGCCCAAGCCGCAGTACGTCGGTGAGGCCGCGGCGTGCGCTCTTGGGTGCTGACGTGACTCGCTGTGCCGTACGCGCCGTACACCGTGCGCACCGTGGGTCGTGCTCACCGTGCGCCGTACGCCGATGAGAGACCGTACGCCACACTCGGCCCGCGCCGCACTTGTGCGCTGTTGGCCCCCGTCCCTAGGCCCCCCTGGTACCCCGGGCCGCCAGCCGCCGCGGAGAAAACGACAAGGCTCGTCTCGGTCAGCGAGACCCCGATATCCGAACGAGGCCCCGCGGAGAAACACCCTCTTCCTAACCACCCTCCCTGGAATATGCCCCTCCCCCCGCCCCCTTCAATCCTCGTACCCTCCTCCCATCCCCTCCGCCCTCCTCCCCCCCCGCTCCGCCGCTCCGCCGCTCCGCCGCTCCGCCCTCCGCCAGGCGGCGCCGTGCACCTGCCCGGCTCCTACCCGCAGGCCAACCTGCTGCTGGCCTTTGAGTACGGCGGCGGTTGGCGCGACGTGCACGGGGCGGTTGTGATGACGGTCATCAACTACCTGCTGGGCGGCGGCAACTCCTTCTCCAGCGGCGGCCCCGGCAAGGGCATGCACAGCCGCCTGTACACCCGCGTGCTCAACAAGTACGCCTGGTGCCACTCGTGCGCGTCCTTCAACACCACCTTCAACGAGAGCGGGCTGGTGGGGATACAGGTGAGGGGGGTGGGGGTTAGAAGAGTGTAAAGGCGTTCTCACTGGAGAGGCCTGAGGCCCATGCCGTCCCATGAGGTGGGGGGGGAGGGGGAGGGGGCCAGGCGTCGGGTGGTGTAGGGGTGCTCAGGCTGGTGGCGCGAGCTGGCGTGGTGGCGAGAGAGGGGGATTGGTGGGAAAGGAGCGCTGGCTGCCGGGCGCGTGTCGGGTTGCCAGGGAGGGGAGCGGGCGAGCGGGAGGGCCCTGAAAGGCCGATGCGGCGGGTAGGGGCAGCCCGAGCTCCGCGGGGGAGGGGAGCGGCCCTTGAGGCATTGCGAGGCAAGGTGGAGCAAGGTTGGGGGAAAGGAAACAGATAGTGGTCCCTGGGCGCCTGGTTGCATTCTCCGGATCCGGAGTGCTGGATTGGGCACGCCGGGCACTCGTCCCGCTCGCCTGCCTACTGCGTCCGTCCGCCTGCCCCGCGCGCCGCCCCATCGCCCCATCACCCCCTCCGCCCCTCCGCCCCATGGCAACCCCCTCCACCCCCCTCCAGGCCTCGTGCGACCCGGCCAAGGTGCTGGACATGCTGTACGTCATGTGTACGGAACTGGAGAGCGTGGAGAAGTGAGGGCAAAGGGGGGTGGGGCGGAACGGGAGATGGGCGGTGTGTCTTGGAAACGGGACAGGTGTGTGTGGATTGGAGGGCTGTCGTGGGGAAAGGTAACGAGGTGGTTTTGGAGGGGAGTAAGGAGGGGGAGGGGCTGGAGGGTGTGGGGGTGTATAGCGGGAGCACTAGGGGCCGGGAGATGGGCCGCCCGCGATGCTGTGGGGCCCCTGCGTACGCCTCCCCAGCAGTGCGGCACTCCAACCTCCCAGCTGGGGAAACCCGCCAACTTGCGCCGCCCATCCGCCCGCCCTTATCAACTGCCACCCGTCAACTCCCGACCGCCAACTGCCAACCGCAGCGGCACCAACCGAGTGGAGCTGGAGCGCGCCAAGCGGGCCGCCGTGTCGGTCATCTGCAACGCGCTCGAGTCCAAGGCCACGAGCGCCGAGGACATCGGCCGGCAGTACCTCACGTACGGCCACAGGTACGGCACAAAGTTGTGTGACGCAAAGTGTCCAGGGGTGGACGCTGTACGATGTCTCATGCGCGGGTCGCGGGACGCAGGCTCGATGCACGCTTCACCACACCAGCCACCATCAGACCGATGCGAGAAGAAAGCATGGCCGAAACCACCCGAAACCACAGGCGCACTTGGATGCCAAACATCAGTTCGTAAGTGCGCCCATTGTAAATGCGCCCGGAGCACTCGGCGCATTCCGCTCCAGCGCCGCTGCCGCAAATGCTCCAATAGCCGCCGCCGCGGAAGCCGCCGCGCGCACTGGCGCAAGTTCCGTGCCAGAGCCCGACCTTTCGGCCGCCCGCCCACCCACCCACCCACCCACCGCCGAGCCTGCAACGCAAACATCACCCTCAGCCATATCGTCTCCTGTCCCGCAGGATCATGGGCGCCAACGTGAAGGCCCACTAGGCATTACCGATATCAAACCCATCATTGCACTCAGGCGTTGCCAACCCCGCACGCTCCCCACCAACCCTCCCCTCCTGCACCCCACCCGCCGCCGCCCGCTGACCCCCGCCGCCCGCCGCCGCCGCCTGCCGCCGCCTGCCGCCGCCGCCGCCCGCTGCCGCCACCACCAGGATCAGCGGGCGTACGTACGTGGAGATGCTCGAGTCCGTCACGCAGGAGGACGTACGGCGGTTCGTACAGAAGCTGCTGTCGTCGCGCGCCTCCCTGGCCATGTACGGCGACAACACGCACACCATCGACCCGTCCGTACTCGAACGGCGGTACGGCTGAGGGCCATGCACAGGCCGTACATCGCCTTGCACGGCCGGCCGCCGGACCTCTTGACCAAAGGCTTGCGCCTGCCACGAGCCGCACTGAGGGCCGGCGGAGCTCAGCTCGGGAGGGCTGCGAGGAGCTGTGGGTGGGGCAACCGGATGGCTGCCCCTGCTCCCATCCCTCGCTGGGAACGCCGGCTCCTGCAGAGCCGGGGGCCGGAGGGTGGGGGAAAGACGAAGAGGACGGCGGTGGGTGCGCGATGGGGGCTATCAGGGAATCGGAGCAGCCGTTGCCACGTGTGGTGCGGCCGCCCTGCCCGAGGCCGTGGGCATGGGCATCGGCCGGGGTTTCTCACAGCCCTTTACGGGGCTGGGGGCGGCCGGAGCGTCAGCTCACACTCCTGGCCGCCCCTCCACTCTCCGTGTGCTAGCGTGTAGGATCCCGCTGGGGGCTGTGGAGGGGGAGCAGCTGAGGTGGAGTGAGGGGCGGGGACCGGGGCGTGGGGGGGGATGGCACGGGCGTACGGATCGCGCGCCGAAAGCGAGGGCAGGGCAACGGCTTGCGGTTGCTGTTGACGGTTACCGTTGGCTGTCTGGTCAGGGCAGTCTGGAGCGCGGATGGCTGCACCGCGCCGGGAGCTTGGCTGGTGTCGACAAGATCCGCCGCCACCAGCTGCATTCGGCTGTCTGTACGGCGGGTGGGCAGTTCTAGGCTGCGCCGCTGATGCTTTGGGCACCGTGTCGGGTGGACGAGTGGGCAGGTGCGGTTAGGGTTGTGGGTTGCGCGGCGGTGTGGGGTGGGGTGGGGTGGGGTGGGGTGGGGTGGAGTGGGGTGGTGATGGATGCGATTGAGACTGGGAGTCTGGGAGGGGTCACGGGGCACCGACGGCCAGTGCGCACGGGCAGGCTAGTGACCCCCTTTTTTGGCGACAGGCCGTGTTTGCAGCCATAGTATTGAGGGGCAAGGGGGGATAGGGGGGAGGGCCTTGCTCTGAGCGTTTGCCAGCCGGGCAGGTTGGCAGCACAGCGGCGCGTGGGTGGGTGGGTTGGCTGGTTGGCTGGCGCCTGACACGCCTGCCGATCGAGGGCAGCAAACAGTACGCAGTTGGTTGAGAGTGCGGCGGCGGTGGCGGTGGCGGTGGCGAGGGGGGGCGGTAGCATTGGTGCGGTGGCGGTGGCGGCGGCGGCGCCGCCCTCGCGTGCATGGCGGCCGGGGCATGTGCTGTGTGCCATATACGCGAGACAGCGCGCCCAAGCTGGCGATTGAAACATCATACCGGTAGCCGGCAGCCCATGAACCATCCGCGCCTAGCCGGCGCGGATGCGTGTGCGTGTGCGGGTGCGTGGTGGATTGAGTCAGGTGAAGGCAACTGGGGCGGTGCACTGGTGCCGCGCTGCCACCCTCAGGCGCGGGGCACGCGCCGGACGGTGGGGCGATGGCGGAATCATGAGGCCGCGCCCTTGTTCTGCACCTTCAGCCCCGCCCGGGCCCGCCCGCCGCGCCGCCGCCACTATGCACAGCGCATGCGCCCGAGGCGCGGTTCCCCACGTAGGCGCCCGTGCCGTAACTGACGCCGCTTACGTAACAACCGTTTGTGTGTTGCGATGCTGCGCGGTGCAAGCCAGCTATAATCTGACCCGATGGCCTTCTTGCGGCGGCAGGTAGCGACGAACCGACAACGCGGTGTGGATGTGTGGATGGCGATGGCGGCTGGTATCGGTTTGCGCCGGCGGGCCGATCTACGTCGTCAGCATTGGGTTGCCGTTTGCGTTGCAGTCACCCTGGGCCCGGCGGGTCGCACGCGGTGGCGCAGTAGACACGGCAACAAACACAGCGTGCGCCAGCGGTGCCTGCTATCAGCGTCTCCTAGGCCAGGTGTCACAAACCCTGCAGAGATTATGGGCATGCGATGGGATGGACTGACAGTGGGGTACGGATCGACGGATAGAATGCGACGAACACGGTGGCCTACCGTAGGGCAGTTACCGACACACGCCTTGCACCCGCGCCCTGCGGCCGCTGAGCGCAAAAAATGAAGCGAGTGTCCCGGAGGTCGGTCGCCCGACACCTTGCTGTTTCGACATCCTAGAGTAAACATGTGTAATGCCGATCGTAAGAATGAGTATCAGCTTCTTGATAGCGCGAGCGCGTCACGTTCAGGCCGGCAACTGTCATACACAAACTGCCACTTCCGCATTCTGCACTCGGGTATCAACTTTATTATAGGTCATACGTGACCTGCACACTAGCAGCCCTATCCATACTCGTCGTTCAGGGCCTCTACTACGTGAGACGCAGACAGCGACCGTCTCCTGAGCACGTAGCGGACGAAAGCTCTGAATGTTGGCCCCAGGCCAACCCCTTACTCGGCCTGCGGGCAGCCGCGGCGCCGGGCAGCGTCGTGTGGCCAGATGTCCCCTGAAGCCGCTGGCCTCGGCGGTGAAGGCCCCCGTCAACCCGTATCGCGTTCGTCCTGGCGCGGGGATGCTGAGGTGAGCTCGTCAGGGTCAATGCCCCTTTGCGAGGCGGCGGAGGCAACACCTTGCACCAGGCCTTTCGTCCGGGTTGCTACCATATGGGGGTTAAAGGAAGCGTCCGTTTGCTGGTTTTATTGGTGGGCCCTCCCTTCGGACATTGCGTGTTTTGGGCCTATGTCTCGTCCTCGACTGTTGCGTTGCTGCCCAAAGAACGCCCGCGGCGCGCTGCTGTGCATCGCACTGCTGCGCGTAAGTCGTCGCCGTAGTCAATCAGGGCGTTTTGCCCGCGTGCGCGGCACAACGTCACGCACCGCATCTAGACCTCTCTGCCGGCCCGTCTGTGCTCCTACCACCCTCTCATCGACGCATCCTCGCCCACCTCACCCATCCGTCGCGGTATTCACGCCAGCCGTCTGCAATCGCTCGGCCGCTGCGCCCGCCTCTTTGAAGAGCAGCATGCCGACCTCCCTCCCCCGCACCCCACCCGACCCTCTGTCCACGCAGGCCGGCTGCCCACGCCGGCGCATCTGCCATCTTCGGCCAGCGCCGGCTGGCCCCCGCCGCGCCGGCGCAGCAGCAGCAGCGGCCGGGCGGCCGCGGCGCCGCTAGCTCGGGTCGCTGGCTGCACGTGGCCGCGTGCCGCCGCGGGGCCACGCTGGTGCTGTGCGCCGCGCTGGTGGGTCGGGTCGGACCGCATTCCTTGCGGGGTGTGGGGGCAGGGGCACGGAGGGGTTGGGGGTGGGTGGGGAGGCTGTGTGTGTATGTGTGTGGAGGCTTGCGGCTGGCGCGGCTTCTGGCCAGCGGTTTGAGGCTGGGCTTGGCCGGTCTGGGCTGAGGTGCCCGGGGACGGGGTGGCCGTGCGGGTGGCCAGCAGGCGGTAGGCGCAGAGCAGGTGGAGTGTGCGTGGGATCCAGCAAGTGCGGGCAGGGGGCTGCGGGCTCCGCCGGTTCAGGGCCCCGGGGACTGAGGGCCCAAGGATGGTGGGCTGCGTGGGGGGTGCCTGGCCCCACGTGCGTACGAGTGGCGGGCGGGCGGCCTGGCGGGCTGTCGGCGGGCAGCAGTGGCGGGCCCCGCGTCCTGCGCCCGCGCTCGGGCCTGCCCCGGCGCCGCTCACCGCTGGCCCCCGCGACGCCCCGCCCCGCCCCGCGCACCCTCCACCGGGCCACCGCCAAACCCGCATTTGGGGCCTGGGCCATCCGGGCCAGCCACGCACCTCGGCGCAGCCGGGCCTCGGGCCGCTTGTCCCCGGGGGTGGGTGCTCCGGCGCCCGGAGCCCCTCGACCCGCCCTCAGTGGCCGTTGGGGGACCAGCGCTTGACAGCTTGACGCCGTCCCCATCGGCCCATGCCTGTGAGGGTATGCGGAGGAGAGGGCGCGAGCGGTAGGGGCGCTCCGGCCATGGCGGGGCCCCCCTTCAACCGCTGCCATCCTAGGGAGGGAGGGAGGAAGTGAGGGCGGGAGGCAGGAGCCGTGCGTTGCGCCGGCTGGGAGCCGACCTGTCGGTAGCCGAGGTTGATGGGGGAGGGAGGGACGCGGGGGCGGAAGGGGGGGCGCGCCGTGCGGATGCGCACGCTCCTCTCCCCCTTGAGGCGCCTGCGCAGCCGAAGCGCCCCAGTGGTGCGGTCCCGGTGCTGGCCTGTCATCGCAGCCCCGACCCCCCCGCTTCTCCAAACCCTCCCGAGAGGGGTAGGGGAGGTAGGGGGGCACGGTCCAGCCGCTGCGTGCCGAGGGGGCTCCCCGCGACCCTTTTCGCGTGTGTAGGGGGGGCACGTGGTGTCGGGGCCGGTGGGGGCGTGCCACGGCTCCGCCGACGGCCCGACGGCTGGCCAGGGCAGGGCAGTGCCCGAGGGTACCGCGTCCCTGCCCCGTCGCCTGATTGGCCCAGCGCCAGCCCGCCCTCCACTCTGCTGGAGCTGCGCGTCATCCTCGTCTGCAAGCCCCCCAGGCCCCCTTCCTCCTCTCCGCCCCAGCTTGTGGGCCCCCGGCAACCTGCAGCCTGAGCACTGCCCGCCCGGCTCTGAATTCCCCGGTCCTTCCCTCCCCCGCTCGGCTCCCCTTCCCCCCTCCCCCAGGCCCCCTCCCCCACGGACGCCTCCCCCGTGGAGGCGCTGCTGGAGATGCCCATCAAGCCCGAGTCGGAGCTGGTGGTGGGGAGGCTGGAGAACGGCATGCAGTGAGTGGCGGCTGCCGGAGGGGGGGGCGGGGAGTGGAGGCGGGAGTGGGGGCGTGTGTATTCAGTGTTCAGTGTGTGTCTCTGTGTGTGCGGGTTATATATAATTCGCGCGTGTTGTGTGTGTGTGTGTGTGTGTGTGTCGGCCACTGGGCCAAGGGGGCAGGGTCCGGGGGTTACTCAGTCCGGGGGTAAGATGAAGGAAGGTCCGGGGGTGAGGAGAGGTGAGGAGGGCAGTGACCCCCCGCGTGTTGCTCCAGTGCGCAGCTTTGCTCGCTTGGGGGGTGGGTATAAAGGAGCAAACTGTTGACCGTGAACGCACTGGCGTCCACATGAAGGCTCGCGTCCGGCGGCACCAGTCTTTTCTTCGGTGGGGGCTTGGGGGGGCCGCTACCGGCGGGAATGGACCGCAGCGACCGGCGAGGGACGGGGTTTCGAGGGGATCAGGGGTGCTGGGGCAGCAAGGGGAGACTAGAGCCGCCGTTCAGGGGCAGGGAGAACGATGGCATGTCCGGGGAGGGGGTGACATTGGAAAAATGGGTGGCTGAGGGGCGGAGCACGGCCGCCTGCCGGGGGGGGGACGTGTATGGTGCGGGGTGGCCGTGGCGGTTGGCAGGTGGGGTTTGGGCAGCACGGGAGCAGACGGTCAGGTGGCGTTGGCGGCGTTGGCGGCGTTGGCGGCGATGCCTGCCTGCCTGGATGGGGTGGACACCGTTGGCACGGAGGGCCGCTGGCTAGTTGGGCGGAGGGACGGGGACAGGGGCGCGGGCGACCGTCCTGCGTAACGGCCATGCCCCGTGTCAAACCTCCTCCCCCACCCTCGGACTGCTTGCTCCCCACCCTGCCCCTCCCCCTCCTGCCGCCGGATTCGGGACGACTCGGAATGATATGCGTCTCCACTGAGAACGCCTTCCAACCTCCCCTCCCCCCTCCCCTCGCCCCCTCTCCCCCTGCCCCCGCCCCCCAGGTACGTGCTGCTCCCCAACAAGCTGCCGCCCAAGCGCTTCGAGGCGCACCTGGAGGTGCACGCCGGATCGGTGGACGAGCGGGAGGACGAGCAGGTGGGGGGCCGGAGTCAGAGGGTCGGAGGGCGTCCTCGTTGAAGCGGCTGCAGGCCCAGGCGGGCGACCGGGGTCGTGGCCACCGCAGCCCACCCGGACCGTGGCTGGCGCACGGTCCGTTGCGACCCAAACACCCCTCCTCAATCCCTGCCCCTCCCCGTCCCCCCCCGGGCACGAAACCCCAGGGCGTGGCCCACCTTGTAGAGCACGTGACGTTCCTGGGCTCCAAGCGGCGCGAGGAGCTGCTGGGCACCGGCGCCCGCGCCAACGCCTACACCGACTTCCACCACACCGTATTCCACGTGCACGCGCCCGCGGTCAACTCCATCACCGGGCAGCCCATGCTGCCGCAGGTGGGCGGCGGGCGCAAGGGGGGGAAGAGGGTGGG
>LSYV01000012.1:503225-519558 GCA_001584585.1 Gonium pectorale | reverse complement strand
TCCACGTCCGCTTGGTCCGCTGCCCCGCGGCGCGCCGATGCCATTCCTAGTTTGTTTGCGTGCCCATGAAGATGTGATCTGCTGGACTGCGTCGTCATGAACGACTTCAGTGTCCGCTGTGTCGTGGGAGCGAGCTAGTCGAATAGTTGGTGAGGATCTGACAGGATCGACCGTGCCGCTGGCCTGTTGGCGCCGCCTGGCCCCGAGAGCGGAGGTCCGGGGGGAGCGAGCGAGGCCCGCAGGGCCCGGCGTGGGCGGGGCCCGCGGCGCGAAAAGGCAGCGAGCGACGGCAAAGCGGCAAGCCCTGCAAGCCCGATGCACGTGAAGGCTCTTCAGCTCCAACTGTACCTGTGACTTTACGTCCGCGGTCGGCCCTCGCAGAATGTCCCACCCATTCCGTCGACCGACAGATGACTGAAACGCCATCCGTTCATGGCCTCCCGACCCGTATCAGGTGTCACGCCCTCGACCCATATCACGCCCAGGCGTGGATGCAGCTGTGCTCAGCAGCGGCTCACGACGCACCCGCGCTCGCGGAGCCAGTTGCCCCGTCTTCGTGGCGGCTACCGTCTGGCCTAGAGCGCCACCTTCCTGGGGTTCAAGGGTTTGTGGCCGCCGGCTGCGGAGGCAGGGCCTGGCCGCAGCAGGCGATGTGGGTCGCGGTTGGCTGTGTGGTGCTGTGCCACGCAGCCGCAGCCTACTCCATCAAAGCTGCCGAGGTACGGTAGGCTCGACACGCCCCGGTGGCATCTCCGCGCGCTGGGCGCCGGGCGTCGCCAGCGAGAGGGTCGCCAAGGGTCGCCAGGGAGGCCATGCTAGAACGAGCGAAAGCGGAGAACGCCCACCTGCGCGCGCGTCTACTGGAGACTCAACTGGCCGCGGGCGCGCGGTGGGGAGGTGGGCGGCTGATGGGCGCTGGCACGCGCTGCTGCGACTGCTGGTGCGCCTGGTACTGGCGGGTTGGGCGTCAGGCGGCTGGCGCCTATGTGCCAGCTAAGGCAGCTCAGTCGGGCAATGCACGGCATTCAGACCTTGCCAAGCAAACAGCACGCCACCGCGACAGCCGTGGCAATCCATCCCTCCGGCGATTCCTCCAAGCACCCTTCTCGTGAGCGGCGCTCGTCAAAGACCATCAGGAGACGTGTATGCCCTCCCACATCCCACGCCACCACTCTCGGCACAGCCCAACCCACCTCAACTTGGCACTTCATTGGTCGCTGCTGGCGGGTTTCACACATCCCCGCTTCTGCAATGCAGCGTTAACGGCAGCCTACAGGTCAGGCACCGTCCTGATGTGCTCCTGTTGCCTGGTGTTGGGCGCGGCGCGCCCATCACCAGGCGTTTGCCTCCCTGCCAGCCATCCTTCGGGGCGATATAAGCACATCGGGACACAGCCGCTGACACTTGCGTCATCGCAAGACGTTCACTCGGCTGCTTGATGTGTAGAGTACGCCCCAGGCGTTTCCACGTGCGCAGAAGTCCTCCCGTACATACCATACTCGCATACTGTGCAGTACTGCAGTTATTGCATGCCCTGAGCACGATACACTCGACAGTACCGGTAGTCATGATGCCAACAACAGCAACGCCGACATATACAAGGGCACACATCAAGCTGGTGCGCTCCAGACATGTGCATGGTCCGACTAGAACGAATACACATCAGGCAGCCCCATCTCCTGTCGTCGACTGTCTTAGGCAGCTCCTGCCCATACTCCCGACGGTGCGAAGATTGCGAGTGCCCGAAGAAGCGCTTGGCACCAGTCCGAGCGAAGCGCGACAGCGCAGGCAGGCTGGGCAACCTACCAGCTCACCGCTCATCCAGACCACAAGCGCGCAGTGCTCCCCGGGGCGAGCATGGAATGAACGAATGAACGAGTACGACCGGCAGTCGGCGTGTGTATGCCGGACTTTGCGTACTTGGTGCTTGGCCTCCGCCAGCACGCTAGTGCCATGCCTGGCCGCACGCACACAAGCAAGCATGCAGTCCAAGTCGCGGAGTCGGCGCAAAGAGAGCTGGCCAAAAGGCCTGGCCCGCTCCGTGTGCCTCGACGCCTGCATCCCTTGGCATCCCCCCAAGCACCCTCTATCCAGGCCGTCACCCCCACTTGACCCTGAGCCTTATTCACCCGAAGCAACCGGTAGCCCCGTGGACACTGCGCGCACCGCCCATCGGCGCGCCCGCCGTGGCAGTGAAACAGCGACAGAGAGCTCCGTGCGTCCGCAACGTAACGGCGCCGCGGCGGGGCGCGGTTGGCCCCTTTGCAGCGGGGCACGAGTCGCTGGATAGGCTGTCGCATACGCTTCGTGGTCGTGGTGAGATGAGTCTTCATCAAAGAAACGCGGTGACGTCCACATACAGTTATTCAGCGTGCAGTCCCACTTCGCGTGCATCTCTGCGACCTGGAGCTTGCGACGCCGCTGTGTGGAACGGCGCCGCTGCGAGCGGAAGGCCCGCCCGCCCCCACGCTCGCTCCCGCGCAGCGCAGCCGCAGGGGCACAGCGCTTGGGCTCCCTGAGGGGCCATCCAGGCCCTCAAGAAAAAGGGCCCTCACCGCCGCGTTACCGGGCAATAAAGCGCGCGGACGTTGTGCAAGGTTCCTCGCCTTGTGCGGTGCCGGCCCGTGCGCCATTGCCATCCCATCTCGGCAAACGAGGTATTGGGAGTCAGCGCAACGACGACGAGGTCGCTTGTGAGAGAGAGGGCTGTACCAGCGAGCGGGACAACGGGTGCGGTGTTCGGCTTGGTGGAATGTAAGCTGGCAGCTGTGGGCGCTGCGGCGCCCGCAGCCAGGTCATCAGCTGAGCGACAGATTGAAGAGCTGCTCGCGGCGCCTGCGGAACGCCCCGGGGTCCTTGAGCGGCGTGGCCTTGCCGGCCAGCACCTGGGCGTCCAGGAAGTTCTCCAGGTGCGCCATCTCCAGCTGCAGTACAGTGCAGTACAGTACAGGGCAGTACGGCAGTAAGGGTAAGTGTGCACACAAGCACACGGACAAGTCAAGTACGGAAGGTAAGGCATGGTGTGGTACGGTTTGGTGCGGTGTGCAGGGTGCGTGTCTGGTTGCAGCCGCCAAATGCGTCGACCCAGAGCGGGAGGGCAGGTGCAGGCTGCGAGCGGACGCAGGTGGACCTGCCGGTTGTGGCGGCTTCGGCGCGACCCGACTCACCTTGTGGAGCTGCTCAAGCTCCTGCGCCGTACGTGGCGACCGAAGGGGTGACAGCGGCACCGGTTCGGGGGCCGGGGAAAGGGGCGGAGGGGGTGGGGCGGCGGGACGCGTGTCATGCGAGTGACTGACTACACGCTGGGCTCAGCCGCATAGCTCCGAGTCGGCGCACCAGCAGAGCAACGCAGTGACGCGGTACAGGACGCCGCCCGGTCCCGCCCCGCCCTTCGCGCACTCCCACAACTAGGGCACTACCCGGGCGGATCCCTCCCGCCTGCAGGATCCGCACTCTTACCCGCACCGACGCGACGGCCATCCCCACCCACACAACCACCCACAAATACAGCCTGTTCCCCAACTTTGCTACCACCCACCCACAGCCGCACCCACAGCCGCCCACCATGATAATGTTGCGGTACCGGAGCGTACGCCGCTCCTTCTCCGCCAGCCGCTTCAGCTCCAGTTCGTCCCGCCCCTGCGGCGCGCGCAGACGGAGCAGCGGGGAGGGCGGAGCGGAGCTGCTGACGAGCGGCACATGCCGGCCCAAACGGACAGAACCCCGGATGTGCAGAAGAGACGCGAGCGGCGAAACGCAAGCGTATCCCGACACATGTGATGCAGGGCCCGCAGCCCCGACCTTGACTGCCACCCTGTTGCGTGCTTGCTCCCCCGCCTCTTTCCTCCGCCGCCTGGGGTAGGTCATTACCCTCGTTTCCCCGTCCCCACCTTTCCCGGCCACCAAGCCATACGTCACGCCGCTGCCGCGCTTCGCGTTACCAGCCTGCCCCCGCGCCCTCCCCTTCACACCCCCCAATTTCGACACCCAAACTTCTTTGCGTTCTTTGCGTTACTTGGCTACATGCAACACTAGCGCCAAAGCCACCGAGGGGCCACGGTCTGCTCGGCAGTACAGCCCGGCCAGGCTTGTCGCTTCTTGGCCCTGCCTTTCCCACTTTCCCCGCCGCGCTCCCCTCTCCTCACCCCCGCGTGTTGGCGCCGGCCTGCCCATCCCCTTGGCTCCCCACCTTCGACCCCCGTTGCTGCAGCGCCTCGTACTCGGTCTGCTGCCGTGCCTGCAGCTTCGCGATCTTGAGCTTGGACTCGGCCTCCCACGCCGCGATGGTGGACTCGAGATCGGCCTGCCACCCAGCAGCGGTGCGGGGCGGCGGCGGGGAGCGCGGGGATCGGGCTGGAGTGACGCCAGGGTGGCACTGTACTAGACCATGATTGCATGGCTACCTCTGCTCTCCATTGGTGCTGGCCCGCGCCTTCCGGAAACTCTCGTGGGGACTGAATTCTCGAGTACTCCCCCCCCCCCCCCCGAGAATCCGCACCCACAATTCTGTTTGTGCATGTACATGCACTCCTTCCGCAACTTCGCTCACCTGCGTGTCTTCCCATCCCACGCACTAAACCCTCCGCAATCGGTTTGTGCAAACCACGTCATGCAGCACACCCGTCATCTGCACCGTCCCGAGCCCCGCGCAGCTGCGCTGCGGCCGGTGCACCCCATGACCCGATCGGGGTCGGGATCCCCATGCAGCTCAACCGGCCCCGCCTAGTGAGAACGCCTTCCAACCAAATGGACTCCCCCCCGACCGGCCCGCCCGCCCCCCGCGCCCACCTGGTACAGCTCGTCCGCCATGGTCTTGACCTGCGTGGCCCTGCCGTACAGCTGCGCCTTGGCCAGCTTGTCCTGCACCTCCCGCTGCGTCAGGTAGTCGCGGCTGGGGCGAGCCCGCGTGGGCCGCCGGCGCTGCAGGTCGGCCACGAAGGCGGCCAGCTGCTCCCGGTGGGAGGACTGCAGGTCCGCGGTGGCCTGCAGGGTGGGAGCGGCGGAGGGGATGGGTGCTTGGTGGCGGAGACAGGTTAAGATGGGGCGGGTGGGGGGAGGGAATGGGAAGGGCAGGCTTGTGAACGGTGGACGGGTTGACAGCAGGACGAGCATGGGATACTTGTGGGAAGCTTCGAGCCGCACCCCTCCAATCTTCCCGATAAATGTCGCCCGATAAATGTTTTGTGTTATGTTATCTTTCCTGTTTAGCCCCAGCCCATACCCACCGCCCCTACTGCCCTCTCGTTGGCAGATTTACGCCCCAGGGCGGCCCCTTTAGCAGCCGCAAGCCCCCCTGGGCCCATGCCATCTTCTCCTCCTTTGCCCGGCTCACGCGCGGCCCCCGAAGGCTGGCGAGGACGCTTTGCAAGCCAATGGCCCCCCGCACCCCGCCCTGCCCCCCGCCCTGGACCCACCTTTTGCAGGTTGGCCGCGTGTTCCCGCATCCGGTTCTCCCACACGCCGTCGAACTTGGCCGTCTCCTCGTCGTACACGCACTGCACCTCCTCCAGCTCCCGGGCCTGGCTGCCGTACAGGTCCTGGCGCAGCTTCTCCACCTGCAGGAGTGTGCGTGTCGAAGTTAGGCGGTGCGTGCTGAGAAAGCAAATGACGTGCCCAAACCATTACAGCAAGACAATGCGCCAGCCAGCCAGCATCCTAGCCAGCAGCCCGTGAGCAGGAGTGTCTACTGTGTGTTTGTGTGTGGGGAGGGGGTTGGCGGGGGCGGGGCCGGGGAGGGCAGGCGTGCGTTGTGAAGGGCACGAGCGGTGGCGGGGGCCGGATGGTAGAGCGCGCCGCGCGGAGCGGTGGGCAGCACAGCGATAGAATCAAAGAGGTAGGATGGCGGGGGCGGAGGGCAACTGCGCAGGGCGGCCGGCCTGCGGGGGCACGCAGCGGTGGGTCGCACCCAGTGGTCGAGCGCCTCCGCGACGCAGCGCTGCCGCTGTCCGGTGCGCCCCACCGCCCCACCCAGGCCCACCTCCCCGCCCGCCCCAGCCTCTGGTGTGCCGCCGTCACACCGTCCCCCTCCCCCGCCTCATGAAGCGGACTCGGCGCCATCAGGGCTGGCCAATGCCCACTTGCGGCGCCTTGTCCTGTCCCGTCCCTCCCTACGCCCCTCTCCGCCCCCTCAGGCCCCCTCCACCGCCCCTCCCGCCCACCTGCGCCGTCCGCAGGTCCGCCAGCCGCCTGGCCGCCACCTTGGCCTCCTGGTACCGCCCCTCCCCCTCGCAGCGCCTGCGGTGCTCCTCCAGCCGCGACATGTAGGCCACCACCGCCTCGTCCACGTGGAGGGAGCCCGTCTACGGGCGGCCCGGGCGGTAGGGGGCGGGGAGGGCGGGGAGGGCCAAAGCCTTGTTGGTTTCACGGCACGCGTGCGCACTGAGAGCGCAGAGGCAGGGGCGCGTGTGGGGGCCGATGGCGGCCGCTGGGGTTGCTACGTACGTCCGTAAGTACGAGAAACGGCTTAGTGGGCATTTAGGCGTCGACCCGCACAGCATGCCGCCCCCACCCCGCTGCCCGTAGCTCCACACGCAGGATGACGCCCTTGTCGCGGCCCGTCGCAGCGCACGCAACCGCGCCTCCCCCAGCCCGCTGCCACTGCGGCCAACCCGTCCCCTGGAGCCCGCCCGCCGCGCCCGGCACACGCGCCACCCCCCCCCACGCCGTGCGCCGCAGGCTTCCCTGGTGGAAAAGGCAGGGGGATGACCGCCTTCCAATCCGCACCCGCGGGCCCTCACCTCCAGGTACGACCGGTTCTTGGTGAGCAGCCGCCGCAGCGGCCGCGCAGCGCTGCCCCCCGACTCCGCCACGCTGGGCGCCAGGCCGCCGTACGACGACGAGGCGGCCGAGGGCAGGTCGTGCCGCGCGCCGGAGGCAGACGAGGAGGCGGAGGCGGCGCCGCCGTTGGCCAGGAAGGCGGCCGGGTCGCCCGACAGCATCCCCACCACCGCGAGACTGAGGAGGGGCAGCCGAGGGGCAGCCGAGGGGCGAAGGGGCATTGACTCGCGGCTGGATGGAACCCAGCGCGTTGGGTTGGGGAGAGGATATCCCCTGTTGGTGCATGCCATGCGGGTAAGTGTCACCGCGTGCACAGGGCGGCGGAGGCGCCGGGTGGCGAAACACGGCAGCAGGGCTACCGGCCCTGCGCCGTCCCAGGGAGCCCGCTGTGCCGGCTGAGCGGCGCCGGTGGCCGCCCTGGGCAGCCAGAACGGAGGGCTACAGGGCCTACCGGCTGCAGGGCCTGCCACCCGAAAGCAGCCGCCAGCCAGGCAGGCAGGCCCTGCGGCGCCGTGGGCGCCCGGGCGGGCGCACTGGGAGGAGCGTTGGGGGCCGCCGCTGGCCAGACCCAGTGGCGGCTGGCCTGCCAGCCCCCGCCTGCAGACCAATGCATCCCAAAAAACACTGGTGGGCAAGCGCCGTGAGCCGATGCGCACCGGTACGCCCACGTGCCTAGCCACGTGCAGTACAGGCGCTGCAGCACGCCCCGTGCCCGCTGCACCCGCAGCCCGCGACCCGGGTCCACCAAAGCATCCAGACCGTGTACGGTACAGCAAGACACCCCTTTCCTCCTGAGGCCTGACACCCTGACGGGGCCACAATCCCCGCCCCTGCCACTCCCAAAGCCCTGGGCGCCGCCCCGCTCCCAGCCGCCCCGCCTGGCCCGACACCACCGCTCCATCTCGTCCTCGGGCCTGACCGTGACTCCGTCACCCAGGCACGTGATGCCACCTCGAAGCCCCGGCCCAGCATTGCCCCGTTCACATTCCCAGCCGCTGCCCCACACTACCATCTCGCCGGCACCACCGCCCCACTCCAGAGACCCTCGCCTCGCTCGCCCTTAGCTTTGTCGCCACGCCCCCACCCTTTGGCCTCACCCTCTTAGTTTTTTTCCCGCATACTTGCCCTCGAATGTGACCCTGCACAGCGCCTTCGCCTCCTAGTCTATTCGCCCCCCACGCGCCGGTCCCGTCCTCCTCCAGGCGCCCACACCAACTGCTTCATTCCTTGTGCTCACGCTCCCGTACCCTTGAAGACAAACCCGCCCTCCCACAAACCCGAACCCCGCTCCCTCCAAGCACCCACGTTTGGTCCATCGTCAGCACCTCCGCACTGGGCCCAGCCACCATGGCCACATATTGCTGTGCCACGTCTGGCGAAGCGGAGACGTCCACTGCCGACAGGAGGCCGCCGAGCGCCGAGACCGGGAGGCAGCCGT
Organism: Gonium pectorale; assembly: GCA_001584585.1. NCBI lineage: Eukaryota > Viridiplantae > Chlorophyta > Chlorophyceae > Chlamydomonadales > Volvocaceae > Gonium > Gonium pectorale. Next base: position 511,343 of record LSYV01000012.1, on the reverse strand, counting down.
CCTGCTGCGCGTAGTCCGTGTAGAGCTCACGGGCGCGCTCGCTGGGGCGTCGCCGCAATCCGCTGAAGCTGCGGGCACTGGCGCTGCGGCTGTTCAGCGGCGCGCCATCCTCTGGTGCTCCAGTGGCGCCCGAGACCGGCGGCAGCGCCATAGCCACCTGCATGCACCGCTGGTGTGCTGCTAGGTTCCCCGCACTAAGGGCTCGCTGAAACCCTAAGAATTAAGAAGACGAGCATAGTCGCATGGGGCGCATGTGCTGAGACAGGAACGTGATGAAACCTCGATACAACGTCAATCTTAAGAACAAGGTGTGCGTTAATAAGGATTATAAGGCCGGCGAGTGGAGGTCGCACACTTTGATGGCAGGCGATTCACGCGGGGCCCGTTAAAAGGTGAGTCTTATGTAAATAATTTGTCAAACTTAAATACACGCTGCGGACACAGCTGCGTGGAAGCAGTTTGGGACAGGGCTCGAAACCCAACACCGTACGCGATGCTTCCGAGCCAGTGTGGGGATTGACAAGCGAACATACGCACAAGCTCGTGATCCTCTTTTTTCGAAGCCCCTCGAACTTGGATTTTTCATTGCCTGTCTTGGACTGAGACGTGTCCCTGCTCGCGCGACTGCCGCTGGCGCTGGCCGTATACCCTATTCGAGGCCCACATATGTGCCTGGAACAAAGAGACGCTGGTTTCGGGCTCCAGTGATACTCATCCTAGCTAGCGACGACGGCCATGGCTCGCGGCTCGGCGTCCTGGGCTGCATGCGTGCTTCTGTTGATAGCCCTCCAGGTACGCACGCTCTTCCCCTTGTGCAGCTGCACCTGAGACCGCTGTCCGTGCTAACCCCCGCCTGTACATCATGGTTTCCGCGCTGCATGATCTCCAGCCCACGGCCCTGGTCAGCGGGCACCAGGCCAACCTCACGGCGATCTCCATATCCGACCTCGCGTCTGCCCCGGCACTGGACTCCTTTGCGGCAAATAGCGGTCTGGTGCTCGGGGAGGGCGAGCAGGTGAGGGCGGGTAACGAACGGCCCAAACACGCCGCTACCACGAGCCGGCCGCCGATATGCGCTGGCGGCGCCTGCCCCCCCCCCCCCCGCCTTCCCCGCACCCTCTCATATCCCATCTCGTTGCCCTCATGGCCCGCAACGCCCGCACACGCGGGCACCTGACCTCCTAGCATCCCCAACGTCCCAACAACACCCCCGTCCCGGGCCAGCAGCAGGGCGCGGCCACGATCGCCGCGGACCAGCTGCCCGACGGGGACTCGTGCAAGCTGAGCGGCCACGTCGACGAGTGCTGTGAGTGCGGCGCGAGGCCGGGAAGGGGAGGGAAGGGAAGGCGCGGTCCCGCTCCCGCGGCTGCGGGCCCTGGGGGTATCGGCACCGTGGCACGAACCCGGGCGGAACGCAGGCACGATCGCCGGCTCGGCGTCCGCGCCAGGCTTGATCCAAGTCCTGTGGGCTGGAAACCGGGCGCCAGGGGCTCGCTCGGGAGCCGTGGACTGCAGGCGCCACCGGTCGGGCTCTGGGCATTGCGCAGCGGAAGCGGACGTGGCGGACGCGGATGCTGTGGTTGTTTGTGATGGTGGTGCTTGAGGTGGTGACGATGGGGGCGGCTGCAGCTGTTGCGGATGCGGCGTGGGCAGCGCCCCCCCTCGACCGTCTGCCGCCGCCGCTGATGCCCCCTACGTCGCCACCGCCACGTCGCCGTTCGCCACCGCCGGAATGCCAGCGGGTGACGAGCCATGAGGGGGCGCCTGGCGCACGCGGCCCGCGTGCTGCGACCTCTTTAGGGGCGCTGGTGCGCTGGTGGTGGCCGGTGCTGGCGGGGTGCGGCCGGCACTGGCAGCTCCCATAGCCGGCAGAAGAGCCCGCGCGGGGCGTTGCTGGCCCTCTCGCGCAAACCCACACGCCCGCACTGCCAGGCCTCTCGAGCAAGGCCTTTTCTGATTTCCTTACCCCGCGTGCCCTGCCCCCCCCCCCTGGCCCCCGCAGGCAACTGCACGTACCAGGACGTGGACCGGTTGAATGCGGCGCTGCACCCGCTGCTGCGGCGGCTGGTGCGGACGGCGTTCTTCCGGTATTTTAAGGTGGGCGGCGGGCGGGGTGCCGGACGGAAGGGGCGGGCGGGGTGCCGGACGGAAGGGGCGGGCGGGGTGCGGGGTACTGTGGGTGCTGGCTGGGCTGGTGGTCGGTGCGTGGAGGGCGCTGGCCGCTGAGCGGAGATGCGGCGGGAGGGCGGCCGATGCGGCGGCAGTGAATGGCGCCGAATGGCGTGGCGGCGGCGGCGCCGTTGCGTATCGCATAGAGGGATGGAGTGGGGTAACTTTGTAGAATGGGCGCCGGGGACAAGGGCCAGGTCCCCTAGCACCTGCGCCGTTTGTCATTCCCTTTCACGGCAACTTCCGGCACGGTGACTGCCAGCTGTGGCCTGGGCCAGGCCTCTTCAACGCCGCCCTCGCAGTCCGGTGCCTTGTCAGGCTTCCCAACACCCCTTTACGATCCCTTTGCGCATCCCCCACCCACCTCTCACATCCACCCACCCTCCCGTCCCCAACCCACCCACCTTCCTTCCATCCTCCCACCCATCCCCCCGCAGGTCAACATCTACTGCGACTGCCCGCTCTGGCCGGACGACTCCATGTGCTCGCTGCGCGCCTGCAGCGTGTGCGAGTGCGAGCCGAGCGAGGTGCCGGAGCCGTGGAGGCAGCAGGAGGAGCAGGCGGGCGAGTGCAACACAAACGCATGTGAGTTAGCGGACTGGCGGCAAGGGCTGCTGCTGTGTGGAGGGTATGGGTGGGGTGCGGGTGGGGTGGGGGGAGGCGCGGTCCCGGAGGAGGTTTGGTAGGCGGGGCAAGCTGGGGGCCAGGACCCCGGGTAGGGGCAAGCAGCCCCCTACACCATGGTGAGTGCGTGCACACCGTCGTCGCGCGGGCGAGGTCGGCGGGGCGTCCCGGAGCGATGGCGCCTGGAGGCACTCGGCGACGGGCCCGCAAGCCGGGGCTACGGGTTCTGACTGGGCTGCCGTCCCGGGCCGGGGTGGCAGGCGCAGCAGCGTAGTAGCCCAGCCGATGCGAGTCACGCCTCCGGCCCTCCGCCGCCGGCGTGCTCGCAAGCGGGCAACCCCCTGGCAGCCCGCAGCCGGCCAGGGCTTTGCCCACCCAAGTACGGTAGTGGTGCTCTTTCAACCCTCGGCGTTCCCCTCCACTTCCTGCTCCCTCTCCCCGCATCCACCCGCGCCCACACACCCTGCCTCCGCCCACGCCCGCATTCCTGCCCCAGGCGCTGCCCAGCTGGACAGCCGCGTCAACAGCACCGTGGACCCGGACACGGCAGTGCGGTTACTCAACCTCAAGGCACGTGGCAGAGGGGCGTGGCGCTGGAGATGGGGGGTGGTGGGATGAACGCCCCGTGGTACTGGGGCCCTGTCGGGACCTGGGAGGGGGCGTCTCCCGACATGTGACAGGAGGCCAGCCGTGCGGAGGCGGGGGTGGGGCGGCGCGGTCTGTACGCCGCGGACGGGCTGAAGGTGGGCGGGCGACGAGTGGACGATGAGCTCGCTAGTCCAGCCGTCGTCATCGGCGCCTTTTGGGTACCCGGTAGGCCTCAATGGTGGCCGCAAATGCCGCACGGCCCCACACGCCAGCGTCGGCCCGGAGCTTGGGCCGGCTCGGGCCCGCTCCCCAGCCCACCATTGGCAGCTCCGCTGGCGCAGAGCCTTGTGGCCGCCGCCGCACGCAGCAGACCGGTGCGCCGCCGCCACTGCCTCCGCCGGAAGCGGCAGCGCCCTGGCACCTGTGGGCAGCGCGCGCACTCGCCGTGGCGCTGACGCTCTGTCTGTCCAGCCTGTATGAGCCACTTCCGCCACACTGTGGCGCAGGGTTGATCAACCGAGATTACAGAGTCTGCACCATGCTCGTTTTGTCCCCCCCCCCCGCCCCGGCATGCCTCGCAGGGCTGGCGCGGCTTCAACAACCCCTGGATGGCGGAGGGCGAGGGCAGCAGCGAGGAGTATCTGTACGTCAACCTCCTCATAAACCCTGAGCGATACACGGGTGGGTGGGTGGGTGGGGGGGGTGGGGGGGGTGGCTGGGTGGGTGGGTGGGTGGGGGGGTGGATGGGCGAGGTGGTTGGGTGGGTCTGCCAGGTACGCCCGGTACGCTGGCGGGTAGCATCAGGCGTATACCGCACGTGCGTTGCCCGCGGGTTGGCGGGGGTGGGTTGGAAGGCATTCTCAGTAAAGAAGCCCTGGGGCGCATTCCTCTGCCGGGTGGGCGGGTGGGCCGGTGGGCCGATGGGAAGCCAATCCCCAGGAGCCCCAAACCCCGCTCAACAGCCCAGCCCAGCAAATACATGACCGGTTCCGTCGCAGCCCTCGGGGCTACACGGCTCGACCCGACCTGAACCATTAGCGTTCGCCCCGAGCCCGCCCTTCACCCTCCACAAGTTTCCCATCTTCGCTGTCCCCCTTCCCTCCCCATGCTCGTTGGTCATCGCTCAGCAGCCACAGCTTTCACACGGACCGAGTAACATCCTTATCTTGGCACCCCTCCCACGCCGTTCCCCATATCTGCTACCACCCGCCCACCTCCCCGCCTCAGGCTACGCCGGCGAGCACGCGCACCGCATCTGGAACGCCATCTACAACCAGTCATGTTTCCAATACCCGGCGGGCGTGGCGCCCTCCTCCTCCACGGACCAGGCGCCTCCGCCATCCAACGCCTCCGACACGGACGCCGCCGCTGCGGCGCTCGCCGCGATCGCGGCGCAGGCCGCAGGCGGCGGCGGCGGGACAAATGGCTCTGAGACCACCGTCGCCGGCTCCGGAGGCAGCTCCGGAACCGCCGACGGCTGGTGCCCGGAGAAGCGCATCTTCTACCGCCTCATCAGCGGCATGCACGCCTCCATCTCGGCGCACATCTCCGCCAACTACCTGCTGGACGAGGAGAGGGGGCTGTGGGGACACAACCTGACGGACTTCAAGTGAGGGCTGGGCTGGCCGGGGCCGGGGGCGGGTTTTGGGGGCGAGGGGGGCGGGCGGGATGTGGAAGGGGCCGAGTGTGTGTGGTGGGGTGTTGAAGCGGGGCAGGCAACGCTGGGGTGTGCATCGTGGAACGTCAAGACGACTCGGCCCGCCTGCCTCTTTATGTGATCCGTCGTCACGCATTCCGACCCGTCTCCCTTCTTCGCTCTCCACCAGCCCCCCCTCGCGGGCTCGGCAGGGACTGCGTTGTCCCGACCAGAGAGTCATGCGCCCAGGCTTCTCTACTTGAAAACTGCTTTACACCCTCCCCCCTCCTCGCCTCCTCGCCTCCCCACTCCCCGCCTCCTCGCCTCTCCCCGCCAGGTCCCGCCTGGGCACCCCCGAGCTGCGCGACCGCGTGGAGAACCTCTACTTCGCCTACCTGTTCGTGCTGCGCGCCGTCACCAAGGCCGCCCCGCTGCTGTCGCGATTCGAGTTCACCACTGGGCTGGCGGAGGAGGACGCCACCACCGCCCAGCTGGTGCAGCAGCTGGTGGGGAACCAAATGGGGGACGTGGGGAGAAGGAACCGGGGGTGCCGTTGCGGCGGGAGTGGTGACTGGGCATTGGAGTGGTTTTGGGGGGCCTGGCGGCGGTTCGTGCAGCGGCTGCTGCGGACGGGGCGGCTCGGCAACGGCGAGGATGGGGATGAGGCAGCTCGTGGGAGGGGCCGCTGAGCGGATGGAAGGGCTGCCGAGCAGGTGGAGGAGCCGCGGGGCCCCACCCTGCGGCATCTGGCCATGGGCTGGGCTTTTGGGCGGTTGGGAGTCGGGTGGCGTGGGACCACAAGCGTTGGAAGAAGTCTACAAGGGATTACCGGTAACCAGGGCGGAGCTACTGCGGCAGCTAGTGGTGCTCAGCGGCTGAGGGCAGGGATGAGGACAAGGGCTGGGGCCGCCGCGGCCCTTGAGCTGCACGGCAACACGATGGTTAGCGCAGCGGCGGTGCTGCGCCAACCCCCCTGCCCCGCCGCCCTCGGCACGTACCCGGCCCTTGCACAGCCGGCACCTGCTTTACACGCTTTCTTTCGCAACCTCACGCTTTGGCCTCCCTCCTTTTCCTTCTTGGGCTTACGGGCTGGCTCGGGGCCGGCCGGAAAGAAGGGACTTTGGGTCGGAGGGACTTTTCGTTACTTTGCCTGGGTGGTTCGGGACGGACTGCGCCTGAGGCCTCTCTAGTAAGGACGCCTTTACCTTCGTCTGAACCCCTGGCCTCCCTCTTGTCCGCACCTTCATCGACATCCCCTTGCTGGCCCTCTGCAACTGTTGCGGCGCGCCCCGCCCCCCTCCTCTCCCCCACGCAGATCTCGGCCCCCGAGCTGCAGACCTCCTGCCCCATGCCCTTTGACGAGGGCCGGCTGTGGAAGGGCGCCGACGGGCTGGCCCTGCGCGAAGAGCTGCGGCGCGCCTTCGTCAACATCACCCGCATCATGGACTGCGTGGGCTGCGAGAAGTGCAAGCTCTGGGGCAAGCTGCAGACGCTGGGTGCGTGCGGCGGGGCTGGGGATGCGGTGGTGGGCACATGGGATGGACTTTGGGTTTCGACACGATTTGGGTTTGGAAATGACTTGGGTTTGGGCCGGCGGGTGCTTGATTGGTTGGGCGGGCGGGCGGGCGGGTGCTTGAGCGGGCGGGCAGTTGGGTGGCTGTGGATCATTGGCTGTGGGTCATTGGCTATGGGTCTTTGGCTGTGGGTCATTGGCTGCATCAAACTGCGGATGCACTGCCCATGGCTCTTGGCCCCACCCCACTGCTCGCCCTTTGCCCATGCCCACCCTCCCCGAACGTGTAACCCTGTAACCCGTGGATGCACTGCCTGTTGGGCAACATGACAGAGCTGACCGTACATCTGTGACCCGTTGGTTAGGATGCGCCCCGTTGGGTTGGGCTTGGGGCGCCTGCGAGAAGTCTAGGCTGGAGCCATGTGACGGTGATGGGTGGGCGTTCCGTCTGGCCGCTTCGTTTGTGTCGTTTGGTGAGGATTCGTGGGCTCGGCATCCGGCGTCGGCTTTGGTTCGGCGGGGCACTGGTTTAACGGATCGGCGATTGCCCACGCACGTGACCGGCATGTTCAGCCTGATAGCAATATCGTTTTCGACTTGCACGCTTCGGCGCATGCAAGTCAAAACTAAAACGGCAAGCTAGCAGCGACGGGCGACGGACGTGAGGGGGCGGGGGCGCACAAGGGAGGGTAAACGGAAAGTCGACCGGCCCCAAGCTGGCGTTGCGACTCGGCGCTCCCATCGTGGGCGCTGCCTCCACTCCAAGGCATCTCAGGCGCCATTCCCATCTGCTGACTCGTTCCGTGGCCTTACCATTCCGTGGTAACGGTTAGGGCGTGCGTTTTGGACCTGTCATCCGTCCTGTCAACCTGTCAACGGACCTGCTACCGCACGGTGCACCTGTCAACGACCTTTCAAACCGTTCCTGGCGCCGGCACACCCGCAACCCGCCTCGCACCCGTCGCTCCATGACCCCCCCTACTGTTATTACTCGCGCTCCGCCGCCCCGGCTATTTCAGTTACTAAAACGACAGCCCACATCAGCGCCCAACTATAACCGCGACTACCACCCGCCCCATCGAAGTATCGCCCCGGCACGAATGAAAGATGAAACCATCCCGCGGTATCCTGCTAGACACAAGCCATGCCCGTCAACCAATCCTCTCCCAACCTTCCCGCTCGCCCCCAACCACCACCTCCAGAACACCACGGGGGCGCTGTGAGCCATCGCCGCTCAGCCATGAACGAATTAGAATGCGCCGCCGCCCGTCTCCACTAAGAACGTCTTCCCTCGAACGTCGGACCCCACCTCCTCCCAGCCGCGCAGGCATGGACACGGCTCTGAGAAGAAAGTCCTCCCATGTACTCACCCCTTCCACCACCGCGGGACGAGACGGACGCTGCTGCCTCCCAGCCCGTTGACGTCCACACCCTCCTCCCACCCCTCCCCACCACCCCCACCCCACTCCCACCCCTCCCCGCCACCCCTCCCCGCCACCCCTCCCCGCCACCCCTCCCCGCCACCCCCACCCCTCCCCGCCACCCCCACCCCTCCCAAACCCCACCCCTCCCACACCCCTCCCCGCCC
>LSYV01000012.1:482807-502468 GCA_001584585.1 Gonium pectorale | reverse complement strand
CCCTCCCAACCCCTCACCCCCACCTCCCACCCCTCCCCCGCCACCCCCTGCCCCGCCCACCGCCCTCCCCGCCCCCACCGCCCCTCCCCGCCCCCACCCCTCCCCACCACCCCTCCCCGCCCCCACCCCTCCCCAACCCCGCCACCCCTCCCCCACCCCGCCCCCACCCCTCCCAACCCCTCACCCCTCCCCTCCCCGCCACCCACACCCCGCCCCCCCCGCCGTGCAGGTGTGGCCACTGCGCTCAAGGTGCTGTTCAGCTCCTCCGACTGCAGCGGCGCGCTGCCCACCTCGCCCGCCCTCACCACCCTGGCGCTGGAGCGCAACGAGGTCATAGCGCTGGTCAACCTGCTGGAGCGCTTCAGCGCCAGCATAGAGTACTACAGGTGCGCCCGCGCGGGGCGGATCCCCAAACCCAACACACGCACACCCAAGAGCATGGTCTCTACTCCCGTATACCCGCTGCATTGACTGTGGGTTTTGGGTTCGGGCGGGCCGGCTTACCTTATGGCGCTGGTAGCAAAGCACAAAGCCTGGTCGTAAGCCGAGGCGTAACTTGATGGGGCAGGGTGGCGGGGCTTTGGGTGCGTGTGGGCCCTTGCTTGCGCGCTTCAAGGGCGTTGCGTACGGGCACAGCCGGGTGTGGGAGGTTTCAGGGTGTGGGGGACATGGGCTCAAGGCATGGGTTCAGGCCGCCGCAGGAAGTCGAGTTGTACGCACCTGGAATGGGCGCAGGGTGTCGGGCCACGTTGTGGAGCAGGCATCCGCTCGTCGCCTCCCCGCCTCCTGGTGCTTGGCCTCTGATTGTACCCACTATAGTAAGACGAACGTGTCTCGCGGCCCCGGGTGCGCAGGGAGCTGTCGGCGGAGCTGCAGCGGGCCGAGGGCGAGGACCGGGCGCCGCTGGCGATACCGGTGGCGGACCCGGTGGCGTAAGCTGCTCCGGCCCCTTCCGTCTGCCAGCATCACAGCCGCCGCAGCAGCGGCAGCAGCGTTGGGGAAGAGGCAGAGCCTGGGGGTTGCAGCGGCGGCGCGGTGGAGAAGGGCTGCGGGTGGCGGGTGGCGGCGTGGGTTGTTGCAGCGCCCGCGGGTGACGTCGGGGGGTGTACGCCGCAGCAAACTTGGCGCATTGTTAAGCTCAGGAGCGCGCGGGTCAGTCGGGAAACGGAGGGCGTGGGGGCCTGCGCGTGCGGACGCGCGACATGGGACGCTAGGGCTGTTGAGGTGGGGGCAACGCCGCGCGCAGGGGGATTTGCAGGCAATATGGACGACATCGACCCAGCTGGCGCTGTTCCCCAATCGGCCATGACGCTCATGAGTGAGAGGTGAGCTGCGGGAAATCAGCGGGTTGTGGGGCAGCGAGGGCTGGGGCTTTCGGAGAGAGTGTACCGTAGGCTGCCGCGCGGCTGTTTGCAAGGCAGCTCCCAGCAGATGCCTTGCGAACAGCCGCCGATGTGGCCCCAAGTGCTGCGCTCCTTTGCGTGTCATGGGACTGCATGGGTGGGTGGAGTCCAGTTGCGGCCAAGCGCGCCTTGCTTGCATCATCCTGCTATCAAGGGTGGATGCGTAAAGGCGGAGCGTGGAGAGCGCTGAGGATTACTGCGGGCTTGGACCGGCAGTTCGGAGAGCTGGCGCCCGGGCAAGGGCTTGGGACCCTAGGCCAGGGCTTGGAAATGTCGCAAGCCTGCTCCATGCGTTTGCCCTTCAGGGTGCCTGCAGCCAAGCCGGGCGCATGCCGCTCGACGGCTCCCAAAGGCCTCGTTCGGACCGGCCGCGTGGCCCACATTTTGTTGGCATGCTCCAGTGGACGTGCATTGCAATGATTATGCCTGGTGCGACAGGGAGCGGCGCAGCGGTCGCGTGCTTGCGGTGGGGTCATTCTCTTCCCCAGCGATCCCCAGGACGTGGCTGTGCCGCACGGAGTAGGGCGCAGCAGCTTGGTGGATTTTGCAGCTTGGAATCTTGGTTAGGGTTGCGGACGGGCCCGAGGAGAGCCGCGAGCATGGGGAGGCTGTAACGTTGCCTGTTCCCGCGCCTTCGGTCAGGCTGCGGGATGGGCGTTTCACACGTGTGCGTTACCCACGTGCGACTGGGGGCACGTTCGCGCCCGACCAACGACCCTTTGCACTTTATGTCAAGGGACCCTCTTACAGGCCGCGGTTGACAGCCCCTACGCCGACGGGTGGCCTCCAAGGCGCGGACCCTTCGCGAGTGTCGGGCCGGCATCGTGCAAGCATATGCGCGCGGGCGGCCGGCGGCAGCAAAGCGATGCTGAATTGTGACAGCAAAATGAAGCTGTTTTTCTGCTGTTTTGCACGGGGCTCCGGCAGGCCGGGAGCCCCGCCCGCGGCCGAGGACCCGTGCCGCCCTCGGCCTTGGAGCGCCATCAAGCCACGAGCTCGTGAAGCCCTGCTCACTCCCCTCCCTCCTGGCCCCCATGCGGGCTTGCGTTGCCGGTCCGACGCCGGCGGGGTAGGTTTGGTGGAAGGAGGGCTCGGTGTGAAAGGGTGGTTTCGGAGGCGCGTAAGGCCCGCGGTGCGCTCCTAACCATAGACGCCCAATTTCGCTACTGGGCGCCACATTGCCACTGTCAAGTGCCAGGCTACCCACAGGTCCGTGCTGCGCAGGCCGCTCGCCTCGCGCCGACCTTTTGCGGCCGCCCCCGAGGCGCTGTCAACTCCCCACCTCCTCAGCCGCGGCAACGCGAACCCCAAAAACGGGGCACTCTGCTTCCCTCCGCCACACCGACGCCCTGGTCGAGCGTGCCTTCCAGGCACAGCCCGCCGGCCCCGGCCGCAAGCAGCCCGGCTGAGCGAACCGCCGCTTGACCGGCCCGCGCGCAGCGACCCACTCGCGCCAACTTCGCTCATTGCGCGCAGCTGCTCTGCTAGTGCCCAGTGCGCGCCACAGCGGCGCACGCGCCTCGTCAAAGCCGTCCGTCCGGTCCATTTGGGTCGGTCGGCAAGTTTGACTTCGCGCAGCTGCGTCGCCGCAGCCTCCAACCCGTCGCGACCACCGGCATTGAGCCAATGGCGAGTGCTGCACTCAATTGCGGCAGCCGGCGGTGCCGGATTGCGCGTCTGGCGTTCGCGGCGGTCGTGGCCTCGGCGCTGACCGCCCTCCCCCGCGCGAGCGCCACTTGGGGCGACGGCTGGCGCCCGGCGCGCGCGACGCGATTCGGTAAGTGAACCGTGGGTCAGTGCGCACCTTGCATTTGCTGCCAGTCGCGAAATTCGAACCGGCCGTCCGCAAGCCTCCGCCAGCGCGCGGTAACGCCCGATCGCATGCGCTCGGCCATTGCATGCCATTGCCAGGCCATTTACCATACCCCTGCTGCTTCTCAACTGCCGAGTGTTTGCGCTTCTGGCTTCGGCACCCTGAGACATTGTTCTCTCCCGCCCCGCCCGCCCGCCCTTTCGCTCCGCTGCTGCCGCCTCTTTGCAGACGGCCCCGACGACTGGTGGTCAATCCACGAGGGCTCCTGCGGCTTCGGCTATCTAGACCAGGACAAGGCCAGCGGCTGGGACGTGGCCGCCCTGTCGGACGCGTGCGACGACTACGCCGGCTCGTGCGGGTGAGAAGCCTTTGCTCTCGTGTTATGTCTTGACATGACCATTATCTCCATATTCTTGTTCTGATCTAGTTGCCGCCCGTGAGCGCAGCATGACTCGCCAGGCGGGCTCCCGCTCCCGTTGGGCTTCTCTTAATCAGTGCTCTTCACACACGTGCGTCGCCCATACCTCGTGACCGACCATCAACCATCCGCCCCGGTTGCCTGCTGCCGCCTGCTGTGCCCACAGCCGCTGCTACGAGGTGCGCTGCGACCCCACCAATTTCAAGGACGGCTACGGCCAGGAGCTGGAGCGCAAGGACGTGTGCCGAGACCCCGGAGAGAGCGTCGTCGTACAGGTGGGGTTGTGGGTGGGGCTGTGGGTGGGGTCGCGGCTAGGGTCATGGCTGGGTTTGGGGCGATGCGTGCCCTCCTAGGTCAGGCCAAGTAGCAACCCGACCGTAATGGTGTACAATGTGGCACTGTCGCCATAGCCTGCTTACGCGTATCTTTCGGCCATTGCATGACGTAAGATCTGTTTGAATGGATGCACGAGAGCAGTGCAGTGCAAAGGGCCCGTGGGTCGCTAGCTGCGTGGACGTGCTCGTGGTACACATCCGTGCACAGCGTGCCCGGATGCCGTAGAGGAGGAAGCCTCCCGTCTTCCATTACGTGCAGTGAACCTACCCTGCCGTCTGGGTCGCAGGTCGTGGATACCTGCCCCTGCCACTACCCCGGCAACGCCTACTCCAACCGGCGCTGGTGCTGCGGCGACATGTACCACTTGGACCTGTCGACGTGGGCCTTCGAGAAGGTACGGCACTCGTACCTCAACTGTACGGCGACTGCACGGCAGTGGGCCGCACGCCTGGCCGCCTTGTTCGCATTCGCCTCCGCGTTGCATTTTCGATGTCTGCAGACTTGCATGCTCACTTTGAGGCGCACCGGTGCGCTTTCTGTGCGCTTTTTGGTACCCAATACCAGCCTCCGCGATGAACGGTGCCCATGGTCCCTTGATCTGACCGAAGCCCCCACTGCTTCCTGTTGTGCCGTGCGCCCCTCCCTGCCCTGCCTCTTGCAGCTGGCGGACAGGAAGTGGGGCGTCATCGGCCTGCAGGTGCGGCCAGTGCCGTGCTGGCAGCGGCCCGGGAGGGCGGCCTTCCTGCCGCCCAACCACTCGCCCTTCGTCTCCCGCGTCCACCGGCCTTGGGGCTGGCGCGACCGCAGGTGAGCCGCTCCTGGCCAAGTGTCGTACATATGTTCGTGCTGCAGGTGTACTTGCCGTACATCCCATAGACCATGTTGCGTGCGCGTGCGTGTGTGTGTGTGTGTGCGTTAGCTGTGTGTGGCTCGCATCTGTACACGGCACGCTTTGCGGAGTTTAGAGCTTGACTGCGCGGGCGGTCGGGCGGGCCTGTCGCGGCTGGCTGTGGCTGCCGGCCGGCCGGCGCATTACTCTACGCACCCTAGGCGCAGTACCAACGCGGTGCGGCGTACATAGCTGCTGTTCTGACCTGGCGCCGCACGTCCCCGACACACCCTGGCAGCGGCCTCGACATTCGGACGCAAGTCCGGTACCCTTCCACACCGTTACCCAACTTTCCGCCGCACCCCGTGCTGCTGTGAAAAAGAGAACCAGAAACGGGGAAGGCAGCCTCTACGGACATACACACCCGAGGGCGTGATGTTTCCAGCAGGGCGCCGAGTACAAGGCATGGCGGGCGAGGTATACGAGCAGACGGGCCCTCCCAGCTGTGGCCCCCTTGCCGAAAACCCTGCCTTGCAGGCCTTGGCACTAGGGGCGTCTGCAGACCCAGCACGGCCGGCGCCTTTCTGCGTCATCGCCTTGCCACGCCCGCAAGCTCTTCGTGGGCGTCTCAAGTAGCCAAGGCCCCCTCACCTTGCGAGTCCTCCGCAGCGATGCCGACTGCCACGGTCTCATGGTCTGTATGCGTGTGGAGTGGGTCCGGTGTTCAGTGCGAGAGGACATGCCTGTGACGATGTCCCTTATGGCAGTGTCTCTATGACTATCAACATCCCTCTTAGACGGACCCGGCTCCCACCGGGCCCGAATCGCGCCGATTGTCCATGGGGCATGTACCGATCCCGGCGTATGCGAGTGTATCCCTATGTTTCCCGTGCACCTGTGTCTCTGCCTCCCATGTTCGGCCTCCTTTTCTTGGCCAGAGGTGTTGTCTATCTGTATTGCGCTCCCGGTCGCGCAACGTGCTGTGTGTGTGCATCCTGTGGAGGGCGCCGCCGCCTGTGCATCGCACCCGGCTCCAGCCGCAGCCAATGGTTCCGGTTCGGCCGCCGCTGGCTGTGCTTTGGCGTCGCAAGTGGCGGTATCCTGCCGTTGTTTGCGTGCTACTGCCGCTGGCGGGGCTGCGCCCCAGCTGCCCGGCGGGCGGGGCGCCCGTAGCGCGCTGCGGCAGCGGTACTGGACAGTGCGCTGCTCGGTGCGGAAACTCAAACCCTAGGCCCACCCGGAGAGACATACACACGGGGCGATTGCGAGCGTCCACGCGTGTGGGGTAAGCGCCGCGGTGATACCCTCCGAACTCGGCGTTGTTGGAAAGAGTTGCTCGTTGCTTGTTGATTGTTGATTGCCGATCGGAGTTTTTGCGACGGGGCGAGAGCGAGGTGCCGCGACGCTGTGCGGATTAAGGCGGGGCGACGGGGGGTGGGCCGGGGCGAGGCGAAACCAGGCGAAGCGAGGAGAATTTCCGGTTGGTCGCGAGTTGTCGAATGAGGCACCTCGTTAGGGCGTGAGCTGTGGGCGTTTTGGCAGGAGCTCCGCCTTGGTGGAGCCTTTACGGCCTTCGTGGACTTCGCGGGGCGGCAGGTGTTGTTGTTTGGCTGTGCGTACAAATCAAAGATGCTACGGGACCCGTGGGCTGGCACCTTGCTGGCAGCTGGACTGTGGTGCAGTTTTAATCTTCCAAACCGCACAGGACGTGCGACACACAAAACACAGACGCGGCGACGGTGATGGCGGTGCGGACGGCGGCGGCGGATGGGAGATGGAGGGCGTGACGAGGCCGTGAACTGAGCTAGGTCTATGCCTTTACGGCAGTAAATATGTACCGTATGTGAGCATGTATCCAACACGTAAGGTGTATGAGGCGTTTGGACGCGGAGAACGGTCCTGTGGAAACATGGTGTCTACCTATGTGAAGAGGGTCTGGGGCAGCATGGGGGCGTCACCGTCGCAGGGGGCGCCTTCTTGTGCATGTTGGTTCCTGGTGTTTTCTTATCCTTCGTCTGTCGGTTGCATGTCGCGCAGAAGCTATGGCCAAACGCCCCAGCTTGCGCAAGCACAGGTTGTTGTCTTGGCATGGCATTGATCGTGTGTACAGGTCCGTCATCCGTACAATGTTGCATCACGTTGCATATCGTACCTAAAACTGTTGCATACCGTTGCATCAAGTTGTAACATGCCAAAATCATGCCACATGGAATGCTCCAAGCCCCAGATAGATGTGGTGAGTGCCAGCGTGTTTTTTGAGCACCTCACGAGGGAGGGAGGGCACTATCATGGGATGGTGGGTGAGGAACGGATGCGATGACAGGGAGGGATGATACGCGAGGGTGGAGCAGGTACGGAGGGTGTCATGGCCCGCACAGCTGGGTCAGTGCGGGCTATTGCGCTTCACATGTGGCATACCGCCACAGCTCAGTTTTAGCTTTGCCACTCCCGTTACAAGCCAGCCGTCCCCAACGCTGTGTCAACCAAGCAGCCTGCCATGCCAAAGACCAGCCCAGTCCAAACACATCACGCACGCGAATCACAGCAAAGTGCCTCCAAGCAGAGAAAGCGTTTTTATTCGTCGCAGGGGGACGCCTGCGTGGTGTTGCCCCTAGAATGGCCTACACGGACTTCACACCTCCCTTAAGCCACGTCAGCCGCACACCGGGTAGGTACGCTTCCGTGGAACGCAGGAAACTCGGTTTCCATGTACTTGCTCCGTATACCTTGGAGATGTCTTGGGAGATCTGGCTGCCGACCCTTGCCTGACCTGATCCGCTATCTGTGTTGAAATGGAACGATCCGCCATCTGTGTTGAAAAGGAACAACGCATACGACGAGCGTAGGCGCCATCTGTGTGTGTATATGATGCGTATTGGCACGATAGTTAGGACTTCATCGAGCGCTTGCTGCAGCGTGGGCGGGACAGGTGTGAGGGTGGCTGAGGAACTGGTGGCGCCCCCACCACCATGGCCCCCACCACTACCCACGTGCCTCTACTGGCCAGTGCGGCCCCTTGTGCCCAGCCGCATGGACGCACGACTGCACAGCCAGCGGAGGCGTAATTCCTTCTTCAAAAATAGTGAAAAAAGAGAAATCTGCAGAGAAAGAGGGACGTTGAGGGTCACCTGGCCAGTGTGTGTCTCTGTCAGGAAGCTGCGGCCGCCCATGCGTGGCCGTGCCCATGGTGCTGCTGCGGGGTTTTGCATTGGAAGAGCCGATACCGGAATGGCCATAACTGACTGGCAGAGGGCCCCTCATTGGCCCCTCTGGCAGCTATGACAGGCCAAAGGCAAAGGCACCGGCACCTCAGCAAACCCTAAGAGTGCAATTCGCATCCATAGTGCATACGGGCTTCAGGGCCCTTCAGTCAGGCCGCGGCATAGGGTTGCCTGCTGCATGTGGGATGGCCAAGCTGCTGGCTGGGATTGAGGGACTGGAGTTTGGCCGACCTCCGGGAGACGGGGGATTGAGGGATTGATAGGATTGCCGGATTGAAGGCTTGGGGGTTGACCTGGTTGACCGTGAACGTGGGATTATTCGCTGGAGGATTGAGTTATCCGCACCCTGCCGTGGGTTTATCCCCAGGTCCGGATTGCCTGACCAACCCTTTTTGCGGGATTGCCAGGTCACCCGCTGTGCACCCCTCCTGTTGTGCACAGCGGTCCTGCCGCCAACATGACCCTTGGGACACGGCGTGCGCTGAAGTGGTCAGTCCGTGTTCAGTAATATGGACGCCCGCAAAGCACTTCTGAGGATGATTCGGGAGGTCGCTGGTCGTCGTCCGCGTTCTGGTGCGCCGATTTGCTCGGCCACTTGCTCGCGCCCAACCAGGTTCAAGGTTTGCATACCAATGCATGCTGTGGACTCACGCTGTGATAGATATTGTTAAAAGCAATTGAATTGTTGCGTGCAACGGACTATTTAGCCTGCTGCTGCCACTTGCAACGAGCCGATCGATTAAGCAGCGAGTCCCGGGCATGTGCTAGTATATAGACGATACAACACGAGTTGCCAGAAATCAGTCTGAGTTTGGGAGAGGAGCCAAATGCAGCGCGGCCGACCCCGTTCCCCTGACCGGTACGCCTTGCAAACCAAGGGACAAGCAAACACGTGTATGCCCTGTATTATGTACTGGGCTTGGGTGGCTGTTCTCCCAACCGTGCACCGCTGCATGCCGGCAGGGACTGGGGACCGCCGCAAGGGCAGGGTTGGGATCGAGATCGCAGCCGATCACGGTCCCGAAGCCGGTCACGCTCACCCCGGGGGCCAGGCGGGCCCCCGCCGGGAAGGTAGGCCCCCACGGGGAGGCAGCCGTGCCGTCACGGGGCACTGCGGAAGCGAGCACGTTGACGCTTATCGATTGCACATGGGCCCACATGCTGTTCCGCATCTGCTGCCAGGCGCTCGCGGCCTACAGTACCGTGGCCCCCTATCCCTCACTCCCCGCCCCGTCCCACACACACAAGCGCCCAGCCGTGCAGCGCCGAAGCCCCGCATCCCGTCACCCACCCACCGCACCTCGTCGCATCTCCCGCCCCCACTCTCCCTCCTTTCCGCCTCCCCCCGCTCCAGATTCATGGGCGGCCGCGGGCGCGGCGGGGGCCCAGGCATGGGACCCCCCGGGCCGGGCGGCCCCGGGGGACCCTACCGCGGGCCGCCCCCGCAGCAGCGGTACAACAACGGGATGGGTGGACCGGGCGGATCGTACAGCCGCGACAGCCGCAGTGAGGACAGCGCTAGCTCCTCGTCTTCCGGCGACTCTGGTGAGGGCTGAGTGCGAAGCTGGGGTTGGGCGTCGGGGCTGATGCCATTGGGTACCCGAAGGCGGACGGGTGGGGCCCCCGGAAAGGGAGAGGCGTGGAGTGCATACGATATGGTCCGAGTGTACGCTACCCTGCAAGGAAGAGGCAACATTGCGGGCCCGCTTCTGCTTTGAAAGGCGCGGGTGGCACGGGCTCGGCTGGGGACTGCAAGGTGGTTTTGGGCAGGCCTCGCGCGGCGCACAATCGCTCTGTCGGCTGGGTACCACGAGCAGGGTCCCAGGAGCACAAGGAGGCGGAGGAGGCCTTGTGCGGTACCAGCTGTTTCCCAGAGGCGACGGGCTTCCCAGTCAGTGACCTTTCCAGGCGATCTTGCCGATCCCCTCGTGCTCGCCGCCTTGGCCCTATGCCCAGGGGACCGGGGGCCAGGGCCTCGCCGCGGTCCGCCGCCCGGGCACTACCAAGGGGGCGGAGGCGGGCCCGGCCGCGGGCGGCCACCACCCCGTGGCGACGGCGGCGGTGGTGGCGGCATGGGCGGTGGCATGGGCGGTGGCATGGGCGGTGGCATGGGCGGTGGCATGGGCGGTGGCATGGGCGGCGGGGGCGGCGGCGGGGGCGGCCCGGACGGCGGGGCGGCAGCAGCTGCGGCGGCGGCAGCAGCGGCCCGGCGTGAGGCGGAGATGCAGGCCCGGGTAGCGGCCCTGGAGGCGGAGCTGGAGTCTCAAAAGGCAGCGCATGAGGCGGACCGAAAGAAGCTCGACTTCGTGAGCGAGAAGGTGCGCGCAGTCTGCGAGGAGCTGGGCTGGTGCAGGGCGGCAGGGTGGTGCGCATGGGCCGGCGGGCGGATGCGCCTCCGTAACATGATGCCATGATAAGCGATTTGCTGCTCCACAACGACCGTGCGTTGGGAGTGCGAACGGCGTAGCCGAATCGTCCCGACGAACAAGTGGGTGGGTACTCTGACGCTGGTCGTTGAAGGGGAAGAGGGGAAGGGATGACGTGCACCGGGATGACGTGCGCGTTCGTCTTCCCAACTGAGAACGCTTTCCTTATCCGTTGATCCCCTTGCACCGCCACATGCCCCGGTATGACCGCATTCGTGGCATTGTCGTCCCCATATCCGCATATCGGTCATACCACTGCAGACTGCACGGCACCCATCCCACCCTCTGCACTCCTCCTCTTCTTGCTACGGCGCGCCCCCTTTTATTTGATGGGCGCCTCGCCGTCGCGCCACGAGGCGGGCCGCACAGGCGGGCCGCTGCGTGGCGATTAAGCCCCGCTCCGGGGCACAACCCCGCGACTTGCTGGGGCGGTGCTGGGTGCATCACTCACCAAGCTCGGGCAGCCAGTCCTCCGCAAAGGTCCTACGAGCTTGTGTGGGTGTGCCGTTTGCACTCGCCCGACCAGGTCCGCGCCGTGGCTGAGCGCTCCAAGAACCGCGGGACCATGCTGGTGCGGCTGGTGGCGGCCACTCGGCGGGTGGATGGGGCGCGCGCGGGCGTGGAGGCAGCGCAGGCGGAGCTGTCCCGTGCGGAGCAGGACCTGGCGGCGGTGAGCCGGGGGACGGTCGGTTGGTTGGGCGTGGGTGTGGGGTGGATAAAGGGGCGGATTGCTGGTGGCGTGCCGGGGCAGGGTTAGGACTGGCGGTGGAGCGGTGAGTAGGGGGGGGGGAGCGGGTACAGGGAGGAAGGGTGGGAGGGTCGGGCGGGGGCGTGTTGGTTCGTACGTGGGGAGGGGGGATTGCGTTGGGAGGGTCGTCTTGGGCGCGGCGAGGACCGTGCAGTCCTTTCGGGCGGGCGCCTCAGCTGCCGATGCAGATACGGCGCGTGTGTTGAAATGGAACGACGCATACGACGAGCGTAAGCGCGAAAGTGATGGTGTTATCGTAGGACCCAGCTCCAGAGGGATTTGAAGGGGTGATGCCCCTGCATGTTAGTTCGGCGGCGACCACCATCGTAGCCCCCGATGCGGCCCAGAATTCTCTCTGGGGTGACCCTATGCCATGCCGTGCTGGGATGCGCCAAGTCTGACCTACGTGCGTCGCATGCGGGCTGGTGCATGTCTCCCGGCCCCCGGCCCACCCAGCCCCCCGACCCGCTGACTACCGTTGTCGCACCTACAAGCACCGGGAAAGCAAGCCGTGCCAGGCGGAGCGGCGGGAAGGGGCAGGGAAGGGGCACAGCGAGGAGTATCAGAGGTGCGAAGTGAAAACGTAGCGCAAACGCGACGAATGACGGAGCAGGACCCTGTGACCTAAGTGGGCTACGGTGGTTGCGCAGAAAGGGGTTGTGTAGGCGCACGGAGGCCGTAAGAGTGCGTAGGTAGTGGTACGGCAGTACGACTGTGCGCTGTCGTGGAAGTGCGGGGATGCGTGACGCCGTGAGCTGGCCCGCGTAGGGCTCCCCGCAGCACGGCGACACCGAGGAGATGCACGGCGCGCGTGTGTGTGTGTGTGTGTGTGTGTGTGTGTGTTGTGGAGGCAGTTCAGCGCACGCGGCGCGGGGTTGCGGCGTGACACGAGGCGGTCCTGTGCGCGATGCGGCGTAGTATGCGGCAACTTGGCGGCTGAGAGTGTGGTCTGTGATAGCACGGGCTTGGCAACGGGTTCTGCGGGTATCGACGTTGCTTGGGGCCGTCAAGAAAAGGCGACGCCGGGCAGGGCCCCGGCGTAGCTGAAGGGGATGCAGGGGCCGTCGCCGGCGGGGGCTCGGGACGGGATGGGACGGCGGTGAAGAGGTGTGCGGCGGGCCGTCGGGGCTGGTGGCGGGGCAGCGGTAGGGGCTTGCGTGCGACGCTCCCGCCGCCGGGCTCCCACCCCTCTCGGCAGCTGTGCATGTCCTCCTGGGCGTCGGAGTTTGTGCCTGCAAGACGGCGGTATGGGCCCGGTTCCGGCCGGCCGGGCTGGATCACATATGCCCCAATGGTCGGTCGGGGGCATCCGTGCGCGTCGTCGTGCAGCCCTTTGCTTGGCACCCAGGCCTGCAGCTCTTGGGCCGTGGGCTGCGCCTGCTGGCTAAGCCCGGGGGTTTGACTGGCACACTCCTCTTGACCTCAAGCTGACCGTGTCCCCTTCCGCCATGGGCCCACCGGGGCGACTCTTCCCACAGGTCGTCCAGCAGGCCACCATGATGGTGGAGGGCGAAGAGGCGGCCTTTGCGGGCGGCGCGACGCAGCAGACGGGGCAGCAAGGGGGCAGCGCCGGCGGCGGCAGCCACGCGGGTGGAGGCGGGCCGCCGCCGCCGCCGCCCGGGGACCCCCCGGGGCAGGGCATCCAGGGCGACGGCATGGCCGGCGTGGGCGGGGCGTGGGAGGACAACGGCCCGGGGGGCGTGTGGAGTGAGGCCGGGATGGCAGGATCCGCTGCCGACGGGCGGCCCAAGGGCCCTCTCAGCTTCAAGCTAAAAATACCCACAAACGTCTGAGAAAGGGCGGCCGGGTGGTATGTGTGTGGGGTGTGTGCAGGGGGGTGCAGAGCTCACGCCGGGTGTTTGTAGACGTCGGGGGGTGGGATTGAGGTCGGGGCGGCAGGACGGGGGGGCAGGGGTCTATGCCACGTACGATCCGCGCCCTTGCTGCCAATACATGGCAACACCTCGGGCTCTGCGTCGGATGGCTTACCGTTAGCTGCCTGGGACTTTGGAGGTGTGCTGCCGTCGCAGCGCGATCGTGGGAAGGGTGTGACTGCACAGCGTCGTACAGCCGCGCGGTGGGATGGGGTGGGATGGTGGCATTGTGGAACTGCTTTGGTCACTTCATGAAACTGTGACTTTTAGTATCGGGCACAACCGGTAACCGGTATCCGCTGCTGGACGCGCTGACAGCAATGATCGAGCCTGACCTTTGCGGTTCCGTTGGCTGTAAGGGGATCCTGCCTCTAGTAAGAGCGGGCGTCTGGGACCTCTCACCAGGCTCGCAGAAGGAGGGTACCCGCCCGCCCCAGGCACCCTTACATATACTGTCGCTGACATTCTTGAATGACATTACGTGGCTGGCTTCTTGAGGCTCTCTATTGTGGCAAAACCGATGAAGAGAAGCGAACATGGTTTT
Source organism: Gonium pectorale (assembly GCA_001584585.1). Classification (NCBI taxonomy): domain Eukaryota; kingdom Viridiplantae; phylum Chlorophyta; class Chlorophyceae; order Chlamydomonadales; family Volvocaceae; genus Gonium; species Gonium pectorale. Next base: position 488,856 of record LSYV01000012.1, on the reverse strand, counting down.
GCCGTACAAAGTCCGCCCGCTCTCCACTGGTAGGCATAGGCAAAACGATACGAACCTGAAAGTTGCATCGGTGGCACTCGCGTGACACACGGCAATATGCACGGAAAACCGCTGACTTGCATGGCCAAACCGCCCTGGCACTCGCCAATAATTAATTAACATAGAAATTGCTATGCTAGCCGCTTGTAGCACTATGTTGATTAGCGAGAGGGTTGGAGGCCCGCCACAGTAGAATAAGCGTGCGAGCCGTTCTGCCGGCATCCAAACTTTTACATGGCTATGGATCAGTCCGAAGCTATCCCATACTTGCAGTCTCTGTCGCTCAGCGGGGTGGCCCCCGATGCCGGGCGCAGGATGACTCGGCCATTCGAGCGACGCCAGCACCTGCACCAGGCGGCAGCCCGTGACGACGTGTTAGTCCTGCTAGGGACTGCGCAAACCTTGGACTGCAGCCTGGCGTACGAGGCCTTCGCGGCATTGGAACCCGCAGGCCAGCTGGACACGTGCTCGCTATTCGCGTATGGCTGCCCCACAAGCGCTGACGACAGTGTTACGAGCGGCCAGACCTCCGCTGCTGCCTGCGAGGGCGGCCCACCCCTTCACGAGTGGCTGCAGACGCTCGGCCTGACATGGAGCCCGGACTGGGCCGAGCAAGCGACTCGAGATGGCCAAAGGGACCTTGTGATAGCGGTGTCGCACTGGCTGGGCGTGAGCCATGACCAGGTTGCACATACCGGTACGAAGGAGATCGAGTACGCGATCGAGATTGTGCAGGCAGCTGCCTACCGTTGCTGCCTGCCTTTCCTCCAGCTCGCCTGGACGGGCCTCACATCATGCCATCACGCTGCGGCCACTGCGGCTGCGACCTGCTTGCCATCTTCGCATTTTGAGTCCCTCTGCACGGGGGCCCTGGCGGCCGCCGCCGGCAGCCCCACGCCTGACTGGAAGGCTAAGGTGAAGTGGCTCGAGGCGCAGGGCTGCAAGCCCAACAGCAGGGCGGTCGACGCCGCCGCCGCCGTCTCCAGCGCCAGCACAGACACCGCTGGCGCGAGCGGGGCCGCAGACAACGGGGCCGACGCCCGCCTGCGCTGGCTGATAAAACGGGGTTACCCGCTCTTCGAGTCCTCCGTCGCCGCTGCCGCCGCCGCCGGCAGCATGGAGGCGCTGCAGCTGCTGCTGCAGAACATGGACGTGCCGCCGCCGCCGGCCCGGTCCACTGTCGCCACCACCGCCGCCGCTATGGGAGGGCACCTGGCAGCGCTGCAGGGCCTCCACCTCGCGGGTTGGCCTATGCGTCCTCGGCAAGTGGGGTTCATCGCTGCCGCCAACGGCCGCCTGGATATGCTGTCGTGGCTGGTGGACACGGTGGGCGCTGACGAGGCCGCGCTGGACTCGTTTCTGTTCACCGCGGCAGTGGGGTCTCCGACTGGCAGCCTTGAGCTGCTGGCCTGGCTGCGCCAGTGCGGCTGTGACTGGAGCGCCGAGGCGTGGACTGCTGCGGCAGGCGCGGGCTGGGCGGAGGCGCTGGAGTGGCTGGCGGCTCAGGGCTGCCCCATGCCGGTGAGGAGGGGGTGCGGGGTGAGGGTGGGCTGGCCCCACTACAAAGGCAAGCGGCGTGCGTGCTACCGTACCGTCCAGCGGCGACACGGAAAAGGGAAGGGCTGCTGCGGCGTGCTGTGCGCTGCGCAAAGCACTCTGCATACCAGCACCGTTCCTGGCGAATGGGCCGCACCGCGGTTCCTGTGGCTTCCGTTGCGCATTGTGATTGTTGCATTCATCCGTGCTCCGCAACACATCTCATTTCCCCGCAGCTACCGTCGTGTGCTCATGTCCGTGCTTGTCCGGTCAGTTTGCAGTCACCCAGACATTGTCCTCTCGTAGCCACACATCTGGCATCCTGCCATGAGGTTGCACTGCCCGGCCGCCGCTGCCACACCAGACTGCACTGCAGCATATCCAGGTGACAGACCCGCTCCCGACAGCCACAACCCACCCGCTAGCCGCTACTCGCCAAGCTGCAAGCGGCGGCTGCCATGTGGCCCCCGTGTGTGGCCCCCCCACCCATCAAAAGCCCTCACTGCCCCCCTGACCCAGCGACTGTGTATCTGCCGTCAACGCAGGAAAACGGGGAGCCCTACATCGCCGCCGTCTGCACCAACGGCGACCTGGCCACGGCGAGCTGCCTGCGGCGGCTGGGCGTGCCCTGGGGCCCGGCCGGCACCGTCGCCCGGGCAGCCATCTTCGGCGGCAGCGGGCCGCTGTTGAGCGCCCTGCCGCTGCTGCGGTGGTTGCTGCTGGAGGCGGGCTGCCCCGTCGGACCTAAGACTGCAGAGTGGCGGCGCTGGCTGGAGCAGTGGGTGCAGGCGGGGCGGCCGGGTGCCGCGGAGGCGGAGCGGCTGCTGGAGGAGGCTGCCCCGGCGCAGATGCAGGCGCGGGTGTTTCCGGCTGCTCAAGTGCGGCCGATGCATGCGCGGGCGCCATTGGAGGCGCAGGCGCAGACAGAGGAGGGGCAGGTGGAAGAGGAGCAGGTGGGGGCGAGAATAGAGGAGGAGCAGGTGTGGGAGCAGGTGGTGGGGCGGGCGCGGGCGTGGGCGGGGATGGAGGCGCAGGCGCGGGCGCCGGTGCGGGTGAATGTGTGGGCGCAGATGGAGGAGCAGGAGCAGGTGTGGGCGCAGATGCAAAAGATGGTCCAGGCGCAGGCGCAGGTGGGGGAGCAGGCTGCCAGCACGCAAGGGAGTGACTGCCAGCGGGCGCAGGAGGGCTCCGGGCCGCTGCAGGGCAGCCCTCATGGCCGCCCAGCCGGCCGCCGGGCCGCCAGGTCTCTGTTGTGCTAGAACGGCACACGGCAGGCCTTCGGAGTCGCCCTGATCCGCCTTTCCATATTGCCCTTATCCCCCTGGCTTATTCTATAACACGGTGCCTTTTGTGTACGGTACGCCGTGCCGTGCCGTGCCGTGTTCAAACAGTGACGGCGCGTCAAGTGCCCCCTGGCTCGTGGCTGGCGCGGCGCACCGCAACATGACACTGCATACATTAGCAACATTTGAGGGCTGACTGCCGCATGTCAAGAACAGGCGGCGGAGTGGATAACAGTCAGCGGAGTGATTGCACGCGGGGTGCTGAGTCTGGTTCCGTGATTGGCGCCGGGGTTCGCTCGGCGGCTGGTGGTGTCGTCTTTGTGTGGCCCGTTTTAGTGGCTGTAGGGCTACGTAGTGCTGCTTAGGCGGCCAGGTTGTATCCGTTGGTGCTGGGTATGTAGATAAACGGAAGTCCGAAGGGGAAGAGGGGCCAACGGGGAAGAGGAGCCACAGCATTGATGGTACATGTACGTGCGGTGAAGGTGCAGGGAACAGGTTCCGTTATCCCTGATCTCTCGGCCCCTCGTCTTTCCCTGCGGTGTTGCATCTATTTTTATCTTGCGTTGCACTCTCTCCTCCTCCTGCCATGTGGTCGTTACGTGCAGGACTCCTCCTGTCGGTTGATTTTACTTGGTCGTTACGGCCGGCCAAGTGGTGGGGCAAACCTTGGGCGAGCATTCGGCTGGCCGACGGTTGGCTCTGCCATGTTTCGCAATTTTTAGTTTCTTCTCCCTGTCGTAAGTTCCACGCCATGCTCACGGAGCTGTAACAGGGTGGCACTGACGCCGTACGATGCTGTAACCTGCCCATCAGGGCAAGCGTTTTCATTGGTATTTAGGGTGCGAGCTGTGCGAGGCAATGGCCGCATATGGCACGCAGACCGTTTCGAGCGGCGGTGGCAGGGGTGCGCATTAAAGCCGGCACGGGCAGCAGCTGTGTGGAGCATCTGGTGGGGCAAGGATGGGGCGGAGCGGGGCGGCGTCGGGCAGTCGGGACGAAACGCCCGAGAGGACGTGGAGACGGGAGCCATTCTTCCGTCCTGGGCGGAAAATGCCCGGCTACATGGTTATTGTTGATATTGATTGGGCTTGGTGAGGCATGTTGGTTGGGCTGTTACACGGCTGCGGCTGTTCGGGGAGGCGGAGGGTCACCGACTCACCGTGTACGACAGGTACAACGTAGGCAGCTTCCGGCACGGTAGCTTCCGTCCAGGTAGCCAGCACGAATCCGCTTCGCAAATATTCGAAGTGTATTGTATGAGCAAAGACTTAACAGACTCGAAGTGTCAGGGCACGTTGCTCGCGCAACGGGCGCGTACTCGTTCCCCCAACTGCAGCCCAAGCCCAGCCCAAACCCAGCCTTCCAGCTGCACACTGTCTACAGTGTATCGGGGGTGTCTGGATTGGCTCGCGTGTTTCCTCAGCTGCCGCCCGAGGCTATCGCGCGCGTCGTGTGCAAGTTGGACCGCAATGAGGTAGCGGCCACCATCCGCCTGGTCAACAAGGCCACGGCGACGCAGTTCAGCGGCTCGGATAACACCACGATCCGGATGTCACAGCCCGTGCCGCATCACGCCTTCTTGGCGCACTGGGGACCGGCTGGCGCCATGCGGGCGATGACGCTGAAGCAGCGGCGGCAGCTGCTGTGCCTCACGGCGGCCAGCGGCATGGTGCCCAATCTGGAAGTTGCGGTGCAGGCCGCGGGCTGCCTGCCGAAAGTTGAGGTCTTCGAGGCTGCGGCATCGGCGGCCCAGTTGGCATCCTGCAAGTGGCTCCTGGAGCACGGCTGCACTACCCACGGCCTCTCATTCCAAGACCACTGAGGGCTGGGCGCCGCGGCGGTCGGGGGCCACCAGCACGTGTGCGAGTGGCTGCTGCTGAGCCTGGACCTCTCCTGGGACAAGGGCGGGGCCAGCGAGGCGGCTCGCGGCGGCCACGTGGGCCTAAATGAGTGGCTGCAGGAGCACAGGCGGCCGCCGCGCCGCGGACAGGCGACCGACACGTCGCGGGAGCAGGAGATCCTGGCTGAGTCCGTGGCCCACGGCTGCGACCTGGCTGCCCTGCAGCGCCTCTGGCGCGGCTGGCCGATCACGCGCGGCGGCCGCCGCCGGCAGCGCCACGCCCGACTAGGCCGCCAAGGTGGAGTGGCTGGAGGCGCAGGGCTGTGCACGCAGCGCCCGCGCGGCCGCGGAGGCGGCTACACGCCTGGGCTACACGCCTGGGCGACGGCGACGCGAGCGCACGGCTGGCCTTTTTTTGTTTTTGGCCTGGCTGCGTGGCCGGCGCTACCCGCTGGACGGCAACACGGCCGCGGCGCTGGTGGTCCGGGGCAGCGCGGAGGCGCTGCGGTACGTGCTCACGGAGGGGGGGCTGGAGGAGCTGGTGGAGGAGCAAGCGGTCGACGAGGAGGCCATCTCAGATGCCGCGAAGGCCGGCCATCTGGGTGTGCTCAAAGTTAGATACCCTCCGTCCCTTCTCGCCCTTAGTGGTAGGTCCTTGGGGCTCTAAATTCCTTACTTGCTAGACCCCGAGGGCACGCGCCTCTGCCACACGAGCAAGCCTCTCGGCGCTGGCGGTACAGCAGGCCCGCGCGGGCGTGAGCGTTTGCCACGAGGCCGACCCGCTGATCCGCTCAAAGAAATGCCCGCTTAGAGTAACGGTAAAAGACAGGTGGACCTCTGTGTGTTGGGATGGCGAACGAATGCCCCCTTTACGGCAAGCTGACTCCTGGGTGTCCCCGCGCGCGCGGGTGTGTGTAGTGTGGCCGCAGCTGCTGCACTGCTCTACCGTGAGTTGGCGCAGAGGCCGCTCCAGTACCACTGGGCTACGCTCGTCTTACGGTTCTGGAACGGAATGGTAGAGCGCCCCGATACGCTGTGCCACCGGGCCTTCGTGGCTGACCTGAGGCTAACGCTTGTCGATGGGGTGACTGATTGCTGGGCAGCAGGGGCACTGCGCTTCCTTGCTGACGCGGGTATCCGGGCCCCCGAGGGACTGACGGGTAGCGCGCGGGTAACGCACTTCGCGTCGTTGCTCATACCCATTGGCAAAGTATTGGATAGCTTTGCTGACAGGCTTGATGGTTGATGCTCGGTGGCGACTGCCCCATGTGACTGGAGCACCCCGCGACTTCCCTAGCGGCGAGACGGGAGTCAAGATGTGCCGGTATGCCAGCTGGATGGGGGACCCTTT
>LSYV01000012.1:454703-482787 GCA_001584585.1 Gonium pectorale | reverse complement strand
CTATGAGCAACTCCGCGACCAATTCGAGACTGCTTTGGGCTTTAAGCATCGCAACATGATTACTATTATGAAGGAGGCCCCGCCAGCTGCGGTAGGAGCCTACCTACAGGCTGTCTGGGATACCAGGCACGCCATTCTTCGGCGTCAGGCGCTGAAGCGGGGTAGAGATGAGGACCATAACCCGCTCCCCCACCCCAATATTCGCAATTCGTCCATGGCCCCCCCCGGCTTTGACGGACGTGTAACCTGTAAAACCTGTAAACCTATGCACGAGCGAGCTGGGCTTCTCTCTCGAGGAGTTCCACTTTACCGAGTCCGCCGTTCAGGGCGGCCACCTGCACGTTGCCGGTCTGGATGCTGGAGGCGCTGGGCGAGGAGGCGGTCATGTTTGACGAGGCGCTGCTCACCGACGCCGCGGTGTCTGGCAGCGTGGAGCTGCTGGCCTGGCTGAGGGAGCGCGGCTGCGGCTGGCGCGCTGAGGCGTTCGACTCAGCGGCGGACAGCGGCTGCGAGGCGGCGCTGGAGTGGCTGGCGGAGGAGGGCTGTCCCATGCCGGTGAGGGCGGGTGCGTTTGTATTGTCGGTCGGGACACCGGGAGCCCGAGATGGACGTACACGGGCGAGGCGACGGGGTGCTCGCCTATCCTTGAGTTTGCACTCTGTGGGGCTCGTGAGGGGGTCGTGCAGGGGGCCCAGCTTGGGCGGCAACGGAAGCAGCGAACAAGGCATGACTTTGAACCGCGCATGGCACAAGGTGGAAGCTCGCTGTTGTCTCTGTGTGGTGGATTCACGGGGTTGAGGCGGGCGCGGTGTGTTCACACTCAGAGTGCATCCCCGCACCGACAGACCCCAGACGCCTGGAGGCTGCAGTTGCACCACACGGGTGGCTGCTTGTACGGCATGCAGTATATACCTCCGCCGGCAGACGCCAACCGTGCGCCTCCACATGCCATGGCGCGAGGGCGGCACGTCCACACGAGGGCTCCGCAAGCGCACCAAGTGCGCCGCCGCCACCGCCGCCGCCACCGCCGCCGCCGCCGCCACCGCCACCCTCGCATGGACAGCAAGCCCCACGTGCCGGTCCTTTACACCTGTGCATCTCAACAGCTCCTGTTCTCCTGTGAACTCAGCAGCTGCCCCGGCTCCCGTTCTGTTCCGCTACTGCAGGAGACCGGCCACCCCAACACTGCCGCCGCCTGCACCAACGGCGACCTGGCCACGGCGCGCTGCCTGCGGCGGCTGGGCGTGCCCTGGGGTCGCAGCGTCGGCCGGCCCTCTGCGGAGGCGGCGGCGCGCGACGCGCCGCTGCGCATGCTGCGCTGGCTGCTGGAGGAGGGCTGCCCCGTCGACAGGAAGAAGGCCGCGTCGCAGCTCCAGCAGCGGGTGGCGCGGGAGCCAGGGGCGCCCGCGCCGGACGTTGCCGAGCTCATGGGGCAGTCCCTGGTGCAGCCGTCGGAGGCAGCCCCGGTCGAGCCTGAGCCCAAGAAGCGGCGCGTGGCTGCCTCCGGGAGCAAAGGGCAAGGGAAAGGGGAAGGGGAATTAGACAAAGGCTGCTGTGTGAACACAAGGCCAACGGGCGGCCGTGCAGACGGGTATTGTCGCAAACAGCTGCAAAGGGAGCATCAAGCTATGCGCCCGGACGGCAATTTGTTGCTGTTGGGTGCTGATGGCAGTTGGGTATGAAGCGGCATCGACGGTCCGAATGGTTAGGGCAGAATGCTTCCCTTTCCAGAGGCGGGAAGGGCTACGTGAGCGGCAGGGATTGCGGCGGAGACTGGGCGATGCGGGCCGAACCTGTAAGGAGAGACCCTGGGGCGAACCCCGGAGCCATGGAGCCAAATGGCCAATCGTTCGTTCGGACGAACGAAGATACCATGGCTGGCAGAGACCCGTCCGACGCAGTGCGTGCGCAGATAGTCCTTGCTCGATATGGACAGGACAGGGCGTATCCGCAAGTTCGGGCCGGATTGGGAGGCCAACAGACAAGCGTTATGCCGAGGCAGTGGAGGCATTTATATGGTCATGGTACGTCATGACAGCGCTGCACCGTGTGCCCAGGCCGGAGAATGGCGTTCGTGGTGTGCGTAGATGCTCATCCTCGCTGCCTCATGTTGGCTGGACGGTGCGTGCAGATGCTGTTTTGAGCTTATCCTGTGCCCTGCTCTTTGGGGTTCATTGTGCACACCGTATCGACATCGTGTCTTGATTGAATGGCACCAATCGTGGCCGTGTCTGCAGCTGCGAAGGCCAAGGCACGCAGGCAGGCAGCCACACGTGTTAGCCTGTGCGGTCTCCGATGCCCAACACTGGGGGATGCACCCGAGGGGGCTCCGCGCAGCAGGCGCAGCGGGCATGTGCGTCAATGACGCCGAAGGAAAGATCCTGTGCCACGTAACAGAGCACCCACACATGCGCGTATACAAACCCCGACGTGTCCAAGCCAAGCCGCCGCGACAGCCTGCCTGCCTTGACTGTACACACTGCCACCACAACGACGCCATCACTTTCGCGCTCACGCTCGTCGTATGCGTTTTCCTTTCCAACATTGCCACCATACATACGTAGCGCCCCGCGGGGTGCGGGAGGTGCCGACGTACGAAACAATGCGATGCAGTGGCGTTTGTTATACCGTACCGTACTGCAGGCCAGATGCTTGCAGCCCGTGCAACAGAAACAACGGACGTGCATGACTCAGTCAAGAGGACGAGAGGGCGCCCCCGGGCCAGAAGGCCCCCCCCCCGGGCCAACTCCACACGCTCAGAGCCCTCACGTAGCTACGGGGATCATCGGACACTCGGCCTTGCCGCAGTTGCCCCCCACCTCAGCATGCACGTCGCACATACAGGCATCGCATCACTGTGCCCGTTTTACTCATAATTGGTCCTAGCAACTTCGCAGCGCCCTTCGCCCTTTCCTTCAAGGAACGCCCCGTGCCATCTGCAGGGCCCCTTCCGAGGCGGTGCCCCGCGGCCGGGGCACAGGCCGAAGCCCTCCTACCTTCTCACCCTGCAGGCTGCTGCTTACCCAGCTTCCCGTGTGTTGTTCCGAGCAGGGCATTCCAAGTCCTTAACACATACGCCTTCATGCACAAACACTGCATGGACACTGGCACATTCATGGCGCAGCGCACTCGGAACAGAGCCGTAACGAGTGGCCACAAGCCGTGAGCTGGTTCAGCCGCCACTCCTCTCTCCCGGCAGCGGCCACCTTCCACCGACATGCCCCCCTCCAGCGGTGCCCTAATCTTGCGCGGGTTGGACAGGGGTGAGCCATCGCACGGCGCCGTACCTACCACTGAGATCCTTTACTCCGTCCCACTCGCACACAAGCCGTCAAGCTCATCGCAGCAACAATCACCTGCATCGTCACAGCAGCGCCAGCGTGCCAGTGATGCGGCCGTCCCGCAAGTAACCCCGCCACCGGGAAAGTGGCACGAGGGGAGGTGCCGCGACCGGGCCCTGCGCTGACGACACGGTTGCCGCCCGTGCCTCTTCCCCCTCCACCGCAGCCTCCTCCGCATTCACAGCCTCCTCTGCCTCCTCCCCCGGTGGGGCGAAGCTCGCGAAGATCGTGGGGACGGCATCCTCCCCAACGCTTTGCTCCAGCGCCTCCTGCTCTTGGCCGCCTGGCCCCGGGGCTCTACGCAGCGTCAGGCTGCAAGGCCCCGGCGCCGCGGCGCAGTGCAGCCAGCTCAGCCGCTGTTGCTGCTCGGCGCTGCCGCCGCCAAAGACCGCCGGCAGCCTGCCGTGCAGGTCGCAGAAGAAGCCCGCCGCGGCGTAGCCCGGGCATGTTAAGTACGACAGCCGAGGCCGCCACTCCACGCCGGCGACCACGAGGCCGCCGCTGCCCGGCCCGGCGGCGGCGAACACGCCGTACACGTTGCAGCTGGCAGCCAGCTCCTCCCGGCCGATGGACCACTGCAGGCGGCGGCCCTTGGGGGAGCGCGCGCTCGGCCGCGGCGCGCTCGAGTACCACGGGCCGAGCATGTCGTATTGGAAGTTCACGGCGAGCCGGCTGCGCCTGGCCGGCGGCACCGCCGCGAAGGCGCACAGGAAGCGGTGCTCGTCGGTGCCAAGGCCGAGCCAGGGCAGCTCCGGCAGCAGCGCGCAACGGAAGGCGCCGCTGAGCTGCACCAGGCGGACCGCCCGGACCAGGCGCCTGCGGTCGGGATCCGGGGCTTGGGGGTTGGCTTCGAGCCAGTGGGCCAGCAGCAGCAGGACGCTGTCCTCACTGTCGGTGGCGAAGGCCTCGCACGACAGCAGCTCCGCCATGGCCCGGGCGGGCAGGCGCAGTAGGGCTTTGAGAGCGTCGGCGTTGTTGAGCACCGCGGGCGCGCTGGGGAAGACCCACACCATGACCGGGCGGAGCGAGGCCGGCGTCGCCGCAATGGCGGCGGCGCTGCCGCCGCCTTGCGCTCCGCTGCCGCCATCCGCCTGGTCGGGTGGAAAGTGTTGCGCGAGACGGTCGCGGCAGAAACCCAGCACAGCGGAAGACAGCGCGGCCACTGAGGGCTTGCCGTCTGGTTCGGCATCGGCGCCCGGCACGAGGTCTCGATGTGCGTAGAGCTGCATCACAGCCCCGAACGGGTCGCCCCCCGGGGGCGGCGTCGCGCCGAGGAGCGCCAGGAGCGCCGAGTCGCACGCCTTCACACAGCCCTCCACCCACAAGCGTGCAGCAAGTCGCCGCGTACGCAGCAGGCCCTCAAAGCCAGCGGCCTCCACCTCCCCGGTGTACATGAACCTGATGGCAGCCATGGCGTGCGGCAACTCCTCCTTGCACTTCAGCCGCACGCGCAGTACCATTTGGTACTGTAGATTACCATGTCGCGCAGCCTGCTCGGCAAAGAAGATGGAGCCCAGGCATATGACCGACCGATGCGCAGGTAGAGGCTCGCCCAAGGTCGGCTGTCGCTGTCGAGCCCTCCGCTTACTCGCCGAGCACGCGAGGCTAAACTCTATAACGCAGTCGGCATCACCCAAATCTGTTCGCGTGCTGTCGAAGAGCGACACAGGGCGCGCCCCGGCAACGGACATTCCTTTATTTGTTGTGGCTTGCTGCAAGCTCAGAGTCTCACAGTTCTCATTATCCATTGGTGTACGATCTTGCTAAAACCCATCGACCCGACATGAAACCAGTGCGCCCTTCACCAAAACGAAACAACCACCCCGATGTGCTATTGAGACGCAGATACCTCGTCTCGCACAGCCGCCTTATCCACTGAGCGATTTGCAAACGGCTCCAGGGGACCCGCCCCAAGTCACTCCTTGCTAGCTCGGAATCCCGTACAGTTCTAGATGAAGACAACAACTACATGCATCGGCACGCACGTAAACCTCATGGAAGGCCGCACGCTGGCGCCGCACGCACGTAAACCTCATGGAAGGCCAACCGAAGGGGCCACACCCAACGGTCTCTAACTAACCAGCAACGGTTCTCACTGCTCGTCACGCCACACGGCGGTCACGATGTAGCATGACACTCCCTGTCCGCGCACGCTGGTTTGGATGTCTGAACCGAGGGTGCCCTCCTGCACGATTCAGGCCTGCGATAGGTGCGCCCTAGCACTACCGTCGTACCGTGTCCTGCCAGCGTGTGTAAAGAAGCCGCGGCTGCCGTGGGGTTCCTGGCCTACCGTTGACGAAAGGGTGTTAATACCTGGCGGTTGGCGGATGGACAGATGGGAGGGCGGCGCAGAGAGCTGCAGGCTTGTCGTGCTGAGGAGCCTGACGGCCGACGCAGGTTATGGCAGGCAGGGCAGGAATTGACTGCCGTGGAGACGGCGGCGGCGCTACTGCGCATCATGCCGGAGAAGCCGCCCGACACAATAACGTACGACAGCGATGATGAGAATTACAACAACGGCGAGGTCGGCGACATGGAAGAGTGGGACAAGCCGTACGACGACTTGCGGGTACGGACCTGCGTGGGCTGGGAGTTGACCTGCCGGTGCATAGTTTGACCTCGGGTTGCCCTTCCCGCCCTCACCATGCTATGGCATTGTTGTACTTCGGTGCTTCATGGAACGGCCTATGAGCCTGGGCAAGCCCTAACGGTAACAGTTCTCTGTTACCCTTGGCCTGAGGTCGCCGTTTGGCACAGTAACACTGCGTACGGCGATGTGTAGGATGCGGGCACGTGGTGTGGCTTCAGGCTCTGCCGTGATGCGGCGCGCGGCGCCCCGGACCGCGTCCGAGCCGAGGTCACGGAGCTCGCGGAACAGTTCGTTAACCCCGTGTCCGACGAGCAGGCGCTCATGATCCTGCACCTGGCGGCACTGTGGCAGGACGAGCGCATCGCTGCAGCCGCCGCTGGCGGCGCCGCCGCCGCGGCGGCGGCGGCAGTGCAGTCCCGCGAGGTGGCGGCGCTGGGCAGGCTGCTGGAGCATCTGCTGCAGCACAGTGGCGGCGGCAGGCTTGCGCTGGACCTGCTGGCCCCGCGGATCAGGGGTAATTGGGCGATGCTGTGCCGCATCGAGGACCCGCCGCTGCCGCTGCGGCAGATGGTGCAACTGGCGTGCGCGCCCCTCAAGCCGGCGCTCCGGGAGAGGGCAACGCCGACCTTTGCCCCGGTGAGGCTCTGCCGGCATTGAAGATTGAACGATGCCCCATACATGCTGTGTTGAAAAGGAAAACGCATACGACGAGCGTAAGCGCGAAAGTACATGCATACATGCATACGTGCTGTATGTGTCCCGCGCGCTCACAGGACTCGCTGGACAAGCGCATCAGCCTGACCTACTTCGGCAGTGACGGCGGCTCGGGACCCGTGGGTCAGCCCGCCAGCGGCGACGCCGCAGCCGTGCACGCGGAGGAGCAGGGGGCCTGGTTTCCGGGCTGGGTCCGATAGAATGCCCCTGCCCCAGCCGTGCAGTTGCAGGCACTGCAAGCAGCGTGTGTACAAGCTCGAGGGGCTTCGTCCATGGCCCCCCCGGCTTTGACGGACGTGTAACCTGTAACCTGTAACCTGCTTCGGAGGAGCTGACCTTGGGGGGCCGCTTGAGCAAAGCGTTCCCCGGGTGTTTTCGTCTTCCTCTCGTTGTATGTATCCCAGTGGCTTTCCGACGCTTGAATGGACCCTCGCAGCCGATACATGTGTGCCACGGGAGAATTGTACAAAAAGGTAGTCTTTAAGGGGCGACGTGTACTGCTCCAGTGGGTGAAGCGTCGATTCCAGCACATAACAGTTGTGCTAGTTTGCGGCGCTGACAGGTGTCTACCGTTGGACACTGTCTACCGTTGTTGCCTAGCTAGCTGGGTACGTCTGGTTACGTCTGGGTATGTCTGCTTGGTCTGTCTGTCTGCCTGGGCATGTTGATTTCTTCCGCCTTGGAGAGGGCACAAACGCGCGGGCGGGCCGCACAAGGCGCGCCTGCTGCTTCCAAAATACTGTACGGTACCCCTGCTCCGGCACATGGGCACATTAGCATTCCCAGTGTCCGTCACAGGAAAGGCCACAGAGGGATTCAGCTCACGGGCAGAGGCGCAGATGAGAGTGTTATGTATGCGTATCGGCATGCTCAAAGCAGTTTTACAAGCGACAAGAACAACCTAGAAAAAAAAAGAGAACCAGAAACGGGGAAGGCAGCCTCTACGGACAACCTAGCCGGCAGCCCTTGAGCAAGATGAGAATGTGTGTATCTGCTCAAGCACCGGGCCGCGTGCCCAGCCTGGGTAGCAGCTACTTCGGCCTTCTTGACGACACAAGGCCGGCTGGCTGCCGGGTTGACCTACGGGTCGGGAGCAACTGTCGCGCCCAAGTGGCTTTCCCGCTTCTGCTCTCTGTTTCCTAAGTACTAAGAACCGAATACCGAGAAGCTTCACACAAGAAGAACCAAATGATAAGAGGCGAATGGAGAAATCTGCAGAGATAAGGGAGCCCGCACCAACTCCCACGGGAGCACATGCCCCATTCCTACCCGTACCCGTGGCTTTGAGCGTGCCAAGACGGTTGGAATTTCCCTGCGTCAGACACCTTGCCTACACCGTCTTGCTTAACAACACGCTCGCCCTGCTGGGAACGTCGTGCCTTCGGATGTGCATGGCCGTTAGGCGGGCTCCCTCTTCGCCTGTACCTCTCCAATCCGTCCGCACCGCGCAACCTCAGGACTGGCTGTACGCCCTGCCCCTATCTTGCGTGCGCGCAGGGCGGTGTGGCGGGGCCGAGTTATCCTCTTCTCCATAAGCAGGGGCTGAGGGGCAGCTGCGCCGCATAACGGTAAAGGGGCCACATTGCCTGTGCAAGGCCTCGGCCACACATCGGTGTGTTCCTGGCTGGTCGTTGATCCACCATCGCCGACTGCCGGCAAGCACCCGGGGGCACCGGGTGTACGGGGTGGATTCGGTAGGTTCCAAGATGCTTGCATGGCGAAGAAGTGGAGGTGCCGAGAGGGCGGGTGCGGAGGAGTAGGAGGGTAGCGGAGGCCAGGGGCTTACAGGAGCTGTAACCCGTGCGAGAGGGGAACCAGAAACCACAGGAAAGCCGAAACAGACCACCAACATGCATTGGCTTAGTATGCATGAAAGGTCATCCCACATAACAGTGTAAACCGCTAAATTCAGGGCGCGATGACGGTTCTGAACACACTCCTGCAAAGGGAAACACGCGAACCGGACTGCACACAGGCCGTGCGTGAATGAAGTCCGACAGCACAAATGGAAACGTACCACGATACATTGCTAATCAACAACTACACAGCACGACAGTACCGCCCAAAAAGAATACTTACTGCCCCGCTCCGCCCTCGCGTGCGCAATGCCTCAGGCATAGTTGCCCACAGAAGACGCTTCTCACCAGGGCCTCCCCACCCGAAGTCCGACATCTGGAAGGTCACTCCACCCGCGTACCGTACGGGTGAAAGAACCGCAACGGCGCGCAACACATCCTTCACAGCCGTTCGCCGTTGCAGTGCACCAACTCCGCGGCTGAGGATCGCAGCACCAGAAGAAGAGCAAGTGCGGGTTTGCTTGCAACCCGGCGGGTACGCTTCCGGGCTTGACGCATCCCGTTCGCCCCACATTCCTCCTCGCCTTAACCAACACCAACTCCCAGCGGCAGGGACCGGCGGCTCCCGCAGCAACCCCGGCAACGGCCCCTCCCACTACCTCCCACTGCCTCCCGCCACTGACGCCCTACGGCGGGCGCAGCAAAAGTTCGCAGAATCAGACATGGCCGCCGCCGCCGGCGCCGCTGCCATCCGCCAACCCAGAACCGCTCGTCGAGAAGCTCCCAACTGGAAGCACCGCCAGGCCTCCCCGGCCGACGCACCGAACACGGACCGCTCTCGCGCCGGGCCGCTTACTGGGCCAGGCCGAGCCAGGAGAAAATCAGGCCCTGGCCGTGGGCGCAGTTGTAGAAGAAGGGCGCGAAGACGAGCGACTCGACCGCCATGAGCTTGATGAGAATGTTGAGCGAGGGGCCGCTGGTGTCCTTGAGCGGGTCGCCCACGGTGTCGCCGATGACGGCGGCCTTGTGGCAGTCGCTGCCCTTGCCGCCCAGCTCGCGAGCGTGCTCGGTGGCGCCGGCCTGGGGTGGGGAAAAGCGCATGGCAGATGTCCCGAGTCAGGCAAGGGAGAGACGTCATGGACACTGATTTGATACAGCTAGAACGGCGTTCTAGGTAGGAAAGGCACAGTCATATGACCAAGCGTGCCGACCGAGTCTTGTCCTCCATCTGCGGTCCGGTTCTGCCTCGTCCGCTGGCGTCGCAGGCGGTAACCCCCTCACCTCGATGTACTTCTTGGCGTTGTCCCAGGCGCCGCCGGTGTTGGACATCGACACGGCGAGCTGCACGCCAGAGACCAGGCTGCCCGCCAGCACGCCCGCCAGGCACTGGGTGCCGAACAGGGCGCCCACCAGCACGGGCGTCAGCATAACCAGGGCGCCGGGGGCGATCATCTCAGTGATGGCAGCCTGGGTCGAGATGGCCACGCAGCGCTTGTAGTCGGGGCGGGTGGTACCCTCCATCAGGCCTGGGGGGAGGCGGGGGTCGAATCATTATGTCAGGGGTTTAGCGTCGGGTTCAAATTATCATGTCTCGGGGTTAGGGTTTGGAGAAACAAGGCTGGCATTCAGAATGCTGGGGATGTTTAGGGAGGGTGCCTTGCTGCCGTACACCCATCCCTGCAGCTTGCACAGAACGGGCTGAGCAAGTGTCCGCCATCAGTCTCCAACGGCTGTTCCAATCCCCCACGCCACCATACCCTACCTACCGGCGATGGTGTTGAACTGGCGCCGGACCTCATGCACCATGGCCAGCGCGGCCTTGCCCACCGACTTCATCGTCATGGCGCTGAACCAGTAGGGCAGCATGGCGCCGAACAGCAGGCCAGCGAATACCTGTGCAAGGAGGCGGGGGCGAGGGTGGGGGCAGAGGAGGTCGAGAGTCGTGGCGCAGGTAACTTACGCGCGGTCGATATGGGAGGAGGCGGTAACTAGGACATGCTGGCGTTCGAAAGCGCGCTTGAGAGAGCTCAAGCAACGAAACACTGCCAAACAATCTTGTTGATGCGTGCTATGCTGTTACCATGCAATGACGCCTCCCGGAATCCGCCCTGTAAACCATCCCACGCCTAGGTGAAGACAGTGCCACGCGGCGCCCGAACCCCGAGTGCGCCGGTCTACCCCTGCCACTGACCCGCGGGTCCAGGATGGACGAGTGGATCATGTCGATGCGGGCGCGCGTCACGTAGGCGCCGAACAGCGCCAGCGACACCAGAGCGGCTGAGCCGATGGCGAAGCCCTTGCCGATGGCGGCCGTGGTGTTGCCGGCGGCGTCCAGCGCGTCGGTGCGCTCACGGATGTCCTCGCCCATGCCCGCCATCTCGGCAATGCCGCCAGCGTTGTCGGAGATGGGGCCGTAGGCGTCAATAGCAAGGCCTGATCGGAGACGGGTCGGGACGCGGCCAGGGAGGGGAAACACATAATCATACGTGTGACCCATGGGGAGTATTACGGCTTGGAATCGGGCAGACGGGTTGCCAGACGCGGGATGACGGCTTCTCACGCAGCGTTTCGACCACACAGCTAGCCTATGGGTCTCCTACCAGTGAATAGGTGGCCCCCCTGAATCTCACCGGTGGCCAGGGTGGAGAGCATGCCCAGGGCGCAGCAGGCAATGCCGAACATGCCGGCCAGGGTGTTGCCCACGTAGATGGCGACGCCGATGACGATGGTGGGGATGATGCACGACTTGTAGCCGAGCGCCAGGCCGAAGATGATGTCGGTGGCGGCGCCGGTGCGGCAAGCATCGGCAACGTCCTGTGCGGGTCCGTCACAAACAGGCGCAAGTCAACGTACGGCACACGCGTACGTGAAACCGGGCCCTGCATGGTTACTATCCCTCCCGTCATCACGTAGACATCTCCCGTGGATTTCAAGGGGCAGACTCCAGAACTAAAGCACGAGGTCATTTGGCATTCGGGGGGTGGGGGCCGTGGGCCTCGCCCCCTCCCACAGACTCGCGACACCGACACATACCCCGCAGCCCCTCCAGCAATCACGAGCGCAAACCACTGGCTCCCGCGGGCCGCGCAACATGGCCCCCCTCCCACCTGCACTGGCTTGTAGCGGTTCGAGGTGAAGTACTCGGTCTGCAGCCCCACCAGCAGGCCACCCCACAGGCCGGCCGAGATGCACACAAACATGTACCAGTTCTTGACGGTCTGCGCGTGCATGACGGGCGGGTGGAGGGTGGCGTCAGAGCGAGGCGCGCGCACACCAAGACCCGAGGCAACGGAGCAAGAGGACAAGAGGAGGACCGGCGCAGAGCCAAGACGCCACACGGCTACAGGCGTGACAGGCACATGGCCTATCTTGATTAGCGACCGTTCACGACAGCCCGTTAAGCCGTGAGGTCCTGTTACCATGCGTTCAGCTCAAGAGGGGTATGATGAGGTGTTTTCAGCAGCCGCCGCGCGTACTTGGGGGGTTTCTTGGGGTTATCAATGTCGGGCCGCACCGCAGTGCCACCGTCCTCACGCACCTTCTCGTCGAAGGGCTTGTCTGCGGTGCTCGATGGCACGTTCATGATGAACTCAGCCGGCAGCGACAGGACGGCCACACCGTAGGCCACCTGCGTCGGATTCAGCAGATCGGTGAAGTTCGATACCAGGGCCGGCTTCGAAGCAGCCGGGTGACGCCATCCTCGCCGTATGCATCTGCACCTACACGTCCCCCACGCGGGCCACGAGTCGTGTCCAACACATAATCCTACGCCTTCGCGAGCCCACCCGAGGCCGCTCAGCCAACCGCATGATCGCCCCAGGCATACAGTGGGCCCGCATATCGCCGTACCGCCGTACCGGGGTCATGAGCAGGGTGGAGATGATGAGCTGCATCTTGAGCGTGTGCTCGATCTCAGAGATCACCTTGGCGGGCTTGAGGTCGGTGGCGATGAAGGTGGTGGCCAGGCACACAATTATGCCTGGCGTGCGGGGGCGAGTGTGCGGGTAAGCTGGGCGCTGCACGAGTTGCTGAGCAGCAAGACAGGAGATACAGAGGCGGCAGCTCTCCGACCCAGTCGCGACACGAGCGCGGAGCCGGGGGGGGGGGCACTGCACAACGCGCAGGAGGGCGCCACAACACTCCTCCCCGGCGTCAACTCCATCCCAAGCTCCCCATGTTGCATGCACAAACCGCATGCTTGACGGTGCAAGGCATCCCAAACCGATCCCAAACACCCCTCGTCCTTTCCAGCACTTCCTCCACATCCATCCCATATCCATCGTGGCGGCTGATTTATTATTCACCGATGCCCGGCGGCTCAATAACAATCAATAAACCCTGCCATTCTTGCCCCTGAGAGCGCGCAAGCACCGGGGAGATGGTCTCCCCCCACAACTAGGCTAGCTTTCTCTTTTCCAAGCTCCAAACCAGTGTAAGACTGTTAGGCTACACGAGAGGGAAGGATGCACTGGCACGGCCTGCTGCTCACCGGTGGCGGAGATGAGCAGCGGGAACATCATGCCGGAGTAGTTGTGCTGGGTGCCCAGCGACGAGACGGCGGAGATAACCAGCGCAGCGCAGGTGCTCTCGGCGAACGAGCCGAACAGGTCGGCGCCCATGCCGGCAATGTCGCCCACGTTGTCACCCACGTTGTCTACCGAGGCAAGCAGAGCCGGAGGGATGAGGAGCAATCGCGTTTAAACTCCGTCTTGGAGATTATGGAAGGGCAGGGAGGATGCTGTGCCCACATGGGACATATACAGCACGGGAGAGGCGTGTACGTAGCAGTCGTGAAAAGGGGTGCAGGGAGGGAAAGAAGGCCGAGGTGCGCGAGGATAGCCGAGGCGCAGCCGACACGCGAAGAGGAGGCTAGGGAGAGGCCGTTCGCGCGCCCCGCCGCAAGCGCGCGCGGGGAGGGGGCACCGCACGTGGCCATCTGAACGGGCCGTGCTCTTGGGGTTCATTTAGAAGAAGACAGGTATGCGGGGCTACATAGCAGCTGGGCGGCGCCAACAATTCTTGCAGGCCATCTCAGCGCGCGCATGCAATGCTTGCTGTTGCGTGCGGAGCATGGGGGCAGGACGCCTCTGAACAAGACGCCCTTGCGTGTGCTGGATGCTCCAGCAATGCGTTTCGCGAGCGAACTTCGCGCCACTTTGCAGCCCATTACGGTGTTTCGAGCAACCTGCAGTGCCGTGCCGAAGCCCTCTATGGCGTTGGCTTGGCTGCGCGCAACAGCTGGCCCCCCGCAGCGTCCGGCTGTCAGGCCAGGGAGGTGGTCCTCGTCCTGCTGCCCGTCATCAACCCACCGGCAATGACGGCGGGGTTGCGAGGGTCATCCTCGGGGATGTCCTTCTCCACCTTGCCCACAAGGTCGGCACCCACGTCGGCGGCCTTGGTGTAGATGCCGCCGGCCACGCGGCCGAACAGCGCGATGGACGAGCCACCCAGGCCGTAGCCGGTGATGGCCTCAAACAGACCGCGCCAGTCGTCGCCGAAGAACTGCGCGGTGGGCCGGGCGGAAGGGCAGTAGGGGGGGAGTTTGTGAGGTCGGGAGTTGGGCGAGAAAGGCAATGGCGTACAGCAGCATCCTCCCGTCCCGCGGCCAGGCCCGCCAGGTTGTGGAAAGGCGCGCGCGTGCGGGATGGGTAGCGTCGGACGCGTGCGCATTGCAGGTTGGGGTCCTTTGGCGGCCCTCCACGCCGTCCAGGTCCATGCTGCACCGCAGCTCCGCAACGCACCCGGCTGAAGACGGTGATGGCCAGGAAAAGGTTGAGCAGGCCAAAGCCCGACAGCAGGAAGCCCATCACGGCGCCGGAGCGGAAGGCTGTACAGTGGCGTGTAAAGGGCAAGGGACACGACGTCAGGCTCCGAGCAACGGCTTCTGAAGGCTTCCAAGATCCAAACCAGTCAACTCGGGACGAAAGAGGCGCAAACCCAGACGCGACGGCCGGTGCACCTACCGCACATGAACGCGGGGGCAATGCCCTTGCGCGCCTCCACGGCGGTGCGGGCGTTGGCGTAGGTTGCGATCTGCATGCCCAGGTAGCCCGACAGGATGGAGGTGGCGCCGCCCAGAACGAACGAGATGGTCGAGAAGATGCCGTTCCGGACCTCGTCGTTCCGGGTGCGGCCGTCCTCGGGGGTCACGCTGCTCAGGAGGCCGGAGATGATAACGGCCATGATGACCTGGAAAGACAGGGAAACAGGGGGAGGGGTTGGGATTTGTGGCGGATTTGTTGTTGTGGACACGCAGTGACGAAGTGTGGACACGCGGTGGCAGAGCTCGTGCGCGTGGGCGCGGGCGGCACGGGTGCAGGATCAAGGGAGTGCAGGAGGCTGAAGGTCCGTGTTACGGGACTGAGGGGGTGGTATTAAAGACGGAGGGGGCAAGGGGGGCAAGAAAACTGCACACGTGGAGTACGCGTGGCAAGCAGTATGGCCAACATGCACAAGTTTAACCAGGAGTCGCGAGGAATGAAGCGTTGATATACAAATGCATTGCTTGAGCCCCGTCACTGCCAGCGCACCATGAAGATGCCCAAGTAGTAATACTCGGTAGCCAGGAACGACGAAGCTCCTTCCGAGATGGACTTTTGGATATCAGCGGCCTTAGCGACAACCTGTGTACAGCCGGAGGGGCGTAACGACGCAGTCAGAGGATCTCGACGCGAGAGTACCGGTGGCGGCAGGGACGCTGATCACGGTTGGGCAATCTCGCTGAAGAATGCTATATTGTATGCTTGCAGGTAGCGACTCACCTCCTCCTCGCCGCCGCGCTGCTCCTCCTCGAGGAGATACTCGCGGCCATTCTGGGACGAAATGAGCCGACCGCCAACGAGCTGGATGGCCGCGACACGCTTCCAGAGGAAGACGGCAAACAGAATGCCGATCACGGCTGCCGCCGGGATCACGCTGGCGACGAGGCCGTCTGGGAGCCCCATCTTGCACGAATCTCCGAGACACTACTTTGGTCCGCTTTATGCGAGGCACCCCGTAGCCCTCAATGAGTGTCTGGACAGGGATGAGATTAGCGCGGCTGGCCTAGGCCTTGAATAGCGCGAGATACGCACGACACACGTTTGCCGTGCAGGTGTCGGTTTGAAGGCGACCTTTCAGCCCCTTTTGATTTTCATAAGGCGCGATGCAGCATGGAAGCCTCGCCGCTGCTGGACAATACCGCATCGGCGGGCCGCGTGGCTCCTCCGCGCAATCACCGAAAACACAAATGTCAACGTGCTCCCGAGGCGCGCGCACCTCGTCTGAGTGCCGAAGCGTAATAGTGCAGAGGAGTGCGCTGAAGGCGCGCGGTCTTGCACTCGAGGCGGACATGGCGACGACGTTGGGGCACCAGCGGGCACCCGAGCCGCAGGCGGTGCCTGATCATCAAAGCGGCGGGCAATGGCACAGGGCATCTAAGGGCAGAAGGATCTGAGTGCCACGTCGGGGTCCGTGGTGGGCGAGGCGGGGGAGGGGATGACAGCACGCTGGTGTACACCTCGCCATAGCTTCGTTTACAAGCGACTACCGAAGTGAGGTGAATGTTTGAAGTCTTATATCGTAGCACGCAGCGTGGACACACATGGTAAAGAGCTGTGCGCCCGACCCGCCAGGACCTGCTCTCCTTATGGTTACAGGTTACACGTCCGTCTCCTTATGTGTCCTAATAATCAGACCCACGGGACAGGCCATGGACGGTCCCAGCAGATACGGCACTGGTGCAGCCAGTTCACTCGAAGCAGGTCTGGGACATTCTCGGGTACTTGAAGCATGAGCACTCAAAACGCACACACAGGTCGTCCTCCATTGCCATAGCATAATCACAGCTCCTGCGCATCCACTCGCTCCGTTCCCGCCACCTAGCCCACGAACAAGACCAGCCCCGACGGGTTCAATGGATACGACATGTACGACCATGCGTACGACAAACACGTGCTTTGCATCCATAGGGCGCTGCTGTCCTGCCGTGGGGCTAACGGGCACAACAGCGCTCTGAAACCCTCATCACACCAGTGAGAACCGTGCTTGTGTCCCCTGCCTCCCGTGGTCTTGAACCCGTCGAAGGGGAACACCATGACGGCACTGGCTGGCGCGTGCGATAACGACGTGCGCGCTGCAGGTGGACCGTCGCAATGCTCACCGGCCGGGCCTCTCCGGGAGCGGTGTGCAAACAAACCCGTTCCCAGACTAACTGTGCGCAGGGACATGAGGGACAAGCCCTCACCCTCGCCCGTGCGGAAGTACACTCTTGGGCGCATGCCAGCAGCTGCTCAACCCCCAAGTGTGTCACCGCATCTTCGCCGTGGGCAAGCCAGCTGTCATCAGGAATGAACCCCATCGCAAACGAAGGCATAGCGCATGCTCTTCGAATTCCATACCTTCGCTACCGGCATATGGCACCGTACTCTCTCCCCTTGGGTCCCAGTCCCCAATCCAGCTCGCACGCTTGATCATTACCCGGTTTATACACAATCGCCATGGCCTCCAGCATGATTGTCGTGCCGTCCGCGCTTGGGCTAAACCGAAGCAGGCGCAACGTTCGGGCCCGTCACCCCGCCTTAAGCTCCCGGCTCCTCCTTAGTCCCTAATTCCTCCTATGGAGCGTCCTGACGCCCGTCTTCTCCTCATACCTGCTCGCTCCCGCACCAACAATCACCTTTCCAACCCGCTCCCGCCACCGCTCGCTGCGCCGCTCCCGCCACCGCTCCTGCCGCCACCGCTGCGCCCACCACCGACCCGACCGCCAGCCGCTCCGCCGTAGGCGCTGGCGCTCCCGCACAGCCGCCGCAGCTTCCCCGCGTAGAACCCCGCCGCCTGCTCGTTCAGCCGGTCCTGCAGCGCCCGCAGCGCGCGCCGCACCTGCAGCAGCTCCGGCGCGCGGGTACGCAGCAGCCGCAGCATCACGTCCACCTCCTGCTCCCCCTCCCCTTGCACGTACACGGTCTCGGGCGTGAAGAACCTGTACGCCGCCAGGAACCTCGCGTCCGCCACCACGGGCGTCCCCGCGATCAGCGACGACAGGATGGTTGACGAGAACTTGTCGGTGTAGTACTTGCTGCTGCCCAGCGCGGGGATGAGCGCAAAGGAGCGGTGTATGGCGTTGTAGAAGGTCGCGAAGCGCAGGCGGCGCATGAGGCTGACGTGCGGCTGCAGCTCGGGAGGCAGGCCCAGCCGAGACTCGTCGCCCTTGCCCAGGAGGTTCATGTGAAACAGCCGACCCACGTCGCCGCGCGTCAACTCTTGCTGGTGCGCCCTGAGCTGGTCCCAGATGGCGCTGTAGTTGCGGCGGAGACTCGAGAACTTGCCCTGGGGGGCGGGTGTTGTCGGGGACGGGGACGGGAAGGGAGGGGCCATGCGGGGCGCTGGAAATGCGCTCTCGACGCAGGCGACCGTCAGGGGTTAGCGGGGCATGGGCACATGGCAGGGTGGGATGGCTAATTAGTGATTGAGCACGGAGGCGTTCGGGGGAACGGGCGGTGAGGCCTTGGATAAGGGAGCAGGGGCAACGCGGGGCGCTTGGAGCCGTGCCGGTGCGGAGTGCGCAAAGGCGAGGCGATACGTGGTAAGGGCGTGTGACAGCGGCCGCCTTCGGGGATCTCGGCCACGGCATCTGCGAGTGCTGCGGATTACATCACCGATATGGTCCCACAACCTTGCCTACATTCCGCTGCCAACACGGTACCTCGCGTCGAGCCGCATTCACTAGCCTGCCACTTCGCACCTGCATGGCAAAGCCCTTCAGGCAGTGGCCCAGCAAGTCCACCTCCGTGGCCTCCAGGCAGTCGGGCTGCGGCTGGAACGGGTACGCCGCCAGGACCCACTCCACCGGCTGGCCTGACGCCGCCGCGAGTGAGCGGGCCGCGTGAGGCGACAGCGTCACAAGCTGCACCTCGCTGCCGGCGCCGCCGCCTCCGTCGCCGGCAGCGCTGCCAACCGCGGAGCTGCGGTTGGCAGAGCTGCCGGCGGTCACCTCCAACAGCCGGGGCATGTGTTCGTAGTCGCTGTTGTGGATGTATGCGATGGTGAGACGCCGGGGGAGGTGCTTCAGCAGCTCCGTAAGAGCGTCCAGCTCGTAGTCAGTGCTAACGAGGATGACCAGGTCGTACTTTGGGCGCCTCTTGGCCAGCACCGACGCGAGGCCGCGCGTGATGGTGGTGAACTTGGCCTTGGACCACCTCAGCAGCTCCCACGCACCGTCCGCAGTTGGCGCGCGCGTGTAGCGGTTGAGGTAGACGTCGGTGTGGGGCGCGTAGGGGCTCAGCACGTGGAGTAGGCCCGCGAGGACCTCGTAGTGGTAGGGTACGCCGTTGATGACGGCGATGCGCAGGGTGGGGCAGGCGCTCAGGTCGGCAGCCTTCGCGGTGATGTTAGAGGCGGAGGCAAGGCGGGAGGACGCGTCGGCTGCAGCCGCCTGCGCGAGGCACGCAGCTGCCCAAGCCCCGTACGCGAGGAACAGGAGGGCGCTCCTCCGCCGCGTGCGCTGCCAAGCGAAGGGTGCCATCGGTGCGCTTCGCCGCTGCCTTAAATTCCAGAGTCCTTCGTGCCGTCTACATGGTCGCTTTGGATGCGGTTGTTGAGCTAGCACCAAAGCCGCAGGATGCTACTGCATCGAACAACGCTCACAAAAGCAGTCAGCCAGTCGCACACAGTAGGAAGCAACTAGATCGCGACGCAGCCGTAAGTTGGCGTGTTGAACTTGATACGGTACCGTCTGTCCGTTACAGTGTACATCTGGTTCTGAATCAAAGCAAATTACATTGCAAGTCAGGCTCGCGTAATGGGCCGCGACAACGGCAAACATGGCCCGGATCCAGAACTGGAATGAAACACGTCGTGGCCTCGGTTTAAACGGCATGATCAGCGTCTTTAACTTCCATGCTCGTCACACGCCTCGGAAGTTGCCCACTGCCCTGCTACTCTCATTACTATAGGTCTCTTTTGGCATACCAGGATGGGGCGGCAGGCGTTTGGCTGGGGCGCTGCTGGGTTGGCGCGGCCATCTGGAGGGCTGTGGTTACCATTATTTACGAGTGTTCAGGCAACCCAGCAGCAGTCGCATACGGAGGGAGCACCTTCAGCCGAGGTACGTAGACGCTTGGGAACTGGATTGCCGGGCTCCCAGCTGGCGGAGACGGCGCTGTGCTCTGAGTCGAGGAAGGTGTTATCCAGCCCCCTGGTGTTATCGGGAAACTCCTCGCCAGGGCCCGAATACAGCACAATAACCCCCATCAAGTCGCTGCCAAGGTAGGGACTGTTGCCACGGACATCACTACCGCATGGACCACTGCTCGCGCAACCGCCGCCAACCTCCATGGCCCGATAAGAGTAGGGCCGGCAGCCGGAGTCAGCGCTGCCTTAGCACGATGCCGCACCGGCTGCGACGCCGCAGCGTGGGAGGTGCCGCTCCGGGCGGTGCTGAGTCAGCGCGACGCAGGCTGGCTATCTTCAACGTTTTTCAAAACACCCCCCCTCTTGGGGCCGGCCCAGACGAAAAATGGGGTTCAGACGAAGGGGCGCTCCAACGAAAAATCCGGCCCTGGAAAGGGGCTCCGGCTGTGGAGCGGACGAAAATGCCCATTCGGAGGGCGTCCCCGGACGAAAAACCTAGTCGAGTTTCAAGCTTTTTCGTCGCGCCAAACGAATCGCCCCGACTGAAGATAGCCAGGCTGGCGCGACGCCGCCGTGCTTGCTGAAGATTGGTGAGAGGGCGTGCTGCTGGCAGTGCTGCGCCAGGCGCAGGCTCTGCGATGACGTGCTCAGCGCAGGGGGGTAGTGCTAAGGCTTATGGATCCCAGATGCGGCTCAGGAGAACACATTTCACTACCGGTTTGTGCGTCGAGCTCGTCGCAGGAGCCCCAGGGGCCTGTGGACTTGGCTGAAGGGCGGAAAGGGCACGGACGTGGCTTGATCGATGATGCAGACAAGTTCACTGCTGTCTTTGAGCGGTTCCTCAATAGAGCCGGGGATGGGCAGCGGATTGCACGATGCGGCCCACCAGTTGTCTGTATGTGTTGCATTTGCATAATGACGAGTACGACCCAGCCGTATGATACAGGATGCTGAGGACGCGTGCACTTATCCTCCTCGCGCCATTTGACTCCGGTCTCGAAGCGAGGGCATCAACTCTGCGTCTCAGGTAGCACCGACCCCAGCGCGTCCACCAAACTGGAGCAGCCCATGGCTCATGCGCTTGCGCAAGCCTAAATGTGCCACCCGTCTTCACGGCATGAATCAACATGCAGCTATGCCGCAGCACATTGAGCATTAGCATGCTAGGCATCTGCACCAACAGAGGGATTCTATTCCTGGACGCGTTGTCCGCGGCGTAGAGACTGACCGGTTGCATGCGGGCATACATGGCACACGGGGGCACCCTAGCGCCCCTCCCTGCAGCGGGGATGCCGCCGTCGAAGTACCGTACTCTCTGTGCAAACTGCAACGACTGAGCAAACTGCAGCGTACCAGACATTTGTGGCGTTTGTGGCCACTTCTCCTCATGCAGGCATATGCGTGACTGGGCCACAAAGGGTCCCCCCCCATGCGCACTTCTTGGGCTCGTTGATCAAGACTGCTGGCTGCGCGGCATGCGCCGGCAACCTTGCCGCAAATGTGTTGCCTACACAGCTCGCCGCGTCCCCAATAACAGTCACTGACATCAATGCCACCCCCTGATTGCTATACGTTGTGGCTACCGGATATACCTTGGATGCATGCCGCCTCGCAAGCCGTGCAGCGCCCGCATGTCTGCGGTAGTGCGCGCAAGTGCACAAACCCCAATTGTTACCGGTCCCTCCCACCTGCCCCGTGCCAGCGCGTCACGCTGCCTACTTGCGAAAGGCCGCCTGCCACAATTCCACCTGGCCGACTGGCCAGAGGCTGCTTGTGGTCAAGAGCACCGCATCCGACAACGACAGGTCGCTGTCGTCCGCGACTTGGCACACCGGCAACGCGGCGTCCACGGGAGCCTCGGCCTCCTCCTCCTCCCCGGCCGATCCTCTAGCCTCCCAACCGTCGGCAAGAACCTCTTCCTCCTCCACCACATCTTGTTCGCATTCATCCGTCGCCGTCGCCGCCATCGTCACTGCCGTTGCCGCTATCGCCGCATCCACGACGGTCGGCCGCGCGCTGCACCGCGAGCTCGCGCGCTGGGCCTTGCGCCACGCCGGAGTGGGCAGATCTTCCTCCATGATGGCGGGGAACGTCGGCGCGTCCCCTCCGCCAGCGGCGCTTCGGTGGGGCTTGCTGCGGTTCCGCCGCTGGGCGCTGCGGCCAGCCAGCCTGGGGCTACCACCCGCGCCTTCACAGGTGTCTTCCGCCTCCACGCCAGCAGCATCACCGGTATCATCGCTGTAGCAGCCAAACGAATCGGGTTCCGGCTTGCCAGCACAGGTTTCCTCAAACCAGGTTTCCCGGGGCTCCGCCATGGCCTCCTCTGCCGCAGCCTCCTCGTCGCTCTCACTCACGCGGCTAGTGAACCGCGTCGCGCCTGCGCGCAGCGCACCGAGGCCGGGCCGGGGCAGCGCCTGTGCCGCCAGGCGCCCGACAGGGCGGAAAAAGCCGAAGCTCGAAGCCTTACTGCGCCCCACCTCCTCCGCCTCCCTTTCCGTCCCCTCTTCGCTACCCAAGTTTAGGCAGCCCTCCGCGTCGACGGCGCCGTAGCCACGCGCGCCAACACCAGGCCCGGGCGGCGCCTGCGCCGCCAAGCGCTGGACACCAGCGTGGCTGAAGCCGAAGCTCGAAGCCTCACTGTGGACCATGCTGCTGCAGGTAGACCACTCCGCCTCCATCGCGCTCCCGCCGCCGCTGCAGCCACCGCAGCCGCTGCTGCTGGATGCGGTCCCGCGGCCCATGCGGGCTAACGGGCCGGGGCCCACGCGCGGCAGGAGCAGACGCGGTACCCGGGGCACGGCCGTGGGCGCGTGCGGGCCGGGGCCGCGCCGCGCCTGCTCGTGCCCTTCCCCGCCGCCTTCTGAGAAATTTCCAGCTCTAGGTGCCAGCTGCGCTGCGCACTCCGGTACTTGTGCAGCTGCAAGTGAAGGCAGAGCCAAGGAGACGACCGGCCCCGGCTCCTCCTCATCGCCCTGTTCACACGGTACCGAGCTCCAGGGTTGGAGTGGCGGCGGCCCTCGCGTCATCACGCTCCCCCTGCCTGGGTCGCCGTGCGCGTCTTGGGCCGCCGCTACTGACCCTGGTAAAGCCGGCTCGACGCCGGCCGTTCGTGCTCCTGCAGCGGCGAGACTGTCCGGTGCGTCCTCACCTGAGCCGCACCGCCAGGGCCGCGATGCCGATGGGGCGGCAGTGGCGCCCTCGTCTTCCGTGCGCGGCTCCCGCCTGCACGGAGGCGCGTCCCCAGACGAGGGCGGTTCTCTGCCGCTAGGGCTTCCTCCGTAACGGCAGTTGTGGTGCTGCTCGCGGAGTGCGGGCAGCAAGGGGCTCAGCGGCTTGAGCAACTGCGGCGCCCTCCCGCCTGCCGAGTGCGCCGGTTGGGCGGGACTGGGCCGCTGGTCGCGCCTCAGTGCAGACGGCCCAACGTCACGGTCCACGGGTACCTTACGCTGGCCCGCGCCGCTGGAGGACGGCTGCCTGGCTGCAGCCGCGTGCTCCCCTTGCCAACCTGGCACTTCGTGCCGGGGCGAGCCGCAAGCGTGCGGCTCGCCGAAGAGCGGCCTCCGCACCTCCCGCTGCGCCGCCGGCAGCTGGCTCGGCGCCACAACCGCGCTTTGCTCTGTCGTCCCCTGCTCCTGTGCCGCGTATTTGGGCCTCCAGGGCATCGTTGGGTGCTGCGCCGCGGCCGCGGCGCCGCCACCGCAGTGCGAAGCCGGCGCCGCCGCCATGAGCCATGCGCCCGCGTGGGCGGCCCCGGGGCGTGTCATGCCGCCGCCGGCGCGCGCACGTGCAGCAACATGGGCAGCGGCCTTGAGGCTGCTGTCGGGACTCCACAGCATCTCCCGCCCAGTCGCTGCGGTCACGGCGTTGCCCCGATCCCGCTGGTCGTCCCTGGACGCTGCGTACGCCGCCCGCTCCTCCAAAGTGCCAGGCTCTGCAAGGGCTGCACCCTCCACGGGCGCAGGAGCATGCGCGGGCGCGCCGGTGCGAAGCCTCGGCGCGCTGGCCGTCCGCCTGGCCTCCGCCGTCCCCGCTCGCTGCCGCCCTCCGGCCGGCCGGTGCGCACCCCAGGCCGGGCGCGGCTTGTCGCTCCACGGCTCTGCGGACGCCGGAGCGCCATGCGCCTGTCTATTGGCGGCCGGCACTGGGCCTCTGGATGCGCCTTCGGAGCGACCGTTGCGGGGCGCCGAGACCGCTCTCGCCAGCGCCGGCGGAGCTGCAGTAGACGCGCTTCGCGCGCGCGGAACGGAGCTGCCTGCCTGCGGTGTCGCAGCCGTGCCCTCCTCCCGTGTGCCCCGGCCGCCGGCCCGTGCAACCGTACAGTCCCGCGGTGTGTGGGACCTGGCTGAGCGAGGCGGCACGCTTTCGCCCTCTCCCCTCGGGGACGGGCGGTGCCGCGCCGTCACGGGGCCGGGCGGCGGTACGGGCGAGACGGGCCGCTTCCGCGGCGTCCTCACAGCCAGGGAGATTGCCCTGGCGGAGGGCAGCGCGCCGTCGGTGGAGTCGGCGACGTCCTCGCGGCCTGGCGATGCGGCGCGAGGGCTTCGCTGGAGCGCCGCAGCATTGAGGCGTAATGGGGGCACGTCCGGGGGCGTGTGCCCCGCCGGCCTGTTGCTGGGGCCGGCCCCAGGGCGTCGGTCCTCCCATCCGGCCGACTGAGGCCGCAAGTCCAGGCATTGGGCCCAACCCGGAGGCTGGGCGGGCAGCCGGGCCGTGAGCGGCCCCTGGGAGGGAGGCGGAACGCGGCGGCCCCACGCCGGCCGGTCGCAGGGCATCAGCGGCACAGGAGCCGCCGACACCGGTTCAGAGTCCGTGCGCCCTGGGAGCGGCCCCCTCCCAGGCGAGCGTTGTGCGAGCCTGGCGGTGACGGCGGCAGCGGTGGCGCTGCCGCCGCCGCTGCGGCCTGGGCTTCGCGGCGCGTCACGGCCGGCGGCGGCTTGGCCCGATCGCGGCCTGCCCCTTGCCACGCCGCTTGCTGCCGGCTCCTTGTGATAGCCGCTGTCACGGGGAGAAGTGCCGACAGCACCCGATGAGCCGGGATCCTGCGGCCGCCAGTCGCCGTCCGGCTGCGGGCGCAGCCCTGGCGCCACCCGTGGCGTTGTCGCCACCACCGCCAACGCGGGCGTTGCTGTGGCTTCTGCCTGTTGCCCGGCAGCGACGTCGCTCGCCGCCACCGGCGGCTGCCAGTGCGTCAGGTACACCGACCTGAACTTGAAGTCGACGCAGCGGTCCCGGCCGCTGAGGGTGCCGACGCCAAGGTCCAGCGACACCGGCCGGCCGGACCGTAGCACCTGCGTACGGTCAGATGGTGGAGGATGCGGTGTGGGAAAACAGGGTGAAAACAAGAGCCTTGAGGTATGGCCAGACTGCAATGGGCAGACACCCGAGCAGGTTGTGCCACCCGAGCAGGTTGAGCCTGTGGAGTGGATATCGAAGGATGCCCAATATTGACCGTGAGGAGCGTGGAGAGCTCCCAGGGCACCCCCTGCCCGCTGCCCATGGCAAAACCCAAGTGTGGCCAATCGGAGGCAGTGTTGTACTACAGTGAGTGCGCCAGAGGCCCGGCCGCACCTCGCCCAGGTGTTGTAGCATGTGGCGGGCGCAGCTGTAGACGGCGTCGCGGGTCAGGGAAGAGGAGTACCTAAGGGGGCGTTAGGAAGGGTGGCCATCTCTTCGCCGTCTGTGAACAAGGCTTGGCCGTCCCGAACACGTTTGGCAAAGCAGGCTCCTGACTTCACCACATGGATCGATTGCTTCTCGTGAACTGTGAACACGGGCTTACTTGAGCGCGACTCTGAGCGGGCTGAATTCCTCGCACGACTCGAGCGCCATGCCAACTGTGGCACTGGCCCGTGTGGTGTGCGGCCCCGTGGCCAACCCATGATCCCGCAGGTAGGTGTCGCAGAGGATGAAGACCGGCTTGAGCTGGGGTCTGCCGTCGGTGCGGTGCCCCTCCACATGTTGCCAAGTAATGGTGGCGAAGGTCGGGTATTTGCACCCTCGGCCCTGGCCAAACAGCGCCGATATCCACGCGCGTATGCTGCCCCAGACCGCCGCGTAGGTATGCTCACTTAGCGTCTGCATTGGTGGGGGAGGTACTTCAACTTGCCTGTAGACATGCTCGCAGACCAAATCCCGCACCTGCTTGTAGGCCGTGGTGCCGGCCTTGCGGGCACATTCACGGAAAAGGTCATTCTCCGTCCACATTTCTGATTAATTATGGAAGCGGCAGATCCCGCTCGGAACGTGGCGAATGTCCGCGCGCATGGGCTCCGCGATGTGGGTTCAGGAACCTAGAGGCTGCATCCAATCCAGGAGTGTTGCACTAATGACTGGAAGGGTCTATTGCTAATGGGTCGGCGCGTCCAGACCGCCAGCTCCCGGATACCGGTAGCGTTTAGGGCAAGAACTCTTGCATGCAAAGGTTACAATAATGGCTACGCAAGCACTGTAACCTCTTGCTGTTGCCGCTTCTACGCTGTGGCGACTGTAGGTTCGTAGCGTAGACTATATGCTCAACTACAATTGCTTATGTATACATATTTTGAAGTTATGATAGCTCGTGTGCTGAGTGTGCATGGCTCTGTGAGACGGCTGTTGCCAACTGTTGCTAACTGTCGATCCGGCGGATGCGAGTATGATATTCGCGCTACACCTCTACTGTATTGGCGCAGAGATTACTCTCATACAAGGCACGTGACGCAGGTTATTGTATGAGACACTCGACTTAATGCCGGAGCAATGCGATGCCATGCCATGCCCTGGTTCCTGCCCAGTGCCACGTGCACCATGGTCGGTCACAGACAGAGCTTCCTGTGAGGGGCAGTTCCGGTGACCATAGTGCGACGCCACTTCCATGCCTTCATTCAATTTAGTCATCTTGGCCTGGCATCAATAGGGAGATCCACGCTGCTCTAGTTGCAATCAGGCCATCAATATGCGACCCACGCAACTGCCCCTGCCCTTGGCATCGCCCTTGGCCGTGCCTACGGTCTAGGTAAATGAGCGACTGAACACTACTGCATCTGCGTGGATCAACAGGTTGCGCAACCTGACCAGCGCACCGAGAGCTAGGTCCCGTATCCGGTCTTGCAGTCTGGGTCCAACAGCTCCATGTCAGGGGCACCGCAAAAGCAATGCAGCGGGGTGAGTAGAGCGTGCGGCCTACCGGCTTGCAGGGCCTGTTAACTAAACGGACACATGCATGCACGGCCTCACTGATAAGGGGTTGCGATAAGCCTTGGCCTTACGAAGAGGCCGGAGGGTAAAACCTACGGGTTTATTGGGAGGTGCCCCGTAACACCCTGCGTCCGAGGGCGTGCGCGCCTGGAGGTGGGGAGTGTAAGACGCTCCTGTGTCATACGCAGCTAAGCCGTTCCCTAAGCCGTTCCCCGTCTTACACAGTGGCTGCAGCCGCATCCCTGTAAGGGAACTTGGTCGTGCAAGAGAGCTCGTAATACCAAAGTGGACTTGCTGGATAACGGACTGCCAATCGCTGCTCTGGGATGCTGGGAGACGGAAGCCAACCGCCCCGACGGGCGGGCTAGGTGCAGGCGGACATGCAAGGTGTGTGGTGATGCCACGGCGATGGAGGACGAGCTGCATGTGTTTTGTTAGTGCCCGTGCTATGAGCACCTTTGCAGTTCAAGCGCCGCGACATGATTGCGATTATGAAGGAGGCCCCACCTGCTGAGGTGGCAGCCTATTTGTAGGCACGCCTTACTTCGGCGCCAGGCGCTGAAGCGGGGTCGAGACTGCAATCCTGACCCTTTACCCCACCCCACCGCTCGCATTTCGTCCATGGCCCCCCCGGCTTTGACGGGCGTGTAACCTGTAAAAAAGGAGCCCGCCTCTACGGTCATACACACCCGAAGACGGGGTTGCGGGGAGCCCTACGCGGGCCAGCTCACGGCGTCACACATTCCCGCACTCCCACGACCAAGCACCGCCGTACTGCCGTACCGCCCCATGCACCCTTTTCGGTCCCTCGCGCGCCCTAACGGCCCCTTTCGGCACCACCACCGTGGCTCGTTTTAGGTCACGGGGTCTTGCTCTGTCATTCGTCGCACTTGCGCTACGTCTCAGAACTCCGCTCTGACATTCCTCGCTGTGCCCCTCCCCCTCCCTTTTCCGCCGCTCCGCCTGGCGCGGCTTGCTTTTCCGGTGCTCTTAGGTGAGACAACGGTAGTCAGCGGGTCGGGGGGCTGGGTGGGCGGGGAGCCGGGAGACATGCACCAGCCCGCATGCGACGCACGTAGATTAGACTAAGCGCATCCCATCACGGCATTGCATAGGGTCACCCCAGAGAGAATTCTGGGCCGCATCGGGGGCTACGGTGGTGGTCGCCGCCGAACTAACATGCAGTGACATCGCCCCTTCGACTGCCTCGGGAGCTGGGTCCTACACCGACGCCATCACTTTCGCGCTTACGCTCGTCGTATGCTTTTTCCTTTTCAACACCCGAAGACGCGACGTTTCCAGTAGGGCGGGCGGGTACAAAGCAAGGCAGGTGACGTTCCTCCCGCCCCCCGTCGGAC
>LSYV01000012.1:404855-454272 GCA_001584585.1 Gonium pectorale | reverse complement strand
GCCGAACTAACATGCAGTGACATCGCCCCTTCGACTGCCTCGGGAGCTGGGTCCTACACCGACGCCATCACTTTCGCGCTTACGCTCGTCGTATGCTTTTTCCTTTTCAACACCCGAAGACGCGACGTTTCCAGTAGGGCGGGCGGGTACAAAGCAAGGCAGGTGACGTTCCTCCCGCCCCCCGTCGGACTACACCTGTCGGGCTGCTAGTTGCCAGGGCAGTATTGTCGTCATGGCCACCGGCCCGACGGCTCTCAGCGGTTACCAGACCGGCCGCGCGCCCAGCCCGCCCACCCGGCCGTAACTACAGACCTGGAGTGAGGGCGAAGGAACGAAGGAGCGGAGCCAGAAACCGTCGGGGTGGCCAGCGGTCGACGGCTGTAACCTGCTCACGGTGTTACACAATGACCCCCAAGGCAAGAGCACTGCATGCGCACGCCAGGCGTGTAGGGCTTTCCGGTCCCCGCACCGCCTCCGCAGGGGGTTCCGGCGCCCGCATGCCCCTACGAAGCCCTCACGCCAGGCGAGCTGCCCTGTGCGGGGTATACCATCCACCACCGCAGAAGGTCATGGAGGCAATGGGTCGGGTCAGGCGCAACGGCGTAAAAGGACCCCACAGTCAACTTATTGTGCCATTACCGGTACTGCAGGCGCCACAGGCACCTTGCGCCAGGTGCGAAAGTTATCGGGCCATCTGTGCAAGTGGTGGGTAACTCAAAGCCTCGATCCGCTGACACGAATGGCACGGCTCGCGCAGGTAGGGGCCGACCAATTTACAGAGGCCTTTTGGCCGAACTTCAGTGTGCGCGCTTATCTCGCGAGCATGTATGGGGCGCACGTAGCGGCCCATCATGCCCACCATGCCAACCGTCATAGGACGTATCGGGGGAATTGGGAACCAATTTACGTGGACCAGTCGAACAGCCCAACGAGAGCCGGTAGTGAGCCCTTCCTCATGGAAAAGGAGAACCAGAAACGGGGAAGGCAGCCTCTACGGACATACACACCCGAGGGTGTGATGTTTCCAGCAGGGCGCCGAGTACAAGGCATGGCGGGCGAGGTATACGAGCAGACGGGCCCTCCCGGTGTGTCACCAGAATAGTTACCTGGCTATAAGTAGAGGGGGCGAGGGTCCGGCGAGCGGTCGACGAGTTGACCAGTCCATCGGCGGCATTCGGCGGCCAGCGGTTACCATTTGCGGGGCGCCCAGCCCGCACCCCCGAACCGCTGATTGGCGTAATACAGACCTGGAATGGACGACAGAAACATGGAGTCAGGTACCGTCTGCGCTCGAAGCAGTCGCGACACCCTTTTGCGGTCCGGTCCGAAGGCGGAAGGGAAAGTTCAAAAGGCCAGTAGCTCAGCCGGCCCCAGGCTTACCACTTACGGCCTGCCCTTGTAGTCCCGGGTGCTCCGTGCACAAGGAAAAAAGAGAAACCTGTATAGAAAGAGGGAGCCCGCCAAGGCACAAGGCTCCCTTTGCTCCGCTCGTCCGCGCGCCCCCCATGTAGTCGGCCACGTCCCTGATCCCGGCCCCGTAGTTGTCGGGCGTGGCATGTGGTGGATGGCGCTCGGAGAGCCACACATGCATACCAAAGCATGCCTGCACTAACGGCCCCTTTTGCCTCAACCCGCTCGGTCCCTAAAGCCTCCTTAGGGCGCACATCTTACAGATCTTACATCTTACGTGAAGCCCAGCTGTCCACTCGCCGGAGCATCAAAATGATAAACTGCAGAGGACGAGAGAGCCCGCCTCGACGGTCATACACACAGTAGGGCGGGTGGGATGGCATAAGGCAAAACAAGCATTTGAGACAGCGTCCCTCCCACCCCCAACGGACCAGTTTACCAGCTTGAAAGGATTTTCAAACTCACCTTGGTAGGATTTGGATTGTTGTGCGTGCTAGGCCGTGCCGTAGTCTCTGTTATCATACCGGTCCGCATGCGGACCTAAAGGTAGGGAGAAATGAATGAGCGCCGAGCCCTTCATGTGTTGGTTGCCCAAACTGCCAGCTCCAACACACGCCGAAAAACACCGCCCAGCTCAAAACAGCCGTATGTGTCAGATTGGGCAGATGGCAGCACTACACGTTCTTTGCGTTTCCCCAATCAGCTCCTAGCACAGTCCGTGCGTTTCTTTGCGGGCTCGGTGAGTGTCGCAGGAATGAGCACGCGGCGGCATTCTCAGGAGAGGCGGCTTCCGCTGCACATCCCATGCGTTTCTCGCCTATGTCCCTGGCGCAATCTGTACGCAAGCTTGTGGGTTCCGTGCGTGTCGTGTGAGCACTCACAAAACCCACTATGAGCACTCGGCAGCAATTCCAGAACTTGTGGGCCAGACGAGGCCGCATTTTCGGCGGGTTTCATCTACAGAGCGCAGAGCTGTGTGCCATGGAGTTCAGGAAGCAGGAGGCGGGGGGCAAGGTCGCTAAGGATTTGGGCAGGCAGGGTTGGAGGTTGTCGGCGCCAGGCCGGGATTGTGGTGGGTGAGTACGAACCCACGTCGTACACGCCTGACTGCAGTACCTCGCGCCGGCCTCCAATCTTCCTGGCTGCGCTGGTTGTGCATTATGACGCGGGGTGACCTTAAGAACTGCCCTACATATGCAAATTAAACACGAAGCATACGCCAACGAACCAGCGACTGCGAATGTGCCGCATCTAGCAGCCTAAGACCTTAAACCAATAATTATGTCAAGTTCTGGTGGAGGTGACACCAGCGTGGTGAGCCCGCAGCTGGACTGGAAGCGATGGCCTTGCCTTACCTGACACCCAAACGCTCTTCGACGCGCATAGTTCAGTACCATCATTGGAGACACTGGTGGTGGAAGCAAATGGCAAATCATCATCGCCTTGTTGGCAAGGTGCGAGTCTCAAAGAGTCGTAGTCAAGGGTCGGCACGGGGCTCGTCGCGCGCACGGGTCACAGTAACATACACCATTTATAAGTACCGCTGTTGGCGGCCCTGTTTTTTTTGTGTGCAGCTCGGTCGGCTTCGTAGTTGCACTTGTAAACGCTGCTGCGGCGTATTTTCGGGACAAGAAGCACATGGAGGAAATTGCAAATCAGGAGCGACGCTTCGAGGCGTTCAAGGTGGGCTGGGCCGCTTGGGTGAACTTACCCGGGGTAACGGTTGGGCGTCCCGTGGGGCCCGCGGGTCTGGGACATACCGGTGTGCACGTGCACCGCATAAGGGGAGCACTTTGATAAGGCGTTAAGATCACTTGGGACATGAGGATGGCGAGGGTGTCGTCCTGTGCGTGTGTAACAAGCGCTATGATGATGACGCGAACTGTATTCCCGCGGTCTCGGCCATGCAGAAAGAGCTGGAGGATAAGCAGCGGCGGCTGGTGCGCTTCGAAAACGTGCAGGAGTAAGCTGCAAACGTTGCACGTGTAGGGGAGGGGCCTGGGCGTCCTGTGTGGCTTGCCAACAAGCGTGGGCGTCCTACCTTTCGCCGTAGCCGTGCTTCCCAGCACCACGGCCTCCTGCGCATGTGTTACCGGCAGGCGCTCCGCCTCTGCCCCTGCCTTGCTCCTTGCCCTCTCCAATCGGTAGCCTTACAGACCCCACCCTGCTTCTTGTATGTCACCACCCAGCGTGCTCATTCCGCCCTCGTGCCCTGCTCCCCACCGCCCACACCTGCCCAGGCTCATGAAGCAGTACAAAAAGCCGCTGCTACAGTCCGCGTTTGACTTGCAATCACGACTAGCAAACCAGGTGAGCCTAAGCCGCCCGCCTCCCGTGCGTCGTGCCGCCGTCCTGCTCGCACCTAGCCGAACGTTGCGCCCGCCGCATCACAAGCCCACTGTGCTCCAGCGGGCGCGCCCGCCACCTGGCAGCACCACCCTGCACCCGGGATGTGCTCTGGGGTCCTAGAGCTGCACTTGGGTTGCGCTCCGCTACACGCGTTGCGTAAGGCGGGGTACCGTATGATGCGGCTACTCTGGCCGCCAACTGCGCCCTGCCCCTGCAGATTAAGACCAACTTCCTGTACCAGTTTGCCCAAAAGGGCAACGCCCGCGACCGCGACTACGCGCGGCTCAACATGGCATTCGTGATCTCAGAGTTCCTGGGCTGGCTGGAGGTGGGCCGCCTAGGTCGGGACGGGGCGGGGCTGGGACCTGTCCGGCATCCTTGCGGGCCAGAATGTGAGGCGGGTGGTGGGGCTGTGTGCTGAGTGCTGGCTGTTGGCTTGGTGTCCGCAGTAAGTGCACCAGCCAGTGTAGCCCCTTCCCGATCTGACTGAACACTGATGGATGCTGCTGCCCTGTTCCTGTCCGCCTCGACGCAACTATGCCCGACCCCACCCGCGCATGCGTGGCGCTCGCTCGCTCCTCCGATTAACAGGTCATTCGGCAGGTGAGCACGCGGCCACGCACGTGAGGGGTGACTGGGAAGGAGCGATGGTATTGCCGTATGTTCTCAAAACTGGGGCTCGTGTAGACAAGGAGGCTGCAGCACCGCACGAGAGGGAGACGTGTGGCGCTAGCGGCCGGGAGCGGGTTAGGGCCTCGGGCCTGGGGTCTTAA
Source organism: Gonium pectorale (assembly GCA_001584585.1). Lineage (NCBI taxonomy): Eukaryota > Viridiplantae > Chlorophyta > Chlorophyceae > Chlamydomonadales > Volvocaceae > Gonium > Gonium pectorale. The sequence goes on along the minus strand of LSYV01000012.1, from coordinate 449,740 downwards.
ACCTGGGGCCACCCTCCGCCGCTGCTGCTGACCGCCGCGATGGTGCCGGGAAGGGGGGAGGTTGGGTACAGCCCCGGGTGGTGCATATTCCGCCACGGTCCATCACCTGTATGCTGCGTTCCCGTTGCTGGCGCCAGCACTACAGCGCCCTGTGCCCATGGCTGCAACCCTCACCCCGCAGGAAATCGTATTCATTGTGGGTGGCGGGAATCGGACGTCGGACCTGAACCTGATCCTGGATGCGATCAAGTTCCAATTCACGGGTGAGCACAGAGGGGCGAGGTCAAGCCTCGGCGGGGTCGGTTAGGTGGTGTGGGGGTGAGCGGGTGGGTATGCGGGCCTGGGAGCCGCTACCGGGTGGGTTAATGGGCTCGGACGGGCTGCGACGCGGAGCACATGGCGTTGGGCGCTGCCCTGGGGCAGTCCGCACCGAGCTCTGACCCTGCCTGCGATCTTTTACCTCAGAACCAACAACTGTTCCTCCCTCCCCCCCCGCCTTTGTAGGAGAGACCCCTGTTCAAGGTGCGGCTGGAGCTTAGCGGGCCGGGCTGGGGGCGTTGTTGGGCGGGTGGCGTGAGGGCACGGCTGGGCGGATGTGTCTGCGGGTGGAGGCAGTCAGCTGCCTCACGAGCCGGCAGCTGCAGGGACAGGCTAAGACTCCAGGGACAACGGGACGGGGCCAGTCAGCTGCCTCACGTTCCGCAGCTCAGAGCAGGGCGAGACGCCATGCAAGCCACTCGTTTTCCCTGCGCTTGTTTGTAGCTGCGTTTGAGCGGTTGCAGGCCCAAGCCAGGGGCACGCGGGCCGGTGCGCACGCGGGCCCGCGGCATTTGCGCCTCGTGCTGCGGCCGCCCGCTGTTCCCGGCTTGGCCGAGGTCCCCGTGACGGCTTTGGCCGATGCATGCAGCCAACCAACCAACCTGGCGGGGCCCCCGCCTCCTTGACGTGTTCCCCGCAGGCAACGGCTCCCCGCATAGCCTCGACACGGACGTGCACTGGCAGACCCTGCAGCTGTACGCGGGTGAGCTGAGGGTGCGGCGCTGCGGGGCGGGCCATGTCGGGGTTTGGCACGTTGCCGGTGCCCGCTGGCCCGGTGACTCCCCCGAACCCCTGCCGGGGAGGGTGGCTGCTTCCCTTGCTCCAGTCGTGGGCTCGCCAACCCACACACGATGACCCCGGGTCGTTCCACTCGTTCCAGTGTGTATGGGTCTGGAAGGGGCCAAACCGCCAAGGCTTCTTTATGGGGGCTTACCCGCCCGGTTCGTTCCTGCGTTGCCGGCAGGTGAGTTGCGGGCGATTGGCGAGGTTATGATCGTGGAGCGGACGTACGACGACGACAACGTGGGGTCCAATCTGTCGGTCATCGGGTACGCCGAGTTCGTGCGGCGGTGCAACGCGGAGCCGCCGGGGCTGGACTCGCCGGAGGAGCTGGCGGCGTGGAAGGCGGGCAAGGAGAAGCTGCAGCAGGTGTGTGCGGGGTGTGGTGGCTCAACGGTCCCATGAGTATATGTGAATGTGGGTAGATCAGAGGCGTCTGGGGCGTGGTCGTAGGGGCCAAGGCGCTGAACACCGTGGCGTGCCCTATCTTGGCTCGTGTCCCGCCACCCCCGCAGGATACTGTTGACTAGTAAGATACGCGAGCGAATCAACCTGTGCTACTATTACTGTTGTCAGTCGCCAATGCAATGGACACCCGGCGCCCTCGCAGGAGACGCTCGCGCCGCTGTTGGGGCACGTGGACAAGCTCATGACGCTAGAGAACGATTCGGCGCCCAGGCGGCGAATAACTATGCTGCAGGTGCTGCTGTGCAAGCTCATCGACGTGCTGGACGATGCCGTGCCGTACGAAATGGGCCCCGAGTTTAACCTCGAGGACGGCGAGGAGCCGCGCTACATCCCGCGCGACTTCAGGTGCGGAGTCGCGGACAGCGCAGGCCCGGACGGCGGTGCGGGGGATGTCGAGTTTCAGCAGAAACAAAATGGACGAAGGGCAGCGTTGTGCAGCCGAAACAGAGGCAGGGTTGCTGGTGTACGGGGCCGTGCTGCGGAGGGGCCGCATTCGCTCGTCGCCCCTTCATGTTGGCGGCACACCCTCTGGGGCAACCTTTCGCCATTCCCTGCGTTGCCTCGCTTTCCCCTCGAATGCCGCCTGCGCCGCCTCCGCCTCCCCTCCCACACTACCGGCACGCAAGCCAACACCGTGTCACCCAACGCCGTGCTCTCGAACTCCCCCACACGACGTCACCGCCGTCATGCTCTACAGGCTGACCCCGCTGGTGAAGTGGCTGTCGCGGCCGCAGCTCAAGTGGCTGTCGGAGCAGCGCTTCATGGAGAAGGTGCACGCGGTGGACCGGCTGGCCTGGACGGACTGGTGGGTGGGGCGTGGCCCGTGTGGCCGCATGGGGCGAAGAGGTGCAGCATGGGCCAAGGTGCACGGCTGTCCTGGGCGCGGCTGTGGCATGGCTGCGGCGTGACATTTGTGACATTTGGCGTGACATTTGGATAGGAAGTGCGAGCGGATGCAGAGGACGGGGAGCTCCCTTCCGGAACGTCCCCACGCGCACGGGCCCCGACGCGCCATCCGACGCGCCTCACACGCGCGCGTCTCCGCCTCCCCTCTTCCCCCTCCCCCACGGACTGAGTACCCCTCCCTCCCCTCTCCTCCCCCCTCCCCCCCTTCTCCCCAGGCACGCTCGCGTGCGCAGCCTACCGCCCGAGGACCAGGACATCTTCGTGCGCGTGGCCTTCCCCGGCTTCCGCGAGGACCTGCACGTCGACCGCGACGGCCGGATGCTGAGTCAGGAGGAGCGCGAGAAGAAGCTGGGCAAGGACGCCTTCCCCGCCGCCTTCCCGCCGCGCCAGCCGCGAATGCGGGAGCCCTGGTGGTGGGCGGCGCTCTCGCCAACGGACCACGAGCGGTGGTACAACGAGGCAGTGTCCAAGGGGCGTGTGGCGGCCGGCACGACTTTCAACAAGTCGGGTGAGCCGGGCAGTGGCGAACGGGCCGCGGTGGGGTGGTGGGGTGTGGGTGTGATGGCCACAGGGCTACCGCAGCTGGAGCAAGGGGAGGCGCGTACCACCGGGAACGCGTGTGAGGGCGGTGTGGGGATGGTGCGCTGGCGCCCGGGCCCCGTGCTAAGGCGGACTGCACGTTGGAGATGGGTCCGTTCGCGCTCTCTACATGCCTTCGGAGCAAGTACCCTACGTCCACGTCCGTCCACCCGTCCGATTGCCGCTCAGCCGGGGCTTACGCAAGCGCAAACGCTCATTTCCTCCCCTCCGTCTCGCAGCCTCCATGCGTCGCGGGCAAGGCTCCGTCAAGTCAGGTGGCTTCCTGGGCATCTCCTGGCCCTTAATGCGCAACCGCAAGACGGCGCCGCTGGAGACAAAGGCGGCGCCGCCGCCCGACACGGAACTGTCGGGGGGCTACGCCACGCGCGCCGTGCTGACGTCACCCTCGGCCCAGACCATCCGCTTCGCCAACTCGGGCGTTCCGTCGCCTCAGGGTAAGTATGTACCTGACTTCTGTGATGCCACTTGCGCAAGCCCCGCCACGTGTTGAGTGGTGCACGAACACACGACTTTCCCGATTGCGGCATCGGCGCAAGCGGCGAGCGGTCGTGCCTCGGGGTTTGTGGCTTGGTGCGGGCTAGTAAACCGATTGGAAGGCTGCTCGGCGCCTTCACCAGCAGCAGCTTGGCGCTGACTGCTCCCCCTTTCCGCCCCGTCCCGCCCCACCCACCCACCCCTCTTTGCCACACCCACAGCCTCCCGAGACATGACGCCGGTCCAGGTGAACCCGCGCTCATCCGCCGGCTTGTAGGGCCCCGCTTGGGGCCTCGCGTAACGGACCGGGAAGGACTACCCCGCCCGGAGCCTCCCTGACGCGAGCCCGACATGCGAGGCGCAGTATGGCCCCACACCTTGCGCCTCTCGGAGACTGGCTAAGCGGGGCAAGTTGGGCTCCAGTCTCGGCACCGCGAGCTGGAGGCGTCGCCTGGCAACGACAGTCATAATTTGCGGGCTCAGCCTGGGGCCAGCCGGCAGCGTTTGTGGCCGCTGGAGGCCAGCCACTCTCGACATCGACGGATGCCGTTGGGCTGCGGAGGGAGCTGGGCCCTCGGGCCCCTCGTAAGGTTGAACCGTACAACTTCTGGCGCCCCGCCCCAAGAAAACGTAGCGCACTGTGCTAGCATTGCGAGATTGTTGCGACGGCGTGAGCCATTCCGGACTGCACCTTGAGGGATATGTCCTTTCCCCGGGGAGCGGCCCAGTCTGGACCAGGCGGGGGCGACAGCGCTGTGAAACAACGGCTCGTGGTGGCGTTCACGTGATGCCTTGGGCGGCGACGGTCTGACACCAGAGGAGGATCCCCTCTGTCGGTGGTCACCTGTGCGCCTTTGAACCCATCCATGGCTGAGCGACTGAGTTGAAGGATGACATCCGGTCGAATGCTGTAGTCTCGTCCGGCGGCTCTGTTCCAGGCTGGTACTTGACACGTGGTCAGCAGAAGTGATTGAGAGCTCTCTTCGGGCGCATTGGTGCGGCATCGTAGTATTGGCATCAAAGGCCGGCGGCTCCTGAAATTCATGGAGCGCCATAATGCGAAGTCGGGGCAATGGGTCGTCCTAGGGGCACGCATCCAGCTTCCTCTTGGCGCATGTCACGGGAAGCGTTGAGACTGCAGGTAGCAGCATGACGTGCCAAGAGCATGACTTCTGGAAGTCATGGCTGGGCGGGTGGAGGTAGGCTCGAGATGGTACGCCATACCGTGTTGCGCGTGGCGGGTGCATGCGAAGTGAACCACAAATATCGCAGCGTATCGTCTGCATTCCTGCATTGCAGAGGAAAATGTCCTCGTGAGGCCGCGGCGTTGGGGTGAGGGCCCGACCTCGAGGCGGGCCATCTGGCGTAACTGGCCGACTGATATTCATGTGATCAAGGGCGGGCGGTTCGGCGCTGCAGCGCAGACATATCTCGTGGACGCGGGCATTTTGCAGGAATGTTGGTAAACGTGACTGCTGCCCGATGTTCTTTCTTCATCATGTCCTCATTCATAGAGGGTCCAGGCAGGTGCATGCTGTTGGTTCCACGGTCCTGAAGCTCTCCTAAGGTTCGTTGCAGCATGCCATAGGAGGATGTGATCTAGAGTTGATTGATGCCGGCAAGCAACCATCGAGGGGCACGTCTGTATGGAGGGCACACGCGGCACTCACTTGATGGTTCCGGATACGGCAATCGTGACGTGCCAATATCATCTGTAAAGGACTGTGCGGATACCAGACAGACGTCCTCCTTACCCGCAAACCGCACATGCCGCAACAATCATTTACCGACAGGCATCGTGCACGCTCAGACCCACGGTGTACCGGAGCACCGCCAATCGCACAACCATATGTACACCATCGCTGACACTGGCAGCAAGGAGGCCGCAACGGAACCCCGCGGCACAGCCGCACGGAAGGTAATGTAATGATGAGCTTAGCACCTTCGGGTGCAACAGGGCATAGTAATGGACTGTAGCAAGAATCGTGGCCTGTTTGGGCATATGCCCGAGTGGCCACGGCCGCACCGGTGCCGGCCGTGGTCTCTCCGGGCTCCTCCCACGGTGCAGCACCTTGCGTGCAGACCCGGCGCGGACCCAACAGGCCACATGTTCACGCCGCGCCCACCGCCCCGTGGGGCTCCGCCTGCAGAGCGCTTGACGACGCCACAAACCCATAATGCAAAAGGAAAGAGGCAGAACGCAGCGCATGACCAACGCGTCAATGCTAACGACCCGTGGGTCAATGTTCGGTCTGGTCCAAGCGCCTCGTATCTCCTGCAGCATCTGCGTGTTGCGGGCCTCTGGCGCTGGTGGGGCCCAGCCCGCGGCCCCACTCCGGGTACAAACTCCCCCGTTATCCAACCGGCCGCCACAAAGTCACGCATGCATCTTCGTATGCACATACATGGATGCAAAGGCAAGCCAGTAACGTATCTGGCCCGCCCTTTATTTTCTTGCCCGCCCTTCCCCATACTGTGCCAAGCCCATTCCATGGTCGTCGGCGCCGCACCACAGTGACCAAAACGTATCCGCCACGTACCGACATATGATATTAAGACAGCATAGGAAAGCACATGCTTGCCACACAACACCCTCCTCCCACATGCCGGAGCAACCGAGCCGGCGTGTCTCCTGTGCGGTGCGCATCGCAGCCCACCCACCCCCCACCCCCACCACTGTCTCTCCCCTCACTCTGCCCGTCATCTTCGCTCCCCAGTTCCATATCCCGGCACCAAGGTTCCTCGCAGGCACACTCCGTCAGTACGGCGCCGCCGACCGCAAACGTGCCAATGCACAGTGGCGTACCGCGGAGAAGCCAAGGCTGCCCGCCGCTGCGGCTGGCCACTCCGAAGGCCGCTCACACGGCCAGATGCGTGCAGGCGTACTTTGCCAGCCCCAGCATGGCGTCCGCGTTGATGTGGAGCACGCTCTCCACCATGCCCCACATGTCAGTGCCCTCCAGGTTGGCCTCAACCACCTCGCTGCTGGGCTGGCCTGCGGGAGTCGAGTCAGATTCACAGAGGCGAAAATGCCGATCCGACCATTAGAAAGCCTGTTTTTGGTATCTGGTTTGGTAGGGTGATTTAAGGATCAGAAATGCATGGGGCTACCAATGCGGGTCAGCACGGTCAGGTGAAGACGAGGCATGCGTGTAAGCGGTCACTGGCAAGCTGCGGGTTTGCCGAGCCGGAGTAGGTCGTGAGCTTTGGGCGGAGGCGATCTGCGCAGGCCTCTGCTGCAGTGGAGGTGACGTGAGAGCGCTGCCAGATGGGAAGCCTGGCCCGACCGGTCCGGGCGGCATGGGAGGGGGTGCGACCCGACACGTCGCACAGCTTGCATGTGCCGTCGACACCGACGAGAGCTGCCGAATACCGGTAGTGCTGCAGAAAGGCGCCTGAAAGACCTTGGTCAAGTGCGCAAGTATGGCATGCGCCCGATGCACACCTCCCAACAATCATCCACGTCGATCGCAACTCACTCGTGTCTCGGAGCAACAGGACGGAGGGGTCCTCGCGCCCCACCCACAGCTCCTGCTTGCCCACGGTCATGGCGGCTGACCGCCTGCCGTACAGCAGCATGGCCGCGAAGGCCACCCAGTCAAAGGGTACGCACTTGCCTGGACGAGGTCGGCGAGGAGGGTATGGGAGGGGTTGGACAAAACACACCGCCCGCAAAGGACACCCGTCCCCGAGGGTGTGTGTGCGCTCGTCCCCACTTCCGCGGTGGCGAGATCGGTTGGGTTTTGGTTTCAGCAGTATGGCGTTCCATACTTGGCCTTGTGGGGTGCGGAGCCGCAGGGCTTGAGATGGTGTAAACGGCAGGCGTTGTGCTCCGGGCTGTTTCAGGGCTCCTTGGATCGCTATTTGAGTGCGTAATGGGTGCGGGGCCGGCCTCCTCCAAGCGAGACCAGGCCGGGCCAGGACCGACCGGCCCCAACCCCGACCCTCTCATCCCCCAAATGTGCCCCATGCGCAGAATCACACAGCACCTTGGCACCGTGGCACAGCCCCCTGCACACGCCGGGCCAGCACCCGCACCCGCAACAGCACGGCCGCACCCGCGCACTCACCCGCCAGGTACGGCAGACTGAACCAGGTGTCCCCGATGCGGCGCAGCAGCCCGCCCAGGCCCAGCTTAGCCGCCACCTCGGCCCCGTCGTTGAACTTGAGCAGCTTGTTGCACACGTTGTTGGTCACGAACAGCAGGGGCACGCCGTGGGCGGCGGCCAGGCGCAGCAGCACGCGCACCGCGGCGGGGTAGTAGATGGCGTTCTTGGTGGCGCGGGGGTCCCTGCGGGGGCGGTGGAAGTGTGTTGAAAAGGAAAACGCATACGACGAGCGTCAGCGCAAAAGTGATGGAAGTGTGTGTGTCGGGGGGGGGCGAGGTTGGGACGCGGTCGGCGAGAGTTGAGGGCACGGTGTGGGTGGATGGGTGGGACGGTTGTGCGGGTGGCTACTGGGCGGATGAATGGGCGCGCCAGCTGCGTGCTGGGATTGGGTAATGTATGTACGGACGCTGCTGACGTGCTGAGAGGGCAACCCGCACTTGCATGCGAAATGTCGAGCCGGCCAGCGGGACAGGAATGGGGCTGGCATGATGCGGGTGGTGCCAGTAGCCATGCTCGCTCACCTGCCGGGGAGCGGCAGCGTCTGCGCCTTCACCTCCGCCTGCACACCCGCCATGATCACCAGCGGCAGACCGCTCGCCTTCATCTTGGCGCCGAGCGTCTGCAGGGGCGGGGCGGAGGGGAGGCAGGAGGTTGAAGCAGCGGGTGTTTGAAGCCGTTGCGCTGGGATGCGGGTGCGCAGGCGGGCAAGCACTGGCAGCTCGGGGATAGCAGCCGTCCGGCAAACCGGCAGCTCGGGACAGCGCCGGCATGCGCGCGAGGGCGTGGGGATGAGCGTCACGAGCCCCAACCGCGCCTCGCCTCGCCACGTCAGCGCCCTAAGCTCGTCACCCTCTCTACCTTACGGTAACGCCTCGTAATCTCATTATGCAGATACCCTGCCCTGCCGGAACACGTGCTCTCCCTCACAGACAATTACCAGACCACCCTGTATAGCCAACACCCGCAAACACGCCCACCCGCTTCGTCCATTCTCACGCTTGACTTCCCCTACCTGCTCCCCCTTCGGCCCCAGCAGCTCCACCAGTTTGTCCAGGTAGCCCATGGAGCCGTTCATGTCGAGGATGACGGAGTGGAGCTTTGGGGGTGCGGGTGGGCGCAGGGCGGGCAAGGCGGAAGGACGATGCCGGGGGGCGCTATGGACGATGACTTGCGGATGCGAGGACGTGACACCATTCTGCACGCCGCGGGCCTTGCGACGGCGGTATTGTGCCTTCCTGGCAAACTAGAGATCATCAAGCCTACAACCACAGACCCACTGAAAAGAGTGATGGTGCACGGTGCGATGGGAAGCCGCATTCGGCTTGGAGGCACCCACGGGCAGGTCCCAAGCCCCACCGCACCCCGACCAAGCTTCACCTCAGCACCTGGTTCTGTTTTGCCAGGCACGCGATGGCACGGGGTGAGGCATGTGCATGCTCCGTGCCCTGCGTCCGTTCATATGTGTGCCGCACCTCGGGGCTGCAGATCCGCTCGGCCAGCTGCTCGAGTGACGTCCACCCTGGATCGACTGCGGCGGGTGGGCGCGGTACGATGGGGGTGAGCCGCCAGACGGTTGGGTGCATGGGTGGGCTGTAGTGCTGATGTTGCTGATGATGGTTGCGGTGCCGCCGCATACAGCTTGTAACTCCAGGGCTCCGGACCCGCTGAAACACGAGGCCCAGCCCTTGTGCGGCGGACTCGATCGCCATAAGGTCCATGAGCGGCTCATGGTCGGCCCCCGCCGATGACCACCTAGCCGCAGCGCCCGCGGGCTTCCCCTCCGCAGCAACTCGTCCACCCAAGCCAGATAGCCACCGAAACCATCATGCGTAGTTCGCTGCGTACCCACAGCCCGATGCACAAGCCAGACGCCATACGGGCAAAGATCCTGCCGTATCTCCCCGCCCTGTCTCCCAACCGGCCGACCGGTCTCACCCGGCGGCATGTCTTTGATGAGCGGCCCGTACTCGTACGGCTCGTTGAACATCATGTGCCATGGGATGATGTTGCGCTGGTTGAGCGGGCCCCTGCAGATGAAATTACGGGAATTATGAAGCAGTGCAGCGCTGCGTATTGATACATCCTCCGTCAACGGTCTCCGAAGCCGGCAGGTAAGCCGCTAAGCCACTGGCCCTTGGCTCCCCTTGCGCCGGCTGTGGTCACCAAACTCATGCCACTTGCCCAGTGCGCGACCTCCCAAGGGGGAGGGAGGGCGCCCTCCCTCCCCCTTGGCAACCTCCTCCCCATCCCCGTTGGGCGTCCACATCGGCACATGGCCGCAACATGGGGCTCAGGCCCCGTGCCCCACGCGTTTGCCTTCCTCCAGCTGCTCCATACCTAGCCCTCACCCTAACCTCCAACTCCAGCCTGCAAGCAGGACTCAGCCGCAGCATAGCCCGTACTCGCACCCACACGCCCCGGGGGCACCCACACGCCCCGTTGCAGCTTGCCCCAAGCCCGGTCCAGCACCGGGGCTACGCCGTCGCCGCCAGCTGCCCGCCCTTTCCCCGCTACGCCGCCGCCCTGGCCAGCCCGTAAAGAAACCCATTCGGCCGTCGCGCACTGCCACCGCAGCAACGGCAACCCCCGCCAGCGAGGCAACGGCCCTTCTTGCCCGGCCCGCCTCACTTGACGAGGATGGCCTTCGGGCAGAGGTGCCGCAGCAGGGTGCCCGCCGTGGCCAGCACCTCCTCCGAGAAGCCCGCATCGTGCTTCATGGTGTCAGGCTCGTCCTTATCCCGCCAGGCGCGCCGCTCCGGGACCTAGGGAGGTGAAGGGGGAATGCCCAGATGCCGGTTCATACGCGTAGCATCGGAGCCCGGGACGGGCATCAGCTGGCGGACTCGTGCGGCCAGGGTGCTAAGAAGAGAAGGTGCCTCGCTTGGGTGCGAAAGTAGGGTTCAAAGATGAGAATTGTGCACATGCGAGACGCCGAACAGGCCCTGCCAGGTTGCCGTGTTAACTAAAAGGGCGAAGCACGAGCGTGCCACTCGTATGTGTCCGTCACCAACCCGGGGCAAGTTGGAGCACCCTAGCCCCCATCCTCGTTGACCCTGACCAGGGACAACCTCCTCACCGCGATGACATAGTCGAACTGAGGAGTTTGCGCCTCAAGAACCGACCCCGCCGCAGCGATGAGGTACCCTATGAATTACACTGAGTCAAGAATGCGGGGCCCTCGGTACAGAAGCGCGGTGACCACGTCCCACTTCAGTCCCCACCGTCAAAGTCGCTGGTGTCTCCGGACTGTATGTACATGCACGCGCCCTGGGGAATTGCCGCGCCCCTCCGCAGGTCGAACAGCTCGGCCGCTTCGTCCGGCGTCATCGTGCTAGCCTGAATCGAAGGCGCTGCTCGCTCCGTCGCCTCGCTGGGGGTCGTCTGACGTGAGCCTGGAGCGGGGCTGCTCACGTCTCCTTTTCTTCCTCTACATAAACCGCTAAACATTCCAGTCGGATTGTACTTCGCGCCTACGTCAGGTTGCCCAGGGTCAAGCCACGTCTAAGGGCAGCTGTTGCGTTATTGGCCTTGGATCGCTGGTTGATGAGCTTAGCTACAGTCTTTTCGACGAGCGCCTTCGAGGAGCATTACAGAAAAGAGCAAGAAGTTGGCAAACCGAAGTCGGTTGCAGAATTCGGCCGCGGGCCTGGCGGTTACGCAGACTGCTTAAAGTCATCGGCTATTGGCCAATCCATGTCACTCTTCATAATCGACCCAACGTTCACACGACGAGACCGCCTCCCTGCCATACACAAAAAAAACACGCATCTCCGATCAGTAAGGCCAAGTGACACCAAAACTGCACGTTAGACATTACACTCGACCCTCCCGCCTACAGAAGGAAAGACCAAAACCCCAAGGGAAGCGGCTCTGCACACAAGAAGCCAGACCCCTCCCGATAACGTTACAGGCATCAAACACGTGGCGAGCCAAACAACACACTGTAGGTTGGCAATGTGCCATCCCCAAAACAGACCTATACGCATACCAAAAGCGAGGGAAAACACGGAAACGTTTGCAAAGATCTCTCACTGGAAAAATGATATTTTGATACTAGTTGCGCCTTGTGCGCATCTTGGTGTTGCACTGCAGGCGCATGGTGCTCTGACTTGCGCACGGTGGCCGTTCCATGTTTCAAGTTTGTTGCGGGAGCTACCGACGGCGACACGCCGAGTTCTAACTATACACTCCTTATACTACTTCGTGGTTCTGCTCAAAAACTGGCTATGCAGTCGCTGCCGGCCCCGACCTCACATTGGCTTCCCGGGCCTCTCTCAAAGATCAGGCCTTCCACGAAAACCCCGACCGCTTCCGGACCGCCCCGCCGCTGGTGATCTCGTTGTCGGCCTGGGGCTCCAGGTCACCGCGCTGCGCCTCGATCGCCACAGCCGCCTTGGCGGGAGTCGACCGACTCTGCTCCGTCTCCTCCTCGTCGCCGCCTTCGTCGCTGTGCCCGCCCCCTCCATCAGCCTCCTCGGCGTCGCCGGTCTCTTCCTGATTGTCCGCCGCGTCACCGTTGACGGTGACGCCGCCGTTGCCACCGTTCCCGGCGGCACTGAGAGCGCTGCTACCGGCCGTCTCGATCTTCAAAGCTGGTGACCAAGGGCTACTGGACGCGGCCCTCGTCACCGCATCGGCAGCGGGGGCGGCGCCGCTGGTGTGGCGCGAGACACCAGCACCCTCGTTGCGGCCGTTGCCCGCGGCAGCCTTGGCGTCCGGCGACGGCACGCCCGCGCTGTCGCCGCCGCTGCTGCTGCCGGCCCAGGGATTCTCCTCGCCGTGCGCGACCTCCGCCTCCGCCTGCGGAGGCGGGAAGGCCGCCGCCTTGGAGAACGCGCTGGCCGTGCGTTGCCCGTACGATGCGTCGCCATCGTCGTCGAAGTCAAACTCGTACTCGGCGGCGTCGCCATGGGTGCCAAAGCTGCCGCCGCCGCTGGCGGCAGTGCGCTCAGCCCTGTAAACCTGTGCGTGGCTCAAGCTGTACAGCACTGCCTCATCCATGTCGCCAAAGGGCTGCTTCTTTCGTCGCGCTGTCGGGGGCAGCACGATAGCGCCGCCGCCGCCACCAGCGGCAGGCGCCTTGGCATCAAAGTCCTCGTCGGCCCTGGAGGCGACCCAGCGGCGCAGGATGTACGCTAGGAGCAGCAGCCCAAGGGCACCGAACGTGCCGCCTCCGACGGCCACGAGTCCCACCGCTGCCACGACCCAGAAGCCCAAAGGTCCGGGGCGCACCCAAGAAAGCACAGTCTGGAGAATGCCTGCATGAATTTTGGCGACCAAACGGACAGGGCATCAGTACGCAGCATGCATGAGTTGGGGTGCCGGTCTGCGGCCCCACAGATACAGTGGGTACGTCCCCAGTCTACCATGTGCGCTGGCCACGGTTACGGACCGCTTGCTCCCTGCTAAACATGCTGCTGTCTACCACCCGTGCGTCAGGCCCGAGCTCCCTGCTCGCAACGTACCAAGCTTGAGCCGCACGTGCACCTCGGCCTGATAGACTGGTGGCGGCGGCAGGCCCCCACGGGAGGCATTGCGGCTCGACAGGCGTGCGCGGAAGGTGGATACGGGAGTGTCCTCGCCATCCTCGAACGAGTCGAACAGCGGCAGGTCAACCGTGACCCAGTCACCGTGCCCCCAGCCCACGATATGGAAGGGGAGCAGCAAGCAGTACCTGATATGTTGCGGTGCGAGGACAAGGGGAGAGTGGAGATTTAAATTGCAGACGAGATTTCGGGAACAAGCAACCAACTCCAAGTGGGCGAAAGGGCTTTCTAGCGGGGACGGAGGGGGTGCTCGGTCCAAACAGCTTGGGAACAGAGCCAGAGCGCTGCCGACACAGCGCTTTCGCTATGCTAGGATCGAAAGCTGCCGTCGAGGTAGGCAGGGATTCGCGCTGAGTACCTGAGCGCAGTGTTGGCTATGTGGCGCCCCTGTTTTTTCCTTGCATACAGAGACGGTAGCCGAGAGACACAACGTAATCCTACCAGCATACATTCATATCATATATATCCTATCGTGCGCGCGGCTTAATTGTGACACGGTGCACCCACCTGGCAAAGCGGTACATGGGCGGCTGGGGCGTGATGATGTGGGTCCGGACGGAGCGCGCCGTGACGTGGGTCGCGTTGCTCAGCAGCTCACCCACGATCTGTCATCATGGGTGTGGCCGCGGAGGGTAAACGGTGCAGTCAGGCAAGGGAGACCCAAGCTATGGCAGTACATTCGCCGGCATTGGGGCGTATCACCGCAGAAACGTGACCACGCTGCATGTGCAAACAAGCGACCCACATGAGGAAAGAGAAGCAAAGGCGACCCACATGGATCTAACACCATTAGCACAGTGCCTATGTAGAAGCCTGGCGGCGTTCAATGGGAGAGTCCATACAAGACACGCCACTGCTCCTGGCATGTCTTTTTCAGGTGACCGCAGCATATACCCACCTGGAAGAGGTCCGTGTGGTCGGATGGGATGCGCAGTCGAACGTACACGGCAACCTGCAGAGCGCATTTGGGTCGGCGGGAGGAGGATGTTGAAAGTGTTGAAATGCGTTAGATCCTGCATGTGCGGATAGGAGGCATGTTGCTAAGGTCCATACGTGCAGAACCCGTTGCTCTCCGTCCGCTGCATTGCACGCTGGCGCAGGAGTCGGTCAGACACCACACGCTAGCTCCCACGCTGTCTACCAGTTCCCTGTGTGCAATGGACATCACCGCACCTTTGTGCCCGATGGCAGAAATCGCGATATTGGCTGCGCCGCTGTCGGTGCAACGGGTCGGCCGCGGGTCCGCGTCGGACGCTCAGTCACCAGGGGGGCGTGTGCCACGGCGACGTAGCCCGAGTAGTCAAAGTGCAGGGGCCGCACATAGTGGCTGGCGGCCGGCGCCTTGTAGCTGCGAGGCCGGGGAGGGTACGCAGCAGACAGCTTTTGAGGGGCTGGTGAGCGAGGGGCTGACGCGGGCTTCAGGTGGGAAGCCGCAAACCTTCTGACCGTTGATGGCAAGTCCGCTGCCGTTACCTCGACAATACGTAACGCCTCGGTTGGCACGCTTACCTTGTGTAAAAGAGAAATCCAAGCAGCCCGCAGCCAAGCAGCGCGACGCAGGCGCTGAGGAGTGCAGCGCACACTGCAACCACCGGGGCGAAGCCAGTAGCGCGGCGTAGAAGCGTCCTGGGGCTAGTCAAGTCGCTGATGGCCTTGGGCGTTCCATGGCCGTGCTGACGCTTAGCCCCAGGAGCAAGCCGTCCCACGTTTAGCATCGTCAGCGTCATATGTGGAGCCGCTCTATATTATAATGCGAGGATGCTAATGGCCGATTATGTTGTAAAGACGCAATTGTTTTGAGAGCGCAACATTGTTTGAGCGCGACAAGCAGTAACGCATGGGTCCCCGCGATGCAAAAAATGGGCAGCACACGATACGGCGTTCACGTCCTTGTTTGAGTTGAGGAAAGCAGGTAAAGAGCCGCGCGCGGGGTCCGGGCGCGCCGTACGCCCGTACGCGTCCGCTGTCCATGTCCAAAGCATTTCGCGATGCAGCTCTAGCACAACGCAGCCGAATCCGCCTCCCTTCCTTCATGCGCCAGTCGCTAGCCCTCTTATGCGGTGGGTGGAGTCTGGAGTGTGAGTGCTCGCAGCCCACATGCTATGGAAGTATGGACAACCGTATGGTGCTCCTGAGACAACAGAGGTTAGGACACACATACTCCACCCACAGCAAGAGCCGGAAGGGCGCTTCGGCGGAGGCAAACACCTTAAACGTCAAGCTCTTATGTGCATTGCGTTTTATACTGATTTGGGTACCCGAGGCGGCGTCTAGGGAAATTACAGTGGATTTGCACATGTTTGCTCCCTTTCGGCGCCGAAACCAGATTCGGGCATGCGGGAAATGAGGACGTCTCTCTCAGGCCTGCGATTTTGCTTTTCCTAGTCAATGGCTATGGCCGCAGTTAGCCCAAGCGCACCATGCTTAGACAGACAGTAATGCAATGCGAAAGCAACGATGCGCTTTGTTCAGGATTCGGATCTGCACGCGATCGTGCAAGACCCTGAGGGTGTTTGGCCGAACACAGGTCGCCCGTTGCACACAAGAGACGCATTCGGCTACGCCCATGCCGCTCGGCAACACTGCAGAAGACTAACCTGATCGTAACCTGGCCTATACCCCTATACCTCCCATGGTGACGGCCACCATATATAGCCTATGAGCCCGCACCTCCCAGCAAACATTCCCAGCTACCTGTGTCTCCGCCCCCAGTCTACGGCAACATGATGCGTGTTCCCTTATTCCTCCATGAGCGCGGTGCAGGTCCACACTTATGCACCGCGGCGCGCCTGTCCGCTGCTACATGCGGTGGTACGTCAGACCTGCCCGCCAAGCCTTCCACAGCAGCTACCAGAACGTATGCTACGCATTCTTCAGTAACCCGGCATCATGTACGACACTGGTGGTATAGGAGACAGGGAAGCGAGCATGACCTTGCACACCTACGTGAAAGCTTGAATGGCAAACATACCGGTACCTAAGGTGGTGGATCTCCAAACCTACGGTGCCAACGGTACGTGAGCCTCAACATTTACATTGAGTCAAACGCACGCAGAGCTTCATGAGCAGCATTTATCATTATGTATACGCGGGCAGCAAGTTCACGGGTCCGTCAGTCTATCTGATATTGCCTTCATTGCTTGAACATCGAGTTCACGTGTGTGCACGGATGTACAACATGGTACTGTGCAGCTGCCATACGTCCACAGCGAACGACGTGGGGCTCTTACGACACTGCTACTACAAGAGCCTTGCACCGTCCTCTCAACAGACACCCCTGCCAGGCAACCCCAGGTTACGATAAATAAACCCCAACCATGGTGGGGCAGGCATGCAGTAAGTGCAACCACGCCGGCTACCCTACCCATCTCACGCAATATGCCAAGCACCAACGCGATTGCGTAACGGCATCGACATCCCCCGGTCATGCCCTGCTACGCTGCAATGGGCGCGCCAGGCTTGTAGTGCGAGGCCTTAACGTGCTCCGGCAGCGCCGTCGTGCCGGCCAAGCCAACCACGATGGCCAGCACGAAATTCCAGGTGGCGGTGGACACCAGGCCTGCTGCTAGCGCGCGAAGGTAGGGCAGCGGGTTGCCGCTGATGTTGGCGACGCCCAGCAGGGGGCCGACCTCCTCGCCGTCCTGGTACCTGGAGGATGTGAGGATGGGACCGAAGAGTAGGTGTGGGAGCTGTAAGGTATTTGGGAAAGATGGCAGACAGGACTTCTGCGTGTAGCCCGTGTAGAATTTCCGACCAAAGGTTTTCATATGCAGCACTGCCATATGACCCATGGGCGTGTCCCAGGCAACACCGGCACTGTGCGCGCATGCCCAGAGCGGGTAGCCACGCCCTATTTCGAACGTCGACGTTGCCCGCAACCATGAGGCAGGCGCACCGTACCTGTTGATCTGCCAGAGGCGGACGGTTGCCCGCAGAATGAGGAGTGCTGTGTTGACTGCAAGGAACATGTTCAATAGAGTGTGGGCGCGCCGGAGGCCGTTGCCCGCAGCGATGATGACAGCGAGCAGGAGAACCGCCAGCTGGGCACTGAGGATGTACCATTCAAGCTGCGCAGGTGGGCATGAAACGCGGAATGCATGGGGCTTTGACTGATCTGGGGACGTTCATGACATGAATGCAGGTATACAGGGGCACAAACCAAGGAGGGCGTTTCAGCCAGGCATAGGGCCGGCAATTGACAGTGGCGTTTGCACCATGGAAGGCGTTAATCCTCAACAGCAGGTAGGCACAAGGCATCATCTGCTGCTGCGGGGCAGAAAGGCATGCGCGTGTGCACGTACCATAATGACGGTTTGCTTGAGTGCCTGTGATAGATTGAAGTCTGTAAGGACATCCGTAAGCTTCGCCAGTCCACCCTATGACAAGTCAGGGCAAAGGGCGTGTGGAGTAACGAGGAGAGGCAGATGCAACATGAGTGAGCGCCTTTGGGTTAGGGAGTCTGGACGATATCTGGGCAGGCAGGCAGGCAGGGACCGGGCGGGTGCACATCGCATCAGCTCATTACAACGAAGTAGATAAGTAAGGTCTATGAGAGCATATGCACAGCGATGTGGTGTAAACCAGGAAACCGTCAGTTGGACGACAGGCATGTGGGTGTGGACGGCACAGATGGGCCACCTGCGAAGCTATACCGGGTCACTCCTTCCGCGCAATGTCTCTTGCATGGAGCCCTGACATCACGCCCTAGGATCACCTGGTGTAACCCCTTTGCGAAACCCCACCACGACGGGGCAGCCGCTGACTCCGACACGTCCCTTACCAGGAAAACTGCCCATGGCGCGATGCCCATAACAGCCGCTATGGCCGTCGTGGTGCTCCAGGCTTTGCTCATGTTTGACCGCGACGACGAAAAGCGACGACTATGTAAACCGGCAGCAGCAAACCCGGTAGCAGCCGAGGGTGTTGTATCGCAAGAACAGTGGAGTGCTTGTAGGCAATGCGGAAAGCAGCTTCGCAGGCGGCACGAGTTGCGTCTGCTTGCGGCTTCCCCCCGAGCCGTAGATCCGTACCGCTCGCGATTTCGGCTTAACAGCCGCTGCGGCCTCCAGTCTTAGAATAACAGCATAGCCATATCTATCGCGACACCACTGAAACGTACAGAACCACATCCGTCGGTCATTGACCCTCCCTGAGACGTATCGGAAGCAGCGCGAACATGGGCGCCAAGGGCTGGACAATCGCTACGGCCGTCGTTGCAGTCATCGGCTTTGCGCCATGGGCCATCTACCTGGTGCGCAGGGACCGGTCAACTTGCGAGGCCGGCCGCGACAGCTGGCATGGGCTACTGCTAGCGGTCGGGGCAAGCGCGTCACTGAATTCGAAGGGAGCGCGCTTGCCTACCGAGCACTGCCATCTTGCCCACGGACTGCGGACTGGCCTACGCGGTTTTGGTGCTGACACAGCGCATGGCGAAGACTGGCCCCTAGCCCTATTCCATCATGCTAATTTCCCTCCTTGCGCTTAGCTGAGTCCCATTCCTCCTTTCCCTCCCTCCCCCCTTGCAGGCCGGCCTTGGCAAGCTGACGGAGGTGCTGTCGGATAAGAGCGTATCCCAGGCGCTAAAGCAGACCATCATTATGGTACGTCACGCCAACCCACCCGCGCAGCGCATTCCATGCCTGGTTTTTCTGGTTATGTGCGTGCGCTCTATACGGGTTCTGCAGTATGCACGCATACATGCAAGATTGTGCTTTCTGCGGGCTCAGACGCCTAGTGGGGTTGGGACATCTGCGGAGTAAGGCTGTGGAGTCGTTGCGTTTTGGACGCCCAGCAGCGTTGGGCTGGCGCGGTCAGGCCGTGTCAATCAAATGCTTAGTTCCGGTCCCCACCCGTCCTGCCTCTCCTTTCTGCACTGCGCAGCTTGAATGGTATACAGTGGCGGCCCAGTTCGTGAACCTGATCCTGGTCGTCATCCTATGTATCGCACGGAAGCTCAACCGTAGCCACTCGGTGCTCATCATGTTCATTGCTGTGAACACCGCCCTCATCATCGTCCGTGCCACTGATCGGATCGCCCAGATCAACCTGTAAGTAGCGGGGCACCCGGATTTGCAGACGGTACCCGGCTTTAGTGCTCAACTGGGTGCTGTGTGACGTCCAAACTTTTCCCATAACAGTATTGCCATTGCTGATTGACGACCCGCGTGAATGTAGTACAGTACCCTCTCCGGCCTCCAGAAACTCTCCAAAAATCGTCCCTGTGACTTTGCAATGGCCCTGATGCCCACCACCCGCAGGATCGATGACGGCCACCTGCCGGGCGCCGCCCTTGGCGTGCCTGGGACCCTCACCGGCAAGCCCTTGAGCTACCTGCGGGCGGAGGCCTGCGGCCAGGTCGCTAGCGCCACGTGGAACTTCCTCCTTGCGATTATGATTGGCATCGCCGGTACCGCGCTTGAGGAGGCCCCGGCCTACCAGCAGCCAACCGTCGCATAGAGCGTCATTTCAGTTGGCCCTACGCACATGTACATAACGCAGTAGTATTCGGCGTGCTGGACCACACGAGAAGGGTCAGGGGAAGTGAGCCGACACGTGACTGGGAGCTCAAACCGACTCGAGTGTCATCCCTGGTCAGCTGTTCAGATATGATTATATTGCCGCTAAGCTCGGCCATGGCCATTTTCGCTGTTCCGCTAGGGGCAGGTTGTGAGCTGGTACACGCATGGCCGTACTTTTGGCCGTATACGCATGGCCACTGCCATGGGGTCTATTCATCCCCTTTGTATTCAATGATTGCCAACAAGCACTCCATCGGCATTCGTCGGGGTAAGAGCGTGCACGACTTCCTTCGCTAACAATGCTTCACTCGCAGTCGGGTCCCACGAGGGCCGTTTGTAATAGTCATCCGGAAAAGCCAGGGACCATTCTCTCCGAGCCGCAAGACTCCAAACAGTGTCGGTAACACTCTAACTTACATTGCGTCGTGTAAGGTATGCATATAGAAAACTCCAGCTGGCACAGGCAAAACAACGTAATTTCCATATCCCGTTCACGGTGTCTTCGTTTGGCTGTCATGGCTGTCCCATCAACCAGCCCTGCCGCCACACGAAACCGGCAGTGTTGAAAAGGATAAACCGGCAGTGTGCGCACAAAGCTTCCAACATCCGCAACATGCAGCCGCCCCCGCACAGCTCATTGCTACGTTAACCATTTCCCGGTATTTCCCCAGTCACATCGTCCTTTCAAGCCCTTAGCGTGCTGATGTACATTGTTGTGTCCGGCAAGGACGAATGTCGCTACCTTCGCCGCGGACTGTCCTTCCCGGTGCCGAACCGCGGGAGTGTCTGGCGGATGAGCCAGTCCTCCTCCGCAGAGCCCGGGCCTGCGGCGCGACGCGACACGGACGAGCTGTTAGCAGTGACGCCCGCACAGTATCAACGTGACAAACACCTGCCGCAAGCCACGGCCGCAGGGTGTCATAATCCGCAGACAGGCACAACGCCGCACAAGGTCAGAGCACTGGAGCGGCGCACAAGGTCAGAGCACTGGAGCGGTGCCCAAAGGCCCGGCGTGCAAGCCCACATCGCCGCACGGCGCAGGGCGCAGCCGCCGCATCATTCAACACATGCACCGATTCTAAAAGTGGACCGTCGCGGCACGTGGTGCTCCAGCTCGCACCCAGACTCACCAGTTGCAGGCAAATACGACGAAGGCGGCGGCAGGCCGATGAGGCCACCGGTGGATGGCCGTGGGTAGCCGTACGCGCCGTACGCAGGCGGCTGTCCGTACGGCGGAGGCGCCCCGTACGGGTAATGCCCAGGCTGTGGCTGGCTCACTGGATACCCTGTGGTTGGCAAACACACAGCGTGGAGCAGAAATATAGCCGTCAATGTCCTTGCCCAGCCAATTACATCGGGTGCCTGTCGCAGTTTGCGCCTTACCCAGCCCATCACACCGCGTGCCTCTTGCAATTGTATTCGGCTTTGGAATAGAAGCCGGGTGGCATAGTCGTAGCGAGCTTCCATGCATCCAAAAGCTGAACGTACACATGGGCGAAACGTACGGGATATCTGGTGATGAGCCGGGAGCTAAACCCACTCTATTCCTGAGGGCGTCCGAGCGATCGGCCGTACGACCTCATACGCTCAGTGCACCCAAGGACATCAGCCGCAAGGTGTCGTGTGCACTCACCGTACGCGGGCGCTGGCGCTCCGTAAGCTGGGTAGCCCGCCGCATAGGGCGCCGCCGGGTAAGGCGGGTGCGCGGCCGGCTGGCCCGGCGGCGGCGCATACGCTGCCGGAGGCGGCGGTGCGGCTTGGCCGTAGGCACCATAAGGGGCCGGATGGCCGTACGCGCCACCCGCAGGCACGCCGTACGCGGGCTGCTGCTGCGGATACGGGGTCGGCGTGCCGTAGCCCGGCCCGGAGGCGAGCGGCTGCCCGGGAGCGGGCACCTGAGTGTGCGAGGGGTACGGGGCAGGAGGATGCGGTGGAGCATGCGACGGCGGCAGGGCTGCCTCTGGCGGTGCAGACCTCGGCTGGGCCGCGGGAGCCGTCCCCGGCTCCGAAGGTCCAGGGGCTACCTCCACTGCAGCTTGGCGCGAGGCAGCAGGAGCGCCCCTGATTGTCAGAGACTCCAAGCTGGGGTAACCCGCTGGTGATGCCGCGACTGGCGGCGCAGCCGCTGCCACCGAAGGCTGGGCTGGGACAGTGGCTTGCAGTGGCGCCGTCGCCGCATGTGCAGACCCAACATTCCTTGCTTCTGGCCCGGGGTCAGAGAATGGCTGCGGCGCAGGCTCTGCGGATCGGGAGCCAGTCTCCGGGCCAGACCCCGAGGCCACAGACCCGTAGCCTGAGCACCCTCCGTTCAGCGCCTCGCGTTGCGACGACGGCGGCTCGGGCTCCCGAGCCGTCAGGGTCGGCTCCGGCGCTGGGTTGGGGATGGGCGCGCCACCCACGGGCGGGGGCTGTTGAACCCCGGGCGGCGCCCGGTTGCCGTTTGCCAGGTGCTGCGGGCCCGCGGGCGAAGCGGCCTGGCCCGCGGGCGCCGGAGCCTGCTGCTGCAGGGGTGCGAGTCCAGGAGCCGGTCTCCAAACGGCTGTCTGCTGCAGGGGCACCGGCTGCGCCAGAGGTGCAAACGGAGGGGTGGACAAGGGCGGGAGCGTCAGGCTTAAGCTGCTCGGCACAGGTCTCAAGCAGTGGCCTTCGCAAACAGGAGTAGCGGTCTCAGCAAATCCTGCATTTGGTGGACAATGGATGGCGTTGCTTTTACTGACACGGCAGTCACGGTGGGCGCCAGATACCTGCTCAGCGCCCGGCTGCCTGTGCACGTCATGTGCCTCGCCACGCCTCATGAGCCTTCCTTACACCCTTCCTCCGAGCCCCTGTTCAACCTCTTTCCGTGCAGGCGCCCCGCCGTGTTGCACACTCTACACGACCCGCGTTCTGCAAGCGCCAGTGGCGCAATGTGCTGCGTGTGGACTTACGGGAGGCGCGGCGGCGGCGCCGCTTCCGCCCGTCGGGGTGAACTTGAGCAGGACGCTGACGTGGCCCCGCTGCTTCTTAGCGTTGGCGCGCTGCAGCGGAGCCTGCATGTTGTCCTTGCCGTGCACCCGGACCTGTGGCGGGGACACCAACCAATGCGGTGACGGCGCCGGCGCCCGGGGTGGAACGGAATGGATCTTGGGATTCCGGCGGATCCCGTCCCTCGACACATTTGCACAGGCGGCAACAACGGTCTCTTGTCTTGCCCTGTCAGCTCCGGGGCCCGGGGTCAGCTGCGAGCGGCCGTCCGCGTCTGGTGGCAGGGAATTTCCCGTATACGACCCGAAGATCGCGAACGCACGACGTTGAGACCCCCATCCTGCTGGGCAACAACCTCGCGACTGGGACGCGCCTCTATTCGCATGCCCGTCTCCTTTCGTATCCGCACGTCTAAGACTGCCGTACTTCAACTATCCGCCTTGTCGCACCTCCGGCCCGTCATCCCGGTACCCACCCCACCGCGTTGAGCGACGCCCAATCGCGACAGGGCACGGCAAGAACACCTGTACCCCAGCGCGCACCCCACCGTGTGCAGCGGCACCTCCGCACGCCCGAGGTTGTCGTCCTTGAGCAGGTCCTCATCCATGACCTGCGGGTGGTGGAGCCGGCCGCGGGGCAGGCAGAAGACGTTCCTTCGTGCGGCAGGCCTACCGATCGGGCTGGTAGCCGCGCCCAACCCACCAACGAGCGTTCCTAGCTCTACAAATGTGCTCAAATCCTGTTCCATGTCCCGGTTCCGGCCCTGGTTCGGGTGTGACGCCGGGGTATAGGGTCGTCCACACGCTGTGTAGCGATGGGTACGGTCACTCCGCGTGCGATGGCAAGCCAGCGACTGGCCCAACCATGCCGTCATCTACCAGTCCTTTATACACCGCGTTTTCCTCATAGTGATGACCCCCTGCACCGCCCATTTCACGTATAGTAGCTGCGCTTACGTTCGCCCGCATGGGCCATGCGGGAGCCTCACCGTAATGATAAGCTGGCTTTCCCCGCCATTTAGGTTGAACGTGAAGGTCTCGTTCCACACAGGCGACGTGCCACCGCCTGCAAGAACGACAGTGCCAGAGAACAATGCATGCAGGTGATGTGGCAAGTTGTTTGGCACAGACGACGCAGAACCCTTCCGTCGCCCCCGCGTGTTGGCATAAGGCGAAGGCGTACAGATTGAGAGGATTGAAGTTTTGAGCCGCGGGCCTGCGGTCCGCTCCCCATACCCAGGACGGCCGATACGGCTTACCCTTGTGGGTTTTTGTCCTGTGGCGCTGGCTGCCGATTTCCAGTATCGCATAGGGGTCCTGCTTGCCTGGGACATGGCCCAGGGCAGACCGGATGGGACTGGTATCACTTGCAAGCAAGTGGGCGATACAGAGCGTGCAGAGCCACGCCAGGATGCGCGGCTCATGGCTAAGAATGGAGCAAGATTCCGCCATGAGTACGGCCCTTTTCTTCAAGCAGTTCCAAGCCCCATGCGCCGCCCAGAGAGGCACGTACCAAACCAGTCCGCGTCCTTAAGATCCTTGCAGTACTCCACTGCGTTCGCCAAGAGAGACGGTTTAATTCATTGTAACTCGAATACAGGTTGGGCCAAGGTAAGGGTACCCGGAGGGGGCAATAAGCATGAGGTGTGTGGATAGGTCGGTCAAACTCAAGGGTCTCGTGCATCGAGTTATGCTGAAGTTGCCGTTGTTTGATATACACAACGCGAATCGCTGGTCCCACCTGTACACTCCAGTGTCCCGGCTACGAGGGCCATTTGCACCGCTCAGCGTGGCTAGCTGATGACCAAGATGCAACCCACTTCAATACAACTAAAACATGCGAATGTTTATGTACGTACGCCGCAAGGAAGGTCAGTGGTTGGTGCGGGTCCAGCCCGCCCTTCGCAAGCGGGTTGATTAATCTGCTTGTAAATATTAGCCTGACCGAGGTTCTGGCCGAGTCCCAGGCTCCTAGACCACCAAGAGCCTTGCGCCTCGAAATTATTACGACAGTCGTTGCCTGACGTGTTAAACCGGTAAGTGCCAACTCTCCCAAACTTCCGCACCCTCATGGCATTCACATTTACGTCACACTCGCCTCAGTCTCTCTGCCGACAGCTTGGGAGGTGACACGGTGTGTTTTACCATACCGTGCTCAAGCATACGACGACGGGCGGGACGACCGTCACTTGCCTTGCTCTGTACCCGCCCGCCCTATTGGAAACGTCGCGCCTTCGGGCATGTATGGCCGTAGAGGCGGGCTCCCTCTTTCTGTGCAGGTTTCTCTTTTTTCATAGTTGTAGGTCGGCGCTAGAGCATGACCCAGAGTCTCCCCTGCCCCTCCTGCCCAGAGTTATCCTACTATCACATGATGTCGTATTACTATGGCGTCACTCACACGGTGTGAACTGGCGTATGTCTGGAGTTGGTAATCAAACGGGGGATCAAGCTCGGCAGGGCTCGGCTTCACGGACGCTGCTGTGTTGTCGAGGTAGATAGCAAGCCCGGTGCAGCTCAAGGAGCTGGCATCAGTGTTACTGACCCCATGCGCACTCGCCACTCGATCCATCACCACTCTCCCCTACCGGAATACTCACACTGCTACGAGCTCCTTATCGTCGCCTTCTGAGCCCGCCACCCCTTCTGAGCCCGCCATTGCTTCTACTGGAAACGTCGCAAAAAAAAGAGAAACCTGCACCTTCGGGTGTATATGACCGTACAGGTGGCCTTCCCTTCTCTATTGCTTTTTCCATACCAACAACAAGAAATCACAAAAAGTTGGGGGGGGGGGCACCGGGCACGTAGAGGGGCATGTATGGGAGGAGCGGTCTCGTGTCGTTAAGAAGCACAGCACCACGCCGGTGGACTGCCGGTCTGCCGCCGGTGGACTGCAGCCCCACGTGCTGGTTTGCCACGTAGGGCCAGGATAGACCCGGACTTTGCGCGTGCAGAGCGGCCGCGGCGGCCAAGCCCAGGCGTGCCGCACTGCTGCCGGCTGCCGTCGTGGCGGCCTGGTGGGTCGCCTCATGGTGGCGCGCAGCCAACACCCACGCCGACGCCTCCACCTGCGACCATTGGTGTATGAAGATGCAATGGCCACAGCAAAAGCATCTGCACCCCCTCCCCACTCCCGCAGACTGTGGAAGTACCAAGTTCAGGCCGTACCAGACGACGATACGGGGCATCTCTACGGCCATTGAGGGCAACACGTGCATTGACGTGTTCCGGTGCCTCGACGGGTACAGGTGGTGAGCCTATGGCGGCCTGATGCCCACGGGCGGGTGTGGGTGCATGTGAACGGTCTAGCGCCTTCCGGATAAGACGGCCAAGATGTTGGGAGTACCACGGGCTTGGAGGCATTGAGGCCAAGGACCGGCTCGAATGCCCAGGAGTTCAAGCAACGGAAGTGCTGGGAGGTCGGCGGCCAGCTCCCCCCCCCCAAAAAAGCTGACCGCCAGAGCTGGCGGCGGCGGCGGTATGGCTCCCCATAGCGGTCATCTTCCCCGGAAGGCGCTAGACCATATACTTTCCAACCGCACCCGCACGCGAGTGTCGGGCCTCCAACAGTCATCGGCCCACTGCCCCTACCCATCGAGTGTCATGTTGAGTCTCTTCGCTGATGGGAACGTAGGTATTGCTCTCGATGGCCATAGTGATGTCCTGTATGGTCTGCCGGGCCTGGCCTTGGCCCTTTCACGGTATGCGGAAGCGGGGTGGAGGGGGAGTTGCTATTGCTGTAGCCATGGCTGCTGTCACAAACAAGCAACAGGATCGGCGTGGGCAGGGGGCACTGGTTGTGCAGGGTTGCGCGTTGAAGTACTGTAACGTGTTATCCGTGCAGGAGCAAGGGAAATGGGCCTGCAGTGCACAAGTAACAGAAATCATGGACGTAGGGAAACGGCTTATGTGCCGTGGCTCACCAGCGATTGCTGATGGCGCAGGGACGGCAGCAGGGCCCTGCAGGGCTGGGGGAAGGAAACGGGTCGCGTCGCACGTTGAGGGCTCGGGAGTTCCCGGAGTGGAAATCCGGGACCGCTTCATGGGTCACTCAGCCACCCCGCCTGGTGCCAGTTGCCAAACGCTGCCTCTCTAAGCGCGGACAGAGCCTGAAGTCCCACGGGAACTGGAGTTGGCCGCTGTGGACAAGGCGCGTCAGCTGCGGGCGAGCCCGGCTCATTTTGCTGCAATCAAATTCTGTTCACGCGAGCCTTGACGGAGGCTCGCGCATCGAAACCATTACGGCAGTCGTTGCCTGACGTGTTAACCGACGAGTGCCACTCTCCCAAACTGCCGCGCCCTCCTAGCATTTTAATTCCTTCACAATCGCTTCAGTATCTCCGCCGCATTTAGCTCAGCCACTGCTTTCTTCTGTATTCGCACGGATTCAGCTACAATGGAGAGCACTGCTGCCCAAGCGCGCCTGGCGGTCCTTTCCAAGCAGCTCATCCCGGTAAGCGGCGATTGGTGCGGCAGCCCCACGGAGTCCCTTGTGAGGGCGGGACAGTTGTTGCCACGTTGGCAACCCATGGCTTCTCACCACGCTCCTCTGCCTCTCTCGCTGATATGCAGATAGCGGAGGGAATGCAGGGCCTCTCGCTCCAGGTGTGCGTTGTTACCTGGGCTGCCGCGCTCTGGCTGTGCGCGAAAGCTGGCCGCAGAGCTGATGCGGCCCAACGTCTGCCTCTGTAGGGGTGCGCCGCTGGCGACTCTGCTGCCTACGAGCGCCGCAACGTTGCGGATGACGACGTCGTCATTGTCGCTGCCCTGCGGACGCCTCTCACCAAGGTGCGAAGGCGACCTGCTCTCGTGCCCCGATAGTCCCCCTCCTGGGAATGGGCCGCGGGTTGGGAGGGCGATTAGATGCACGGTATGGGGGCTTGCACCATGTAAACATACACGGTGTATTCACTGTTTGCGAGCCATCCTGAACGTGCTCTGCCGCTGGGGCGTTGGCACTATGTAACATGCAACTCGAATGTCACACCCAGTTGCGCAGCTCATCCAGAAGACCATCCACTTTTGCCCGCCACCCAAATGCCCGTTGAGCGCTGAGAAAAGCCAGCATCATGGCAAATCCTCCCTCGCCTTTGCTGCCCTTGCCCATACGTGCAGATTGGGTGCCCCCTAGCCTTTCCGCAACCCACGCGTTCTTGTACGCCTGTTTATTGTACGCCCGTTTGCTGCATTGCATGGCAACTGAACTTGCTCAAACATGTCCCAACCAACCAAGCGCCACTCATGTCCGTTGGCAGGCCATTCGCGGCGGCCTCAAGGACACTGACGCGATCGACCTGCTGGCGACCGTCTTCAAGGCGGTGCTGCAGCGCACTGGGGTGGAGCCGGAGGTGAGGGCGTCATAGGGGTGGACAGCATAGACGAGAAGCGGGCTTTGACATAGGCTGTGTGTACGGGAGTCTCTCACCGCCTCACCGACCTGTCGGCACTTACTTTGCTGCCCCATCTGGCGCGCCCGCGCGATTGGCCTATAGTCATTCACTGATCACAGCCATCATTTCCGCCGTGGTCCCGATATCGTTTTGTGTTGCTCTGTCCTCTGTCCGTCAGCGACCGCGCTCTCCCCGCCTTCTTCCCTCCCCGGCCTCAGGCTCTGGGGGACATTGTGATTGGCTCGGTGCTGGGCCCCTCGTCGCAGCGCGCCAACGAGTGCCGCATCGCGTCCTTCTTCGCGGGCATTCCCGAGTCCGTGCCCGTGCGCACCGTTAACAGGTGGGGGGGGCCTAGGAGGCTAAGGGGTGTCTCCATGGCTGGGGACAGCCAACACAATGATCGCCTTGACCTGCTCCAAGGCACGGCAGCTGGTCTGCTGGTGGCTGACGGGTCAGCACAGCTGTGGTGCCGCAGTGGCCCGGTTGTGCTGCCGGTCTCACGTACATCTCCCGTGCGCATTGCAGGCAGTGCTCGTCTGGCCTGCAGGCCATCGCCGACGTGGCAGCGGCCATTAAGGCCGGCTTCTACACGGTGAGGTTTAGGGATGTTGCACGCGAGAGGGAAACCCAAAAGGAAGAGGGATGCTCCGCATGGTCTTGCTTTTGACACTTACGAGGCGCTTCCGTAGCGAACACGTGTCGAAGGCGAAGGACCTTCCAACGCAAGGGCCAGGCGCCGTACGGCATACTGCTGAAGCCCGTGGTTCCCAGTCTCCCGGACCTTTGCCATTCAGCGTGCTGAGCCCACCCGTCCTTGCCCCCAACCCTGCCCCTCCCCCTCCCCCTCTGTGCGTGCAGGTGGGCCTGGCCGGCGGCGTTGAGACGATGTCCTCCAACCCCATGGCATGGGAGGGCGGCATCAACCCGCGCATCAGCGAGTTCCCCGGCGCGCAGGGCTGCATGCTGCCTATGGGCGTCACCAGCGAGAACGTGGCCGCCAAGTTCGGCATTGACCGCAAGTCGCAGGTGCGAGCGCGGGCCGTTTGTGATTTTACCCTGGAAGCACTGCGGCTACCTGTGCCCAGCAGGGCTGTGCACCGCCTCCGCGCTTGCATGTCCCGGAAGGATGCTCGGCTGTTTTGGGCGCCGGGCTGGGCGTGTCATGCGTCTGGGCCGTGACGACCGTATTTGCTCGCTTCCGCAAACTGCACAATGCCGCGTGGTATTCGTACTGACCGTGCTACCCACTTTCGGCCCTGGTTCCGCTCCCTTGCTGTCCACCTGCAGGACGCGTTTGCGGTGCGCTCGCACAAGAAGGCGGCCGCCGCCAAGGCCGCGGGCAAGTTCCGCGACGAGATCGTGCCCGTGTCGACCAAGGTCAAGGACCCCAAGACGGGCGCCGAGACGCCGGTGGTGGTGTCTGAGGACGACGGCGTGCGCGGCAACGCCACGGTCGAGTCGCTGGCGACCCTGAACGCAGTGTTCAAGAAGAACGGGACCACCACTGCCGGCAACTCGTCGCAGGTGGGCGGGCCGCTCGGCCGGGTTCATGCATGGGCGTACATGTAGGCGCTGGTTACGTTTGTCGCGGCCGCAGCACTCTTAGCGCCACCTCCGTGCTGGATGCTTCACCATTCGCGGGCTCAGAACACAGTTGGTGGCTTCTCTTACCCGTCAGCACTCGCATACAAGAGACTTAGGGGCTCAAGCTGTGTCGCTTAACTAAACTTACTCGACGTGCGCCATCCCGCCGCTATGCCCAGGTGACTGACGGCGCCGCGGCGGTGCTGATGATGACGCGCGCCGAGGCGGTCCGCCGCGGCCTGCCCATCCTGGGCATCTTCCGCTCGTTCGCGGCGGTGGGCGTCGACCCGTCGATTATGGGCATCGGCCCGGCCGTGGCCATCCCCGCCGCCGTGCAGCGCGCCGGCCTGACGCTGGACGACATTGACGTCTACGAGATCAACGAGGCCTTTGCCTCACAGGTGAGGGGGGCATTCCTGCGTCGCGTGTGCCCTGGCACCTGTCCGAACTGTTGGATCTGCTCGATGTGTTCTGGGGAGTCGTTCCACCTGGTCTGCCTTAGTTTGGTCCCATGTCTGTCTTCATGTCCGGTTGGCCAATACCTCTCCTAGACCGTACGCGACCCGTTATCTTGCACATGAGCCTCTCGCTGCGCTGTCCCCCCCTTGCCTGACTCGGCGTAGGCGGCTGCCTGCCTGATCCTGATCAAGCCTCCCGCCCCGCCCTTTTGTGTATTGTACAGGCCTCGTACAGTGTGGCCAAGCTGGGCATTGACGAGTCCAAGGTCAACCCCAACGGCGGCGCCATCGCACTGGGCCACCCGCTGGGCGCCACCGGCGCGCGCTGCACCGCCACGCTGCTGCACGAGATGCGGCGCCGCGGCCGCGCCGCGCGCTTCGGCGTCGTGTCGATGTGCATTGGCAGCGGCATGGGAGCCGCGGCCGTGTTTGAGATGGGCGGCGAGGTGGATGCGTTCACGACGGCGCGGGCAGTGCGCGGGCAGGTTAACCTGTCCAAGGACGCCGTGGTGTAAGGATGAGGTTGTGGTGTAGCGGATCTCGGGATGTAGGTGCGGCTGGGTGCGAGAGTGGCGGGACGACCATGTGGAGTAGCTTGACTGGGTTGTGGAGGAAGCCTAACTGAGTGCGGCGGGCGGCCAGCTATATGGGGGATGGACAGGTGGGTAAGCGGACGGACGGACGGTGCGAGCTGTCGTGCTTCAGAGGACTAAACCCCTTACGTGCGCGTGTTAAAGGACACAGTTTGCGTGGTTGGGAGTAGGGTTTTGGGCGCGGGTGTGGGTGTGCGGGAGCTGCATTTGCAGTCTGCACGCTTTAGTGCTGCCGCATTTTGTCTTCGACCCTTTGTTGCAACGTGTACTGGCGTATTCGTTTGTACCGTGGATCCTGTCGCGCCAAGGGTAGCACCGTGGCGCGCAGGCAGGCATGGGAGTTCGGTCATCCCTCGGTTTGAAGGGCACGCAGCTGGCTCTCCATGCAATAAACACGTGTCGTATTTTTTTGCCACCTCTTCCTTTTTTGTGACTTGTTTCGTAGGGGACACATTTTTCTCCTGCGTAAATATGGTGAGAGTCACTAGCCCAGAGCGTGTCTGCGTTTGAGCAGTCCTTTGACGGGGTTGCTATTGTGAGCGATGCTTCCCGGCTGGGTAGGGGACCGGCCAGCCGCTCATGCCCCGTGTATCGCCTCGTTGTGACATGTAACAGGGCATTCTGTTCCGCGTTCAAATGGTACTTGTCAGTCCCAACTCCCAAGTGCCCCTGCTGCAGCGAGCCTCCACGCACGACAGAAGTAATCTGCAACGAAAGGTCTATGGTCAATACATACCCGAAGGCGCGACGCTTGGGAGACGTCGGATCCGAAGAGGCTGGGTGCTTGTGAGCAAATTCGGCAAGATGGACCACGCCACCCGAACGGAGACATAAGCAATCGTTCTGATGCCGCAGCGGGGTAAAAGCACCTCAGCCGGGCCCAAGTACCGCAGAGCCGGGCCCAAGTACCGCAGGGCCGTTCCAGTTGCCCTGCTCAACAAAATCCCGCGACCCGCAACCCGAGTGTAATACAGTTTCCCGCAGCATCACACCTCATTGCTAAATCCCCTTACCGGACTCCAACGTGGGGTTTTGTGTGGGCGCCATGTCCGTGCCCCATGCGTGGCCATGTACTGCGGATGTGCTGAGGCAGGACTGAACCACTGTGCGAAACAAGGAATATTTACCGTATCCCTTTGTTTAGGGTCAAAGGAGGAGAAAGATAATGGCGCCTTACATCCTCGCCGTACATCCTTCTAGGACTTGAGGCATTGCAAGCAATTAGAGGACCGGGAGAGCAGGCTCGTAAAAAACGTGAAAGGCATCCCTCCGATAGTTCCTAAGCGAGTTTCTTTTGGTGAAGCTCCTCGTCTTTCCTTGGGTTCAACCATTATAGGAGCGACCACATAAGCGCATAATCACATATAGTTGAAGACCGAGCAAAATGGGAGATGTATCATACATTGTCGACAGCCTCGGGCTGCCGCCCTTCTCCTACAATATGTCGTTACTGCAATTCACGTAAGGAGCCTACCGGGAACAGAAGCATCTGGCGTGCAGCTTTTGACCCGCCTGCACCGCGGCTTCTCATGTACAGGGAGAAGGGCCCCGCGGAGCTGCTGCAGCTGCTGAGTGACGTATTCACGGCGATCAGCCCAAAGCACCAGGTGGGACGCCGGTGACAGTGCGGGGGCCGGGCAGCATGCGTGGCATGTGTGTGAGCGTGCCGACCGCTTCCCCCGCAGAAAGTGGATGTGTCGAAGGAGGTGCCGGATCAAACTGCCGATCGCTTGATTGGCTTTCTGAAAATCATCAAGTACCGGCCGAATGTGCAGGACCCGTAAGTGACCCGGCGGTGCGTTCTCCGCGTGTGGGTGGGGACTGGCTGTGGCTCTGTGACGCTGGTGCAGGGTGAGGCGGGTGGGGGGTGGCCACCATGTTGAACGAAGTACCTTGGAGCTTAACCCATGTTAGAACGTTGTAGCTCTCTGCTCGCTGCTCCCGTCCGTGAACCGCCTCATAGCTCTCCGGATCCGAGACCAGTGTTGGGGTCACTACTTGGCACGCCCGCTCGCACGCCCGCGCAGCAACCTCTCTGATCGGTTCCCACACCCTACCGCTACGCCCTCAGAGCCTCCTCCTCCCACGCGGCCGTGCTTCTTGTATCCTCACGCGTCTCTACCCTACCCGTCCTCGCTTTGACCCCTTCCCTCCCGCAACGCCCAGGCTCCTGTTCCGGCAGCTCCTGGCATCGGGCGACCGTGAGACGATGTATCAGATCCTGCGATGGGTGGTTCCGCAGCCGCAGCTGCTGGAGAAGCGTGCCTTCGTTGGCTACTACCTCAGCTTCCCAGACGTGAGTATTGGCTGGCGGACTGGGATGGGGCCTGCGGTTACGTCGCAAGGGCGCAGCAAGGACGCGGCGAAGTGCGACAGTCTAGGGCATTTGCATCGACTGTTGCGCCGGGATCCAGTGGGTGGCGGGCGGAGGGATATGGCTGTGTCGCAGCCCTGGGCATTGGCTGGCTGCTGTCAAGCTAGGGCTGGAGGTGACAGCCTGGGGCAATGCTAGACCGGCTGTGGCGCCGTTGACTTGTTGCATCGGGATTTCACCATGCAGCAGCTTGGCGTGACTGTGCTCTTGCAAAGGGAGGGGCGCTTGAGGCACCCACGAGAGACAACGCTTGTTCCGTGCTCGTTTATCGCGAGATCCGCATTTTCAAAATGGGAGGCACAGCACTTACCTGCGGGACATGACAGTGCAATGGGATTGCACATGGTGCATAGCAATACGGCAGGCCCTTAGCCGACCCCTCGGGGCGGCAATTGGGTTGTCTCTCCGCGGGCGTGTGAAGCGGTAATCTTTGCTGTCCCCCCTGGCCTCCAACCTCGCTTCTTCCCCGTCTTATTGGGCTGAAAACGAGAACCCTTCAATGCGCTACCCAGCTCAATTCCCACCTCTGTCCTCCGGCGCGGCTCTTCTGATGCCCTCGCTCGCCTGTAGCCGACTTGTGATCACTGACCTCCTCCCAACACGGTTGCGCAGATGCCGGAGGAGTTCAACTTCGACCCGGATATCATGGAGCTCAAGGACGAGATCAAGAGCATGCAGCAGGAGTTCGTGGAGCTGCACAAGAGCAGCGACGCAATCAAGAACCTCTCAAAGTGTGTGGCCCCCCCTGGGTTGATGCAAGCTCACACGACTCCCGGCAGCCTGCGCGCCAGCGGGGGCTGCGGGTTGTGAAAGGATGCCTTTTGCTAATCCCGGCCCAAAGCTCTGTGGGCGCCCAAGCTTATCCGCGGAATCCAATCGTCGCGCCAGTTCTGGAGCCTTCTGCGCTGTCCTGTCGCGTATGGGAGGCATGCGCCCGAAGCTCCTCTAGTGAGCATACGGCCAATCCGTGAATCCCGCTCACGTGCACCCGCCACACCGCGCATCCACAGGGACACGCTTGCGCTCAAGCATAAAATCAAGTCTCTGGAGGAGGAGAAGGAGCGGCTGAACGAAAAGGTGGAGCGCGCCAAGGCGGCGGTGGACAAGCTGCCCGACCGCAGCAGCTACATGGAGGTCTGCACGAACCTGCGGAAGCAGCAGGACCAGGAGGTCGACCTGTCCACGGCAATCCAGGTAGGGGACAAGGATAATTGTAGTAGGGTGATGATGTGCGTGGGCTACTTGTTGAGAGTATGCACCGCCTGGGCCCGGGTGAACGCGGATAAGGCGTGGCCTAACGTGCTTGGATCTCACGTAAGCTGCCCATGCCCATGCCAGCGACGCCAATCGACACCGATCCATGTTCAACTCTTTATCTCGGGAGCCGGCGGAGCACAGACAACGCTAGCTTGGCCGCTGTAGCTGGAAAGCTGCCAGCCTGGAAAGATGCCAGCCTGCCCTCATCAAGCACATGTCCTCAAGCATCCCCTGCCCTTGTTTGTACCCCGGTAACAGACCCAGAAGGCGCTGCAAGAGAAGGCGGAGGCGGCCTACCACCGCGCCGCGGCGCGCCTGCGGGAGCTGCAGCTGTCGTACCAAGAGGGCTCGGCCGTCAAGCTGCTTGACACGCTGAGCGAGGACGTCAAGAACCTGCGCGCGCAGGTGGGCGGCGTGCCCTGCACGCGCACGCCTAGGCTCGGATTAGACACAGCGGGCCCTCCCATCCGTTGCGGTCCAAAGGCGGGCCCATCGGTTGTGGCCCTGTCTGTTTGCACCCATGGACAACATCGTTGATTTGCAGTCCCTTGGTGCAAACCGGCCATAAAAACCAGCCACGATGTCATGGGTATCCCCGTTTCCGAACGTCACTCCGTCCTTGAAAGTACGGTACCTGTGCCGAGCCGCCTGTGCCGCCGCGCCGTGTTCCCGTCACCGCCTCGCAGATCCACGAACGCTACCCTAAGGAGGTGGAGAAGCGGCAGAAGCGCCTGACCGCGCTGTCCGAGGCGCTCGCGTCGGGTATCTCCACCGAGATGGACCTGCAGCGGCTGCAGATGCAGGCCACCACGCTACACAACCAGATCCAGGAGATCGCGGAGCGCAAGGTCGCGCAGGACAAGGCGCGCCAGGTGTGACGGAGAGAGAATTGGAGACTGGGGCCTGGGCCTATATCGCATTTGAAGCCCCAGGAGACTAGGGATCTGGGCCTATATCGCATTTGAAGCCCCATTATGTGACAGTTTCACCAGGTCGGTGTACATATGGGCGTGGACCGACTCCTTCCACCCGACGCTGTCTGTTTCGAAGCCTGCCTCGGGATCCGTGTCGGCCTCCGTCCCCGCAGGGCGACAAGGCCTACCTGCAGCTCCGCCAGGCGCAGCAGATGGCCACGGTGGCTTCCCGCAAGAAGGAGGAGCTGATGGCCAAACAGGAGCGACTGCAGGAGAAGAAGGCGGCGCTAACGCAGCAGCTGGACAAGCTCAACGCCGAAGGTACGGCGGGGTGGCGATCCGGGGCGGCATGGTGTACGTGGGATCCGCGTTGTGGCGTCATCAATTATGGTGCACCCCGGCTGACAGCTCTTGGCGCACGGGGCCGAGGCTCCGGTGCTTGCCTCGAAAGGTGACGGCGCGCTTCATGGTCACGGGCTGTTGGCCCACATCGCTAGGGCTGAGCCCTGTCTCCCGGCTGTTAACCGGGGCCCTCTTTCTTGGTGCACAGGCGGCGGCTCCGGCGCGGTTTTCAGCGAGGAGGAGTGGCGCAATAAGTATGAGAGCATGAAGAGCAAGCTGCCAATGTGGGTGTACTGCCGGGGATGTGGGCGGGCCCCGTTGGGCGTATTAAGCATGTTGGGACGGGACATGTGTGCGGTGCCGCGACAAGACCGGAACGCCCCGTCAGTGCCGCCGAGCATGGCTTCTCGTCGTCGCGACCCTGCACGGCGTCTTGACGTTGAGGAGAAGGCAGCAGCACGTGGTGTGGCCACCAGGAGGCACCGCTCGCCATGTCCTGAGCACCTTGACGCCAGCCCCCATGGGCACTACTGATGCTCTGCCCCGTGGGCCCCCACGCCCCCCACCCCGGGCTTGCGGGCTCCGACGGGGTCGCGCTGGGACGACCAGACAGGCATGCGCCCCGAGCTGCTCTAGCGAGAAAGTCCTGCGAACCTTGCCACCCCCCACACCCGCCTCCGCAGCTACAAGAAGATGAAGAAGGAGCTGGGCGACCTGGAGGCTGAGGTGTTTGTATTGGCGCACACCGAGGAGCTGCTGGCGGCGCAGGAGTCGTCAATGGTGGACAAGGTCAAGAAGATCGAGAAGCAGCAGGGCATCTCGGTGAGCGGCGGGGGCGGCCCGCAACAGCCAGCGCCGAGGGGCGTCATGACGTGTGAGCGCCTACACCAAGCTCTCTTGTGGGCTTTGAGTGAGAGCGCGCTTCAGCCGTTCTCCGTTGCTACGCTACGTAGCTGCTCCGAGCCGGGGGCGGCCGTGGTTCACTCGCGAACGCGTCTGTCCCGTCTATCCTTTACAGCTGCATAACAGAGATGTGACCGCCAAAGCAAGCAATACTGTACGCACTGCCCGTACGTGTGATCCAGGGCTTCACGGACGTGGCCCAGCACCTGGAGAAGGTGTCGGAGGCCAAGAGCCAGATGGACGAGGAGAAGGGCATGACGCTGATCGAGATCTCTCGCACCGTGGAGGAAATCAACAACGCCATCAACCAGCGCAAGCAGCAGCTCGCGCCGCAGATCAAGAAGCTGCGAACCGTACGACAAGACTTCGCGGTACGCGTGGCACCCATGGGTACGACCGTGCGGTCCAGGGTTTTGAATGCGCAGTTTTGCACGTTTGCAATGCCGGCAGCGACTGGCTCACATCTCCCGCCATCATGCAGCGTTGTGCGTGTACGATAGGACTGGAACTGCCGTACTTTCGTACAGGAATTCGAGGCCAAGTACACGGAAAAGAAGACCGCGTACGACAACGTTGTGGCCACCTTTGAGGCGCGGACAGCGGCGCTCGAGGCGGAGGTGACGGGGCTCAAGGTGAGGCGCCCCGCCTCCAAACCCTCACACCACCGGGCACAATTCTTTGTAATGTTGTAGGGCAGTTGGGACTCGAACGATATTCAATGAGCCTGTTCTGAGAACGCTCCGATTTCAGTGGACTCCAGAAGCTACTTGTCGTCGTATTACCGAAACGAAATTGCCTTTGCTTCACAGAGGGACAGACGATTCAGTCTCTGACGAGTTCATTTATGGCAACGGTCCGCCATCCGCGTGGGGCAGGGGCAGTGCCGGCCTGAGACAGTCGGTTACTTCGCTCCCGGCCCGAACCAACCGCAACACCTTTGGTGTCTCAGCCATGCGCTGGCACTCGGCTAGATTGGCTCTGAGGCTGTCCGGTCGCCCGGCCTGTTTCCTGGAGTTAACCTAACAGATTGCCAGCGTACCGCTGAGACACCAAAGATGTTGTCGTTGATTCGGGCCGGGAGGTATGTATTTGACTGTCTCAGACCGGCAACGCCCGGGCCACGGTCACGGGGACGGCCGATCGTGCTCCATGAATTAACTTGCTAGAGGCTGACCTGTGTGTTCTGCAGTGAATGAAAGACGGTTTCGATCCGGTAGTACGGCAAGCGCACAGCGCCCTTGGGCAGCCTTATAGCAGTCGCCACCTTTCATGAGCTGGGGCGGCTGGGCTTCGGCTGCCCTTGCATGTGCTTCCCACCGAAGAGATTTCAGCGCGTGAAGAACCTTCATGCCGGTTCCACAACTGCTTGGGATGAGCCGTGAGTCTCCCTGCCCTTCCTCGTGAATGCCCGACCCCTGCCTCTGCCTCCCCATCGCGCCCCACCTACCAGGCCGAGGTGTCGGAGAACGAGTCCAAGTACCACCTGCTGCACTGCCAGCTGCACACCACCGACCAGAACATCAAGAAGGTCACCAGCGGACCCGCGGCGGAGCGCCTGCGCGAAAAGTGGGTGCGCTCGAAGGCTCCCGCCTGATGCCCCTGCGGCTATACGGTAGAAGGCCTGCGGACGCGCCAGTTCCCACAACGGACTGCACTGCACCAAACGTGCACACGCGGCGAACGCCGTCCTACAACCCGCGTCGTGCACTGACCCGTCATTCGCTGCCGTGCAGGTACGAGATGAAGCTGAAGGAGGCGGAGGAGGCGACCAAGATCCTGCGCGAGCGGCAGCGCGAGATCAAGGACACGCACACCACCGGGCTCAGCCAGATCGACATCATGAACGACATGATCCGCCTGCTGCAGCTCAAGCTCAACCTGGCGCGCGGCATCAGCGTGGGCCCCGACGGGCTGGCCGCCAGCATAAGCGGCGGCGCGCCGGGCGGCATGTCCGTCGGGCAGACGTTCGACACCGGGTCAGCTAACGTGCTGCAGCTGTGAAGCGGCGGTGCTGGCGCTGGCGGTGGTGGCAGGGGGGAGGGGGGAGGACTGAGGACTCTTGTGCATGCGGGGTGATCGTGGGATGGCGGTGTGGTGCGAGTCTTGGGTGCATGGGGCGCGGGGTGGTGAGAGGTGAGTGGTTGGGGCATTGGGTAGTCGGGCAGGAGAGGGGCTGGTGGGGCCGGCGGGTACGCGCCTGGCGCGCAGCGATCCTCGCAAGCTGTAGGTGTGCAGCCGCACACATGGGCGCTCCCAGCTGTGTCGAAGCCGCAAAGGATGTGCGGCGGCCGCACACGGCCGTGGGGTGGCAGCGGTGATGGACCCAGCCCTTGATGGCCCGCGTGCGGCGGAGGCTCCGGAGATAACCGTTTGTGGGCAATCGCTGGTTAGTCACCCCACACCGCACATCCGCCGGTACCGGTATGATGCTCGTGTCCGCACCTGCAATCGCCAGCGTGGCTGGGCTGCGTGTCGTCTTGGCAAGTTCTTATCGAAGCAGTGGAGTGCGTCGAGAACGCACGTGTGGCGCGTCGCGTCGGCCCGGCGAGGCAGGCGGCCGCGAAAGGCAGCTGGCGCTGCCTAGATTGCGTGCTCCTGCGCGTGGAGAGCAATCGGTGGGGGGGAGGGCGCATCGTGGCATGCGCTATGTGACCTGTACACGGCGCGTGGAGGTAGCAAACCCGTGTCTCCTTTTTGCGCGCCTTCGTACCTGGGGTGGCGGAAGAGCCACACGCATGGTCGGCTGGTAGGCAGGAGCAACTTTGCGCATGTGGTGTTGTTATATGTTGGCGCACGTGCGGGTGCGCACTCTGTACATACGAGTCAGTGCTGGCGGCCTGACCCAACAGCTGGTGGGGCATTTCCAACAACGGGTTCGAAGACGGAGTGAGCGGGTTTTGGTTGTCGCTCGCAGGGGTGATGCATGTACGCATCAATACGTGTAAGGCGGACAGACTGGCAGATGTGGGTGTGGGGTCGACTCTACGATTGGTCCTTTACCCCCACCCTCCGATTGCATGCGTTTTGTACGGCACCGTGCACACGCTTAAGCTATCTTTGCACTAGTGTTAGGGAGATTTTTATTGGTTGGGTTTCTTAGGGGGCCCACAGACTCGATGAGGGCGCACGCCCCGACCAGGTGGACGCTCTGTCTGCAAACCGTTTACTAATTTGAAGCAATCGCGAGAATCGTTACTCGATTTGCAGATTTGTCCACTGCATGTACCGACCGCGAGCTTTCCTACATTGCGATGTAGGTGTCGGCCGGCTGGGAACGCGGCACGCCGCGTCCAGCGATCCAGAATTGCGTGTCGACCTACGGCATCAATGGCCCTGCCATCAGATTTCAAGGACTCGTACGTCGACCTGGCGCACCGACTGGCCGATGCCGCAGCGGGCGTGTCGCGCAAATACTTCCGGTACGATGGCCTGGAGCCACTTACCGCTATAATGAGTCGATACTTCAACCTCTCGGGGATGGCCGGGTCGACGGGTGACTACTCCACAGCCCAGGGTCGACGTCGCCACACCCTGACCCGTGATGCTTTTCCCAAGCACAACCGGCATGCAGCACGTGCGCTAGGAGACGCCACGCCGATTCTGCGCGTGCTGCTATTCCGTGTGGCTCGCCCGCCCTCCGCTCCCGCGCCCCCCAACTCCAGTCGGCAATGTCTCGATCCGGGGAGTGCCGCCCTGTCCCTCACGCAGCACGCCAGTCGATGTGGAGTCCAAGGGCGACACCAGCCCCGTCACCATCGCCGACCGCCAGGCGGAGGTGGCGATGCGGGAGATCATTGAGAGCGCCTTCCCGGAGCACGGCATATTCGGGGAGGAGCACGGGCTCAAGTGGGGCAGCGGCGGTGGCTCCAAGTACATGTGGGTGCTGGACCCCATCGACGGCACCAAGTCCTTTATCACGGGTGGGTGTGCCGTGCAGTCCGCCGTACTTAACGATACTTCTATGGTACAACATGGAGTGCTGTGTTGTGCTGCACGGCACGCCGGGCAGGGACGACGTGGAGCTGATTACGGAGCGCGTCACACCACTGTCGTCCCGTGAGACAGGGGGCGTTTTTGAAACCCGAGCGCGCAACCCACTCTACCCACAGGCAAGCCGCTCTTTGGCACGCTCATCTCGCTCACGTACGAGGGCGCTCCCGTACTCGGCATCATCGACCAGCCCATCACAAAGGTGCGCGCCGTCTTTCAACCAGGGTGCTGCCCTGCATCCCGTTTCCCTGCATCCCTCGTCTGGGCCGACGGGCCCAGCCGCTGCTTGACTCACCCGGCCCTCACAAGGGTTCCTCGGGGCTCGTTCCCAGGCGCCAGCGCTCCCGCGTCATTGCGCTCGCCCCACCCATCCCCGTGGCGACTCTAGGCTGCTCGCCCATGTGTCCCTCCACGCTTCCCCGCCACTCGCCCCATGCCGCCATGCCGCCCCATGCCGCCATGCGCAGGAGCGCTGGGTGGGTGTGGCGGGCCGGGCCACCACCCTCAACGGCGCCCCGCTCAAGACGCGGCCCTGCCCCGATGTCAAGCTG
Organism: Gonium pectorale; assembly: GCA_001584585.1. NCBI lineage: Eukaryota > Viridiplantae > Chlorophyta > Chlorophyceae > Chlamydomonadales > Volvocaceae > Gonium > Gonium pectorale. The sequence continues at coordinate 408,705 of LSYV01000012.1, read as the reverse complement.
GCATACCTGTACGCCACCACGCCGCACATGTTCTCGGGTGGGTCGTTTGGGGTGGAGGGCATGAGCTGAGTATGGATTGCTATGGAATACCGGTAGAGTGTTTACTGTACAAGTGCTGGGTATGGTCGCCACGGCGTTCGCCGGTTGGTCGCGGGGCGTTGGCGCTGCGGGCTGTGGCGCTTACTGGCGATGGCAGGTGGCATTGTCGGGCTTAGATGCTCACGGCTGACGCCTGGTGGGGTTCCCTGTTTGTGACGCGGCAAAAGGCAGAGAGCATAAGCCTAAGACTTGCGGTCGCCAACGCAGGCGCCAACGAGGTGGCGTTCAACCGCCTGCGCGACTCGGTCCGGATTCCCATGTACGGCTGCGACTGCTACGCGTACGGCCTGCTGGCGGCCGGCCACTGCGACCTGGTGGTAGAGGCGGACCTCAAGCCGTACGACTACATGGCGCTCGTACCCGTCGTACAGGTATGGCAGTTGCCGCATGACAGCAGTGTTGTGTGAGATGCCACATCATCATGGATGAGTTCTTGGCCTCCACTCCCAGTTCCCATCATAGCCTACCGATACGGTTGCCTTACCTTCCGCCGGGCTCTTCCCTGTTCGTCAAACCCAAGCTTGTCCGCTGCAACAACTAGTGTATCTTTCCTGTCTTTTTGCACCTCGCCAGGGCGCTGGCGGCGTGATGACGGACTGGAGCGGCAAGCCGCTGGTGTGGCAGCCTGCGCCCGGGGCGACTGACCTCAAGGCCGGCTGGCCCGGGGAGGTGTGCGCGGCGGGCGACCCCGCGCTGCACCGCGCCGCGCTGCAGCTGCTCGATTGGAAGGCGTGATGACCCCGGGGAGGCGCGCGCACATACAGAGAGGGAGGGAGGGAGCGAGGGAGCGAGCGAGAGAGTCCTGGAGGGATTGGATAGTCGGAAATGCGGGGGCAATCTCGTTGGGCTCTTCCTCCTGGAAGTCGGCTTTGCGGCATCCAAGGGGGAGACCTCGTTGGGATGATGGGGTAGGCGGCGGTGCGCCGTGGCCAGTGCGAGCGATGAGGTGTGCTGGACTGCTTACCTCGGGGGGTCCTGCCAGGGGCGGCGCCGCCCGCCGCAACGGACAGCTTCATTGCCGGGAGGCCCCTGAACACGCCATGCGGTGAGAAGCTGAGTTGGGTACTTACGTGGCGGTGGGAAGGGCCGCCGGCGCCTGCGAAGCCGCCCTCTCCGGAGGCAGCAGGGAGGAGACAGCAAACTTGCTTTGCGTCCTGGCGAGGAGCGCCTGGGGGTGGTAGCCTGGTATGTAGGCAGCGGGCGGAGCGGAACGAGCTCTCGTTCACTTGGTGACTGGGGAACCCCACGCTAGCCACGTGGCGCGTCTCGTGGCCATGCGCCGCCAGTCCTCGCAGTCGGTTGCGGGCGGGCGCGGGGGGACCCCTTGCGCCGTCCCGGGCATCGTGCCCCTGCTATGCCGGTGCACCCCGACTGGCGGGCGGGAACTGAATGCTGCAATGCCCGTACCGGTTGCTGGGCTGTGAGGCACGGCTTCGGCTCAGTGCCGACGGAGGCGGGTCCCGGGTTCTTGTGCGTCTCGTGTAGCGAGGGAGCGGGCGTTGCGAGCAATGCAGCCTGACTGGTCGCGTATCTGGTGGTGGGCGCTTCCTAGTTTATTGTGACACAGTTACTGAGCGTTAGCGTGCGCCTGCAAGCTGTGGGTGGCGCCTGGCGTCAAGGGCTTCACAACTTGCGGACGGTTGCATGTCTTCTGGACGTCCTTCGCAAGTGGAAGGACGGACCCGGTGCGCCGTGCTGCTACATATGAAACGCGCGAGCAGTTCCATGATCAATACGACATACATACAATCTGAAGTTCGCCTCGCAAAGGGTTTGGTGTATGTTGTCGTGGCCCACGGGCATTCGTCCATGATTGTTCAGGGTTACGGCACCCGTGTTCAAGGGGGAATGCTCACACGGATACCTTACGCCACCGCTGGTTGCAAGAACAGCAGCGCTTCCTTTGCAAGTGTTCAAGCCTTGCAGTTCCATGGTTAGCAAACGAAAAAGTTCAAAAGTGGTGTACCGGGAACGCCACGGCCTATGCATCCCATGTACAGCCACGTCCATGTGCCACGGGGCCTCCTGCCGCTGGAGCAGCTCCGCAAGCGCCGAAGATCCCGGCAGACCCCAAAACAAACCGTACCCAAGCAGCAATACCCTACACTCGCTCCACAACCTCAGGAAGCTCCGGATGTTGCGCGTTTGGCCCTGTGCACCATCACTGCGCGACCGCATGCACAAGCCTACAGCCCTCCGGTGCAGCTCTGCGTGCTGCAAAATGCCGTGTTGAGTGACGTACTACCGTCCTAACCTTGAATTCATGCGTGCTTCATGCATTTCTGCTGACGTGCCTACACGCCGCTTGCTACCAAAGCCTGCACGCCCCCGCCCTGACCTCCTCTAGGTTTTTTTGCCGGCGGCGGCCCCGACGGCCCCTATGGTTCCTTGCTTGCTTGCTGCAACGCGCACCGCACCATCAGGCTATGCTGAAGCTGTACCTGCGACCTTGGCCGCTTGCCGCCTGCCGCCCGCGCTGCTAGCCAACCGTCGCTGTCTGTCGATGCGGCGCCCGCCATCTACCCATGGCCACACCGGCTTCGACGGGTACCTGTAACATCTAAAAAAGCGCACACGTCGCAGCGGCCGCTGGCCTGTCAGCATGCAGCCGCCGGGCCCATGGCGTCATTGCCACCATCGGCGCCGTCGACGCCATTAATGCAGGAGCCGTCAGTCGGCTGGCCCTGCCCCGACGCCACTCGGCCCTCCTGCCTGCTCTTGCCCTCCACCCGCGCTCCGTCGCAATCGTTGGGGGTGGTTGCGGCGCCGTCCGCCGTCGCTGCCGCCGCTGCCCCTCCCTCATCCTCCGCCGGGCCGTTCGTCGTCACCAGGCCGTTAGGCGATCGGCTCCGGTCTGAGCCCTGCGTCATGCAGCTGCCAGCGGCGGCGCCACCGCCACTAGCGTCCGCGTCCGGCGGCTGCGTTGTCGTCACCGACGGCTGGTTCAGCGGCTTCCACCACTTGGTGTTGGGATCTCCCTCCATGTTGGCGGGGTACTGGTCGAACCAGGTGCGGAACTCAACCCAGCGCTCGGTGGCCTCCTGGGGCGACAGACCCGCGGGTCGGGCTGCGTCGCGGATGGCGGCTATGCCCACTCCCTCCGCCGCGATGTTCTGGACGCGGGTGGCCCTTTTGGAGGGGGGTGGGATTGGTCACTTGCTATGCAACCACAGGTTTGGATGGGCAGCGAGACCGCCGCGACAGGCGTGGCATATACACCATACAGAGCTGGCACAGAACCACGGGCTCCGTCCGATTGTGATGTAACGGTCACCTGCTGGGATGCAATCAAGGCTCGGCCAACTCACAGCGGCGTGTTTATCCGTGTACCGGTACCCAGGCCATTGCTCTTGGCGGAACCCCCGACAGTGCCGAGCATGCCAGCTGTCAGCAATACTTGCATCATGAGCTACCCAGTAGGCACCCGGAAGGCTGGCTCCCCCGCCCCACCTGACGATCCGTGCGCGCTGGTACCTCTCCAGCGCCGACGGCACGTCCGGCCACAGCGCTTCCAGCGCCAGGACCAGCTGGTGCGCGTCCTGGGAACGAGGGGAAATTGGAGGGGAGGGGGGCGTTGGGCAGGGACAGGGGAGGGACAGGGGAGGGGAGGGGACAGGATGGAGCACGGGACTGGTTGCGGTGGAGTGGAGNGGGAGAGACGACGACGACGACGTAGACGACGACGCGACGGACGGCGACCCGACCCGTACCCGACCCGACCCGCCCGCCCGACCCGCCCGACCCGCCGACC
>LSYV01000012.1:375857-404835 GCA_001584585.1 Gonium pectorale | reverse complement strand
GGGAGGTAGGTAGGGAGGGGACGGTCGGACAAACTACCGACCCGGAGACTCACTGCCGACCTGCGACGGACGCCACCCCTCCCCTCCCACCCGCCCCGCCCCCCTCACCTCGAACGCGCTCCTCGCTCCCTGCCCCGGCCCCGGATGCATTGCGTGCGCCGAGTCGCCCAGCAGCACCACCCGCCCGCCCCGGCTGGACCAGCGCTCCAGGGGCAGTCGGTCGTACAGCGCCCGCTCGAACAGGCACGACTCGGGGGTGGCCTCCAGCAGCGGAAGCGCCCAATCCCAGCCGGCGGACTGAGGGTAGAGAAGGGCGGGCGGGAGGGAGCGAGGGCCGGCGACAGTCCATGACATTTTTTGCCGATCGCAGGAGTGCACACCGGTAACCCTTGGGTACGGCAGCCAGCCAACCACCAAATGAATCAGGCATTGTTTAGCGGCCAGCAAGCCCATCCCCCGGACGTCCCCAGGTTCAATTTCCCATTGCTCACTCAACCCCCTTGGCACGTACCTTGAGGATCCCCAGCACGCGAGCCTTGCTGCCCGGGACGCCCATGCCGCCCCGCCCGCGCCGCCAGCGCTGGCCGCTGCCGCCCTTGCCTCCCTCGCCGCCCTTGTCTCCCTCGCCGCCCCTGCCGCCGTCGACGACGCCGGCGTTGCCGCTCCCACCACCGTCACCGATGCGGCCGCTGGCGCCGTCGCCCTCCTCCTTGCCGACCCGGCTTTCACCCTCCTCGCCCTCACTTGGATCCGGCTGCCCCCGATCCGGAGCCGTGAAGACCGGCTCATCCGACTGGATCCGAACCTGCCGGCGGTAAGCCCGCGGTTGGGAAGGAAATGAACCCACAAACGGGGGCGAAACATCGTACACGGCGAGCTGGCCCCGCCGGTCAGGCAGGGGCTTGTTTGGCGCAGAGCGTGTTGTGCAATGCGCCAACGTTAATGAGGTGCAGTGTGGGGATGAGTTGGTGTGTTGTAATGTGGTGGTGCGGGCCAAGCGAGTGGGGGGTGGTCCGCAGTGGCCAAGTGCTGGAGCAGGCGTGAGATACGCCACAAACCCTTACGCCATAACCGGGCCGCTTAGGCCTTCTTGTGCGGCCAACCATCACCGCAGTGAGGCTCACCAGTGCAGTCCCGAACCGATGTGCTCGGCCCCCTTCCGCCCGCCAACACGCCGAGCAGCTTAACCCTCAGCCCCTGCCCCAGGCCTGCGCAACCTACCCACCCTCGGCCCCAGCCTCGGCCCCAGCCTCGGCCCCAGCCTCGGCCCCGGCCCCAGACCTGCTCCGCTCCCACTCGCCTGCAGGAAGGTGTAGTCCAGGCCGGCGTCCGCCACGTACATGTAGATGCTCGGGTCGCGCAGCTCATCCCCCACGCAGCCGTCAGAAAGCACCAGCAGCTGGCCTGCGGGCGGGCGGACAGGCGGGAGGGCGGAGAGGGGGCCCCGTCGGCGGCGTAAGAGGCGATTGATTGGTTGGTGAGTGGCGGGCCCGGAGCCACTTGCAGGGGTCACTCCGCACGCCCATACCCCAAACCCCACGGGCCCCCATCACGCATATGCATGACACACATGGGAGACTCCCGCCCCTGTGCGCTCGACATCCCTGCCCGGGCCTGCCTGCACTTCGGGTCGCCGGCCCCGCCTCCCTCCCGCACGCACCCGGCTTGTGCGCGTCCACGACTGTGTTCCCGCCCGGGTTGGGGAACACGCAGTTCCAGTTCATGTGGCCCAGGTAGCTGGGATGGCAGAGAGTTGAGGGGTAGTGGGGGGAGGGAAAGTGGGGCCAGAAGGGAAATGGGGGTGAGGTATCGGTCTATGTCTCTCTGACGGTGGAGGAGGAAGCAAGGTGAGGTAACAGCACCACATGACTGGCATACTGCGCTTGACGGTAAGTGGATTGCCTCCTGCACGCAGCCTCAACTTCTTCTCACCGCGGCCCCGGGTCTCCTGGGAACATGGCCGCCCGTATGGCGCTGAAAACGCCGTCCGCGCCCACCACCAGCCGGGCGGTGACGCTGGGCTGCGAGCGGAAGTGGACCACGGCGCGGGAGGCGGGGCGGGCAGCCGGGCCGGGGCCGCCACCGCCTCCAGGCGCCTGCTCGTCCTGCTCGTCCCAGATCTCGTCGTACCCGGTGGCGGCGTGGTCGCAGTGTACGATCTCTGGTGGAACCAGCTCCGCGAGCGCGTCTTGGGTCTACGCGGAGCAAGCAGCGCCAGGAAGGGGAAAAACAGGCGGGTTGGACGCCAATAGACCACGACGAATATCGATGCAGAACGATACAGACCCGCATGACGGGTGCGACATGCGGGCGTTCGTCACGCTTCATCACACTTGCCCACAGAAAACTGCTGTACAAGGTCTTTCGGAGCCTGGCATTGCCGGAACGGGTGGGGCCCCTGGGCCTCAGCGAGTCCCAGCCCCGGAACCGACCAAAGCTGACACATGCATCCCCGGATGCCACCAGCCAAGGCTCCCGAGGCTCGAGCGTTGCGTGCCCCGGTGCGCCGTACGCCGTACGCCGTACCTCTGCCCAGCGGATGGTGCACAACCGTGTGTGAGAGGCTTCGCGCGTGACGACGATCGGCTCACGGCCCGGCGGCATGTAGCGGTACACCGCCTCGCGGTTCATAACGCCGCGCCGCCTGGAGGGAACGGGTGGATGAGGGGATGAGGGTACGGGGGACAAATCGGTGGACATCATGCTCACGGAAGAAAGCGCTTGGCAAGCCACGGCAGGTTGCGGCACTTTGTGCGGGGCTCCGTGCCCGCTGCCACAGCCCACGTGTACCGGGCGTCTAGGCGTGACCTGATACCATCCCAAACGACGTCTGCTTCTCGAGCGACGAAAGGTTTGCTAATGGGGTCCCAGTCCCCACCTCAGGCTGTCGGGTATGCCCGGGTGTAAGTCCCCCAGGGCCGTGAAGCCGTTGGGCCCCAGCCCGATCATGGTGCTGGTCTCACGCCGCAGCTCACGAGCGGCCTCGAACACGTGCACGTCAAAGCCTCGACGGAGGAGGCCTGGCGACAGGTGGGGAAGCGTGGGGGGGGGAGAGGGAAGAGGCGCGGAGCAGCTTACGGGTGAAAATGTCACGGGGTACATGCCTAACGATTGGAAGCCGCTGCGCCATGGGGGAGGGTCATAGAACGGAGTCTTTCTGAAAGAAATACAACATATGCGAATAATGGGGTGGGTTACGGGGTCAGAATTGCCGTCTGTACCCCGCTCAAGCGCCGAAGCATGCCGTGCATGTCGCTCGTTCTGTCAAAAGAAGAAGTTTTTGAGTTGCAGACAGCCTGCAAAGAGGCTGCTGCCACAGCAGGGGCGGCGTCCGCCGAGTGGAGGAGCAAGCAGTCGTGCCCGCCTGACGGGGAGGGTTTGCTGCAATGGCAAGCTGGCGTGGCTAACACCGCGGTAGACTGTGGCTATGTGCGACCCATGGGACATGTGCGGCCTGGAGCCTGCAGACTACCCGACGGCTCACCCGCAGCCAGCGCCAGGCCCCCGAGGCCGCCCCCGACGATGGCGATGTCCACATCGCGCGGCGGAGGGCCCATGGCGGACCCTTGCTATCGCTACGGCCGCGCCGATTGGCAGCGGGATCAGCGGGATCTTCGGGACTTGGGTTTGGCTTTCTCCGCGCGCGCGACCGAGTCCACCAGACAGGAGGCCGTGTGAGGTATGTGGGTGCTGAGCGCCGCGCGTGGTAAGTATGCGAAAGGTGCAGGCTGTGAAGGCGCATTGCGCAAGAACGTAGCAAGCGGCCTGGATACGGACGGATGAGGGGGAGGCGACGTCACTCCAAGAGGCGATGATGGAAAGAGATGCAAAGCTTCGATCTAAAGTGATAGGTAGCGTCGCTCGCTCGCTTTCTCATATATGTTGTGCAGTGAATTATGCAGCAGTGGTGCGTCCTTGGGATTAGGAGCGCGCAACTCTGTGGCCGTAACGGTGCGTCCGTTAGCGGTGACGACCCGCGGGTCGCCGCGGACGGACTGCCCTCAACTCGAAGGATGTTGTGTTTCCATTGTTACATTTGCATTTGCAATAGATGTGCGAAGCCGTCAGAAGCTGGTCCCTCTTATCTACCCGCTGATGATGCCTGACAGAGCCCCGGTACTGCTGGCGCCGATTGATTGCTTGCCAGCAGACCACGCATAGAATCTTTAGCCATTTAGGGGTGACATGCGGCTGACGGTGGCGGGCTGCTAACAAACCCTGCGGATCTCGCAGGAGTTTTACCTTGGCCTTGCATGGACGGTGGTGTTGGCCTTGCATGGGCAAGGAAGCTGGCTCTCTCTTACAATGCCGATCGTCCGATCGGCTTGCAGACCGCGCCCAGCGTTGGCCATTCCTTTTCATCAACTACCGGTCCGCCTAACCCTGCAATGAGAAACATGGAGTAACGCGCGTCAGGCTTTCAGCGTCCCATGCTTAAATGGCACCACATCGTGCGGATCTTACCAGATCCAATCCGCTCCCCTGCCTGCCGCAAATACCATCTACGGCACACGAGCCACAAGACGCTGTGCTTATCCGCACACCCTACTGCAACTGCGATGAACGTGCATTGCGCCATACGTCATACGGCATGATACTCACGCCTCGCACTCTTCGATCCGCGTCCCACTCCCGCTCTCTTCGATGCTCCTTCGAACGCACAATACAATACCTGTAACTTCTTAGCAGAAAGCAAAACTGCACGCAGCTCAAGTTCATCGCATGGTCATACTGCAGCTAGCACAGCCGTCTACAACGGGCTTCCCTGGCCTCACAGCGCTTTCTTCACCCTCATCCTATCGCACTATAGCCCCATAGGCTCACATACCTGGGATCTCTCAGTCTATGGACCCATTTGTATGGACCCATCGCGAAGGCTGCAAAAACTACGAGCTTACATGCGCGCGCACGCCCCTCTCTCCTGCAGCGACTCTTCGGGTCCTGCCCCTTGGGCAGCCTACGAGTACAGCGATACACGCGTACCCAGACAAAGCCCTGACTGCTTCGCTGCGAGCACCACCAGGTGCCCTCTCGCGCTAGGGAGCCTACCTTGAGCACCTGCCCGCTTCGCTCCTCGATAGGGTATCCCGCCTTCCTTCGGACCAGGCAGGAGTGTTGTCCCGAATACCTAGACTGTGGGAAGAGGTGCACAGTTGGACAGTGGCCCGGCCAGGCGAATGCCCGCCATGCCACTCCGCGCCACGCCACTGCCTCGGTAACGCATTCCCCGGCCCCAGCCCAGTAGAGGCCTGGTGGGCTGGTGCCGGGGAATGCGTTGCGGAGCCAGCGGCGCTGAGTGGCTGGGGCTGGGGCTGGTGCCGAACAGACATCACCCGCCAACTCAAGATCGCAGCCACCAGACAGGACACGCCTTGCTCGTCACCCCGTCGCAACCACGACCGTTACCGCTGCAGTCACGACCGTCGCCAGCGCCGCCGCCACCACGGGCCGGGCCGTCATCTACGCACGCTTGGAACGGCTCCTGCGCCTGCGGCATTCCCGCGCCTCCTACGCATTCGCCTGCTGCTCAGCCTGCGCCTGCGGCAGCTCCCCCGCCAGCGTCGGCGGCTTCCACCACTTGGTGTTGGGGTCTCCCTCCATGTTGGCGGGGTACTGGTCGAACCAGGTGCGGAACTCCATCATGCGGGACATGAGTTCCTCCGGGGACAGGCCCACGGGTCGCGCCGCGTTGCGGATGGGCGCCAGCCCCGCCTGCTCCGCTGAGTAGCGCTGCACAATGTTGGCCCTGTGACGGGTGCAGCGGGTAGGGAGGCTTCGACAATCCCAGTCGGCAGTGAGATGGGCTTTGTTTGGGGGCCAACTTCGAAAGGGCCAGCATCATGACAGCAAGCACGTGGCCAAAGAGCGCGGAGCTGGGGCGTCTAACGGGAGTTAGAACCGGGTAACAACAAAGCGATGATGGCAGGACGCTGACCACCTGCTGCTGTCAACCTCAGCCCGCTGCCCATTGCCTCCCTCCCCACCTGACGATCCGTGCGCGCTGGTACCTCTCCAGCGCCGCCGGCACGTCCGGCCACAGCGCCTCCAGCGCCAGGACCAGCTGGTGCGCGTCCTGGGGGAGAGGGAGGGGTGGGGAGGGGCCGGGAGCGGCGGGGAGGGGCGGGGAGGGGTTAGCTCAACGGTGGGTCGGCAAGCACACCCTGTGCAGGCAGACTTGATGCGCACCAATTGCATGTTCCCTACTACCCCACCAGAGGCCCCTTCTCTAAGGGGTTGTCCCTCACCTCGAACGCGCTCCTGGCTCCCTGCCCCGGCCCCGGGTGCATTGCGTGCGCCGAGTCGCCCAGCAGCACCACCCGCCCGCCCCGGCTGGACCAGCGCTCCAGGGGCAGACGGTCGTACAGCGCCCGCTCGAACAGGCAGGACTCGGGGACCGCCTCGAGGATGGGGACGGCCCAGTCCCAGCCGGCGGACTGCGATGAGGGCGGCATCAGTCGGGGCGCTCCTATCGAATCGGGGCACTCATATCCGATTAAGCTGTTCGCGTCTTTTCCTTCCTTTACTCCCCCCTGGCACGTACCTTGAGGGCCCCCAGCACGCGCGCCTTGCTGCCCGGGACGCCCATGCCGCCCCGCCCGCGCCGCCAGCGCTGGCCGCTGCCGCCCTCGCCTCCCTCGCCACACTTGCCGTCACCTTCCTCCGCTTCACTACATTCGCAGCCATTAGCGGCGGCTACTTGGCTGGTTTCGCTCTCAGCGGCCGCTTGAGCCTTCTCCTTGTCAGCCTGACTCAGCTCGGTGGTGAAGGACGGCTCGTCGGACTGGATCCGGACCTGGATCGGGAAGTAGAGACAGGGGTGATCCACAATCCAAGAAGGCTAGGTATTTGCGCGGACGTCGCGCCTGCGCGCACCGCTGCCGTATGCCCTCACAATAGAACCCTGCATGCATTAATCCCCGAACGTTCGAGGCGTTTGCAGAAACACTTAGCATGGCCCATCCCCATGCACGTGTTTGGTCTGGGCTAGCGTGACCCACACTGGAAAAAACCCATCCTCGATCACCCCGTCAGCCCCGTCCAATCGCCATCCGCGAGAGCAAAGCCGCAACAAGGGCTTGCCTTACCTAGACGCTCTCTCCGCTCACCCTCTTACATTTCCAAGCGTCAAAACCTGCAAATCCCATGACCTCATCACATGCCCCCTCACCTGCACGAAGGTGTAACCCTGCCCGGCGTCCGACACATACACCTGAAGGGTCATCTCCCGCAGATTCGGACCCGACACCGAGTGGTCCGATACACCTATGAACTGGCCTGCGGGGTTGGCCGATCGGGACCGGGCGACAGGCGGCCCCGATCGATCGTGTGACGGTGACCCCCGAGGCGTGCGACAGCCAACTGCCAACCGTCAACGGTCGAAGGGAGCTCGACTGAGGCACAGGGGTGACTCCCTACGATACCGGGTCAGGCGGTTAAAGCCTGTCCACTCAACGCACGCGCGCACGCACCCGGCTTGTGCGCGTCCACGACTGTGTTCCCGCCCGGGTTGGGGAACACGCAGTTCCAGTTCATGTGGCCCAGGTAGCTGATCGGCAAGGGGAGGGGAGGGGAGGGAGTGAAAGTGGGGTCAGAAGGGAAAGGCGGGCGAGATATCGGTCTGCGTAAGGATGGTGGAGGAAGCACGAGCACCACATGACTGGCATACTGCGCTTGCCGGTAAGGGGGTTGCTCCTGCACGCAGCTTGAACTTATTCTCACCGCGGCCCCGGGTCGCTGGGGAACATGGCCGCCCGTACAGCGCTGAATACCCCGTCCGCGCCCACCACCAGCCGGGCGGTGACGCTGGGCTGCGAGCGGAAGTGGACCACAGCGCGGGAGGCGGGGTGGGCAGCCGGGCCGGGGCCGCCGCCGCCTCCAGCCGCCTGCTCGTCTTGCTCGTCCCAGATCTCGTCGTACCCGGTTACGGCATGATCGAGATGTATGATGTCGGTTGGGACGAGCTTGGCCAGGACGTCATGTGCCTGGGGGACACACGCGTTTGGTGGTTAGGCGAGCGCCTCGCGTCTCCACACAATGAGAAGGAGGTAGGGCAGGTCGGTACGCGCAAACGCGCTACATATGTGCCGGAGCGCGAGCCCCTGTGCCCCCAACTTGCCTTGTGTCATGGGATGGGCAAAGGAGCGCACGCGACCTCACACCTTCACAGTCGGCCGAACATGCGATTGCATGAACAGGGAACGATGCCCAGGCGGACCAACGTAGCCGCTGCGGCCCGCCCCACCGCCTCCATTGGTGCCATTGCCACCTCCTCCCGCCGCAGCATGCTGTCTCCTAGTGTGCGCCCATGTCATGTCGTGCAATGGCCCATAGCACGTACACAACGCTGTGCCTGTTGTTCTATCCCGGATGCATGATTCATGAAATCGACATCTGCTTGCGAGTCTCTATGCATGAAGGCAGAATACAGTATCTTGCAATACCCAATGGCGAGTAAGTAAGTAAGGCGCGGTATGGTACCCACCCCTTCACAGGACAATCATATGATACACCTGCCTATAGCACATTGTTACGCATAGATCTCGTACATCATACAGGACACACACACACGCACGGCACGTACGGCAGCGAGTTGCCACCAGCAGCCATCAAGCCTGCTGCCGTCCCTGCGCCGAGCGAGAGTGCCGAACACAGTAGTGCCGTACCTCGGCCCACCGGATGCTGCACAGCCCGCCGCCGCCGCGCTTGAAGCTGGTGTGCTCCCCCTCACCAGCTGGGGGCATGCAGCGGATCCAGGCCTCCTCCATCATGCTTCCGCGCTCCCTACAGCGGTTACGGTTTCAGCGGGGGTGCGGGGGGGAGGGGCAATGCCGTAAGCATCACGGTTTGGCGACGCGCCAAGAACCCGTTCTTCCTGCGGTACATGTGCAAGTAAGCATTGGGTTTGCACCTGATGAGGCTTTCCCCAGCCCAGCCGAAAGGCGTGTTGTAGGGCTGAGCGACGGGCCCTCGGACCCGATCCCTGAGCACACGCCGACGGGGGCACGTTGGCCATGCACCAGTAATAATCAGGCATGCCAGAACCCCATGGTGTCGACGTCTCACACGGTCTCACAGCCCATGCAATAACCGAAATCCTGTAGCGGATGACGCATGCGGTTATGCATGCGGTTATGTTACTCCTCCGCTGATCGGCAGCCCTAGAGTCCATGCCTCCCACCCCTCGGTCCCCACCTCAGGCTGTCGGGTATGACCGGGTGTAAGTCCCCCAGGGCCGTGAAGCCGTTGGGCCCCAGCCCGATCATGGTGCTGGTCTCACGCCGCAGCTCACGAGCACCCTCGAACACGTGCACGTCAAAGCCGCGACGGAGAAGGCCTGGCGACAAGGGGCGGGGTGAAAAAGGCGAGGCTAGGAGTTGAGTTTCGCGTTGAGGTCCACAGGGCACTCATGTAGTTTATGTGTCTGCAACGCAATGTGCATGTTGTGCGTCCCCACCGGCTGCGAGCGCCAGGCCGCCCAAGCCACCGCCGATGATCGCTACGTCCACCTTACGCGGCGGTTCCATTTGAGCGTTTGAGGGGTCCATGGCCGGGGCCATTCCTCTTTGTCCGGTCTCCTCTCCGTTGCTGCCCTGTTCAGTCTGACAGTCTGCAGTACCCTGCCCGTCGACTCCAGTAAATCTAGTCCAGTGCTGGTATCATACCGCTAACATGTCCAACTGGTGGTATATCTCCTCAATTCACTCTGTTCATGGCAGGTGCTTCGTCACTCCGTAATCACTTCCGAATTCCGTAGACCTAGCCACATTGCGCATCCTATCCACAACTTCGTTTTAGTTGAGGCTTCCAGGGGAGGAAGGGTTGAGATGAAGGTGATCAACGGTCAACCATCCCTACTGATCGCGCACGGTCCATCTCCAACTTCTCCCTCTGCATAAGGAATCATAACGCACGCTACTGCCTGCCATGACTTCTGCATTCTAGCAACAACGACATGCAACCCCGTCGACGTCACGAATATCACGTACTTGGCAAGATGAGTATCAAGCCGTGGAGTTGATGTATGGATAGCGGGGGGGCTGCACAGTGGAACTGAACGGCGGTTGCTGCGGAGCGGTTGGCCTTTCTTAAAGGACGCAGGCGGTCATGGACACCGATTTAACGTGTAGTTATACTTTGGTTTGCATATTTTGGATAGATCGCCATCAGGCGTTCACGCAATCAGACCGAGCTGGGGCAAGGTGTAAGTTGGGATAATCAGATAATAGAGAAAGGTATTGCCGAACAGACTGTTTACAAGCTGCGCACATGGGACCTCCGCGTGAGATTGACGTTGCCATCGTTGGAGGTGGCTTGGGCGGCCTGGCGCTCGCAGTGGGTGCGTTTGATGGGACATTGGATGGTTCGTGATGGGCATACTGGGTGCCCTCGCGCAACGAAACATGTCGGGCGTTGTCGTCGTGCAATCGTGGCTACCCGGCCACCTCCGGCCAACCTGTCCCGGCGCTGATTCTGTAGCGTACCTCCCGTCGCAGCCTTACACCCCACCCCCCTCACCGGTATCATATCCACATCACATGTCCACATCACGTGCCACGCCTGAAGCATCCCACCCCGCCACTCTGCCTCTACTTAACTAAGTCCACACTGCCCCGCCCACCCGGCAAACGGCAGCATACAGGATGGGCGGGACGGGCATTGAAAGGCTCTATGCCTCCTCTAATAAGAACGCTCCCTGACGGCTGGGGCCTGCCGCGCCTTTCCCCTCCCCCTCCCCGCTCCCCCGTGCTGCCACCAGGCCTCCTCCGTCGCGGCTTTAACGTGCACGTGTTCGAGGGTGCTCGTGAGCTTCGGCGTGAGACCAGCACCATGATCGGGCTGGGGCCCAACGGCTTCACGGCCCTGGGGGACTTACACCCGGGCATACCCGACAGCCTGAGGTGGGAGGGCCGAGAGGAAGGGGGAGCGTCCCACCTGCGTAACACAGATGTATGCCTTGGTCAGCGCCCGGGAAGGCCGTCGGGAAGGGCAAGCCATGAGGCTTCACACCCACCCGTCATCAACCTTCGGGTCGCTTTCCCGATTTAACCAGACTGCGTCGGATGGAGTGGGGCGTTCCTGCCGTGACACCCCCGCCCCGCTGCACCCGCACGGTTCGCACGGCCATCCTGAAGTCGTGTTGAAAAGGAAAACGCATAAGACGAAGTCGTGTATGCGGGAGTGTACGGGAGTCGCATGTACGGCACACTCCGCGAGCTCGAAGACCGCACCGAGGGGATGGCAGGACACCATCCCCCGGTTCCAGGGGTGCCTTCTGCATCCCACGCACACCGCAATGCGCCAAGAAACGGAAAGCAGGAAGCAGGTCACCCGCATATATTGGCGCACCTGAGCGGTTATTGTAGCAAGGGCACGTGTGCCTAAGGCAGTATGACCGCTCGTTGGGCCGGGGCGGCGCTTCGGCACCGGAGGGAAACCACCGCGCCCCGTCGCTGCAAAGACGGTTTGAAATCATTCAATCCCTAACCTCTGACTGCCATCCTCGCAGGAAGCGCGGTTGCATGCTTCAGGAGGTGTCCTTCCGCTCCCTGCCGCCCGACCGAGAGCACAGCAGCAACACGCGAGGCGGCGACAACCACTGCAACATTCGGTGGGCTGAGGTACGGCGTTGCGTGAATGCACCTTTGTGCGATCCGGCTCCGGCTTCCGCTCCCGTCTTGGCCTGGGTGCCGTACACCGCAGCATTACTGCGCTGCATTCGGACGCGGCATGTCCAAGACGGCTGTCATGGTAACCCGACGCAGACCCAAGACGTCCTGGCCAAGCTCGTCCCAACCGACATCATACATCTCGATCATGCCGTAACCGGGTACGACGAGATCTGGGACGAGCAAGACGAGCTGGTGGCTGGGGGCGGCGGCGGCTCCGGCCCGGCTGCCCGCCCCGCCTCCCGCGCCGTGGTCCACTTCCGCTCGCAGCCCAGCGTCACCGCCCGGCTGGTGGTGGGCGCGGACGGGGTGTTCAGCGCCGTACGGGCCGCCATGTTCCCAGGAGACCCGGGGCCGCGGTGAGGGAGGGGAGGCGAGGTGCGGGTACTACAGGCGAATCCTGGACGATGTAAGGCCGGCAGGTGACGCCAACACTGTTATGAACTTACGTAGCGTGTATATGAGGCCTGGCCGCCTCCGAGCGTTTTGGCGCCTAAGAAAGCTGTGCCTGGCCGTCAGGCATGCTAAGGTTTGCGTTAGAGTTGTGTGGCCGCTCCGCCTGATCGTCCCCCCTTCTTTCCCTCCCCTCCCCTCCCTCCCATCCCATCCCCTTCCCCTTGCCCAGCTACCTGGGCCACATGAACTGGAACTGCGTGTTCCCCAACTCGGGCGGAAACACACTCGTGGACGCGCACAAGCCGGGTGCGTGCGGGAGGGAGGGCATGTTGTTTGGGGAGGCCGGTCTATGTGCATGTGGGCCTGCCCTTTACAGATGTGAACCTGTACAATCACTGTTGACCGTGTCGACGTCTGGCTCTTTGCCACTTACACCCGGCTACCCATCTGATACCCGTGGCCTGCACCGGGGACCCTTGCCGGCCTGCTGCCCGTACCCGCATCGGCCCGCTCGCCCGGCTGGGTTGCCTGCCCAGCCGTATCGCTGCCTGCCCGGCTGGGTTGCCTGCCCGGCCGCATCGGCCCGCTCGCCCGGCTGGGTTGCCTGCCCGGCCGCATCGGCCCGCTCGCCCGGCTGGGTTGCCTGCCCAGCCGTATCGCTGCCTGCCCAACTGCGTTGCCTGCCCAGCTGGGTTGCCCGCCCGGCCGCTCATCCAGCGCTGCAGTCGCAGAGCCCCTCCCTCGCGCCCACCAGCCTTGCTGCCGGCCCAATCGCCTGGCTACCCACACAGCTGCATGCCGACTCATGTCTGGCCTTACGCCTGGCTCATGCCCGGCTCATGCCCGGCTCGCTTGCAGGCCAGCTGATCGTCGCGCAAGACAGCAGCTTGCTGGGTGCCACCCCGCGTGAGATGACCCTACAGATGATGGTGGCAGATGCGGGCCAAGGATACACCTTCGTGCAGGTGAGGAGTAGAGGTTAAGCCGTAGGTCCGGGTTTGCAGGGGTGGAAGGGTACGGTACACATGGCCACATGCAGAGGGGCCGGCCGGGATGGGAGGGAGGATCCATGTGGGTGTGCAAGATGCAACGGGGTATCGTTGGCTGGTGAGGCTGGTGCATCTTGGGGACTGGGGTCAGGGCACGGGGATTCGCAACTGGCCTCCATACAGGGTCGCTTGGGGCGGGGGCTTCGGGGCATGGCGGCACGAGGCTGCGCAGCCCGCAGCACGCGGCGGAAGCGCAGCAGTCGGGGCTGAGCACATGCAGAACGAGCTTACGCTCGTCGTACGCGTCGTTTCGTTTCAACACATGCAGTACCGGGCGACAGGATAGCGGAGCGCTCGCTCCTGCGGTGCACAGCAGCACAGGACGCACAGGAGGGGCTCGTGAGACGTGCGGGCGTGGCGTGCGGGGGCTAGGGGAGAGTGCGTGAGCAGATGCTATCGGTGCGGCACAAAGCGGCTCGTTGTCCTTGGATACATGGTACCGTACATTCTGTGTTATGGCCCAATCCATAATCGTGTTCGGAGGAGAATGTGGTCTATCTGTTCTCCACCCGATCCAGGTCCGGATCCAGTCCGACGAGCCGTCCTTCACCACCGAGCTGAGTCAGGCTGACGAGGAGCAGGCGCAAGCGGCCACTGAGAACAGAATCAGCCAAGTAGCCACGAGATATTGCTGCGAATGTAGCGAAGCGGAGGAAGGTGACGGCACATGCAGCGAGGGCGGCAGCGGCCAGCGCTGGCGGCGCGGGCGGGGCGGCATGGGCGTCCCCGGCAGCAAGGCGCGCGTGCTGGGGGCCCTCAAGGTACGTGCCAGGGGGAAGTAAGGGAAGGTAAAGACGCGAACAGCTTAATCGGATATGAGTGCCCCGATTAGATAGGAGCGCCCCGACTGATGCCGCCCTCATCGCAGTCCGCCGGCTGGGGCTGGGCCGTCCCCATCCTCGAGGCGGTCCCCGAGTCCTGCCTGTTCGAGCGGGCGCTGTACGACCGTCTGCCCCTGGAGCGCTGGTCCAGCCGGGGCGGGCGGGTGGTGCTGCTGGGCGACTCGGCGCACGCAATGCACCCGGGGCCGGGGCAGGGAGCGAGGAGCGCGTTTGAGGTGAGGGGGCGGGGCGGGTGGGATGGTAAGGGAGAGGATGAAGTTGCTCCCTCAAAGGTCGGCACGCTCTCCAGGTCCACTTGTCACCCTGCTAATGCCCCCTCCCCTGCCCCCCTCCGCCCCTTCCTCCGCTCCCCTCCCCCCTCGCCCCCAGGACGCGCACCAGCTGGTCCTGGCGCTCGAGGCGCAGTGGCCGGATGTGCCGTCGGCGCTGGAGAGGTACCAGCGCGCACGGATCGTCAGGTGAGGCGGGGAGGGAGGCAACGGGCAGCGGGCTGGATGATGTGTAAGCCAATGTGAGTGCCCGGTCCTAAACTCGTATCCGTCGGGCGTCCAACACGATTCTCCCAACATGATACAGCTTTCGTGCACACCAGGCTTACACGTTACATCAACAGGCTCCTCCGGTGTCGACGCTCAAGGAAGAAGAAGCTGTAAAAGCGTTCGGTGTGTTCAGGACCGTTAACCTGGAAGGCAGGCTCAGCAACGCCCAAGTTGCACATTTACACCCACACAGACACGTCCTAGACACGCGCATGCTATTTGTGATGCCTCCATCATCCGGATACCCGGGACCCCACCGCATCCGTCGTAGGGCCAACACGGTGCAGCGTTTCTCAGCCGAGATGGCAGGGCTGGCGCCCATCCGCAATGCGGCGCGACCCGCGGGTCTGTCTGTCGCGGAGCGCGCGCCGCGCATGCGCGAGTTCTACACCTGGTTCAACCAGTACCCCGCCAACATGGACGGGGACCCGGACAGCACTTGGTGGAAGCCGCCGACGCCAACGCCAACATGGGCGCCAACGCCGGCGCGGGGTGCTGCACAGGAGGCAGCGCGGGAGGCACCACAGGAGGCAGCGCAGGAGGCACTACAGGAGGCAGCGCGGGAGGCACCACAGGAGGCAGCGCACGAGGAGGCGGTTCACGGGCCGGCCAGCGGCGCGGCGACTCACGGTGGCTGCGGCAAGGTTGTATTGAAGGCCAACGTGGTGGTTGGGGTCGTTGGGCAGGGACAGCCCGAGGGCAGCGGCAGCGTGCGGGTGCGGCTGCTCTTGATGGGCTAGGTGCGTGAGGATAGGAGCTGGTGGCGGGAGGCGTGACGCCCGCAGACGCCGTAGGGAGCGGAGCGGCGCCCAGAAGGGGCGCAGCCTCAACGAAGGAGCTCGACGTTAACCTTACCCTGTACTTTGCTTGCTCCTGAGCTGCGTCGCGCACAGTACGGTACTTGATACCGGTAATGCGTAAGAAATACTGTGTGGCTTGGAGAGCGCACGAGCTGCGCACTTGAGGAGAGCTGCGGGATGGCGCCGAAACCCCCAGGAGAGTCGTAATGCGGGACCGTGCGGGATGCATACAGGTCACGGCCTGCCTGCTCCGACCTAGTACCGGTAGCAAGCATTCCCCATAACTACCTTGTAGCGAACCTCGAGCGTGGGCGCCTTCCGACGAGCCGGCAGCGTACGCAAACGTGGTGGAGCATGCCGACTGCGTCAGCGCTGTTCATTCCGCTGTGTGAGAGCGCTTAAGCCTCATCATCGAGTATGGGGCCGCCGAGCCGCTCACATAACACTGACTCGTACTTGATGGGCAACTGCTGCTAAGTCCTTGCTGAGTTGCTGCGGGTCGCTGATGACGATGGACGTATCCCCGCGCCGTCCGTGTGCTCTCGCGTCGTACATAGCCTGATGTTCTCCGTTTTGGCGTCCAGCGGACGCCCATCGTGCGTACATTGGGCCAGTCCACCTTGTGGCACATGTGGCTGGGCGGGAGGGCACGGGCACGCTCATGGCCCCGCAATCCAGGATCCAGAACTTGACGTGTGGGCCGTTGTATGTGCTCGACGAAGCCGTTGGAAGTCTGTTGGTTGAACCGGTCGTCCTTCTGGTAGGAGGAGCCAACACCCACTTGCCGATTGAAGGGTCGTGTTGGCAGATCCGGTGCCAGGGAGTGCTGGCGGAGGCGCCACAGGAACGCCAGGCTGTCCTCCCAGAGCTCGTGCATCTCACAGCGCTCTGTGGGGTGCATGTCTACGATGTCGCTGGCCTGCCTTCGCAGTGTCGGCATCGGGTACCTTGGCGGGGCGACTCTAGCGTGGCGCATCCGTCGCGCTTGATAGACGTCAGCAGGAAGCGCTTGATTACCCCACTTCCTTCATACTTCGCCCCGACTGGTTGTCGCTGGGTGCGCAGGGTAAGCTGAGAATGAGACTGCCGTGCGGTCACCCCGTACCGCACTATGTTTGCACAACCGGCGCTACCACCCACTAGTAAGATCCTCAAGATGTACTGCGGTGAGGGAGTGAGCGACGAAGGTGCTTTAGTGATTGATGAGGCACGAGCGGGTGCAAGAGTCAGACGTCCTTGCACGTCTAGCTGTTGCGGCGCTCGAACGAGGTACGACACGGGCCGGCCCACACCAGGCCCAACGCCTGCCGTCAAATGATCCGCCGACACACCAGGCCGAGCCGTACAGCCGAGACACAATCTAGAGAGCCTAATAAGGTAGCTCTTCCGTAATGTTACGATGTCAAAGTACCGCCAGTGAGGACATCCGGATCGACTCACGTACTACCCCATCGTGTACCATCCTCGCTTATCCTAGTAATCTCATCCCTTCCCGAGGTGCAGTGCCACAGTACGACGTATGGCAGCTAGCGGGTCCGTGCGTGCACATAAGCAATTGTCCACGAATGCGAATGCCGCAGCTATGCAAAGCAGGACCTTAAGCGCGCCGAGCCAAGAGGTACATCCGACGGACCCACGCTGCTGGTAACATCGAATACGAGCATGTACGAGTGGATACCGTTGGTATCAAAGTCAGGGCTGTACGGTGTGAGCGAGCCTAACGTCACATGGGCCGTACGTTGACAACTGAATGCACGCTCCGCACAGTGCGCAAGATCCTTCGGACATGACCACGATGCCGAGTGGTAATCCAAGAACACCCAACGAACAACGAGCTAACTCCCACAAATCCTACACGATACCAACCTGCCAGAACGAATGTCACCCATCCACTGCCGTACTGCCGTACCGGTGCGTACGTACACAGGTAGATACAGATAAAGACCCCCCACCTGGGGGGCGGGACGAACGTCACATATCTTGCTCTGTACCCGCCCGCCCTGTTGGAAACGTCGCGCCTTTGGGCGTGTATGGCCGTAGAGGCGGGCTCCCTCTTTCTCTGCAGGTTTCTCTTTATACTACGGTCTCAGTCACTGCCGTACTTCACATCACGAAGAAGGCGGCTTCCACCAAGTACTCTCCGGGTCTCCGTCCATGTTGGCGGGGTACTGGTCGAACCAGTCGCGGAACTCCATACGCCGCTCCATGAGCTGCGGCTGCGACAGACCCGCGGGTCGGGCAGCCTCCCGAACAGCCTCCAGGCCCGAGTACTCTGCCGAGAGGAGCTGCACTCGAGTCGCCCTGCAGGGGGGGGCGGGAGGGGGGTGGGGGAGGGGGTTGCCGGAGGGGGAATGCGGGGTTGTCCTCCCGGTGGGGGGAGTTGCAGGGCAGGTCGGACCCGTGCTGTACGGCATGCGGCAGGTCGGAACAGCTCCCCGAGCTGACCCGTGCCGTACGGCATGCGGCAGGCGCACTAGACGCTGTTCCATTAGCTACGTCCTCCGCCCATGGAGGGGCATGCAGCCGTCTTGTACGAGCAATAAGTCATTTGTAAACGTGACTATTGTTGGAAGGCAAGGGAATAGAAAGGCACGAATGGCACGGCGCAGAGTCCCCAGTCCCGCAGCGACCCAACAATGCTAAGCCTAGGCCGCGCATGGCGACCGCATGTTGCCTCCCTCCCCGCCCCACCTGACGATCCGTGCGCGCTGATACCTCTCCAGCGCCGACGGCACGTCCGGCCACAGCGCCTCCACCGCCAGGACCAGCTGGTGCGCGTCCTGGGGCGTTGTACAGGGGGGAGGGGAGGGGGCAAGAGGGGACAGGGTTCGAGTTGGGGCCATTAAGAAGTGGCAAGTGGATCCGGAGGGCATGCCGACCTGCGAGGGAGCACATCATCCTCTCCCTTACCATCCAACCCGCCCCGCCCCTTCACCTCGAACGCGCTTCTCGCTCCCTGCCCCGGCCCCGGATGCATTGCGTGCGCCGAGTCGCCCAGCAGCACCACCCGCCCGCCCCGGCTGGACCAGCGCTCCAGGGGCAGACGGTCGTACAGCGCCCGCTCGAACAGGCAGGACTCGGGGACCGCCTCGAGGATGGGGACGGCCCAGTCCCAGCCGGCGGACTGAGGGTAGCAGGTCGGGCGGGAGGGAGGGAGGGCCGAGGCAGGGAGGTACGCCCCAGCGTCCCAACGTGCCGGCAAACCTGTGCTGAGCGCAAAGCGTCTTTGCTGCGACTTTCCATTACAGGGTGAGAACGCTGCATCAACACAAGCAAGTGAACAGCCAAGTAGCCGGGTCGCACGGGTCGTTCTGGAAGCGCTGTATTATTGGCAAAATCCCATTTCACCACATGTGCCCCACTCTCCAGTGTGTGCGGACCTTGATCCGCTGGATGACTCGCGCCTTGCTGCCGGGCACGCCCATGCCGCCGCGGCCGCGCCGGCCGCCCGGGCCGCCGCTGGCGCCGCCGCGGCCCTGCACAGCTGCCCGTGAATCTGCTGCGTGGCCATCGCCGCCCGCCTCACCCGGGGGCCGGTCAGGCGGCGCGGTGAAGTCGGGCGCCTCGGACTGGGCGCGCACCTGCAGCGGCGGACAACGCGGACAAGGGGCGGGGACGCGGCTTGCAGGAAAGGAGCCAAGGTGGCAGGGTGGGAAAGGGTTGGGGGGCGTACCGATTGGATGGCGATCTGTACAACCAACCCACGTGGGAAACGCTGGCGGAACAGCGATCCTGGCATTCCGCAACCCGGTACCGTACATCGTTACCATACGGTGCTGCACTTTGCCTCCTTCCCCGCCAACGTACACACCGACAGGCTACGGTGGTGGTCGCCGCCGAACAAACATGCAGGGACATCACCCCTTCGACTACCTCTGGAGCTGGGTCCTACGACGACACCGTCACTTTCGCGCTTACGCTCGTCGTACGCGTCGTTTCGTTTCTACACACCGACATAGTTCGCTCACCGCTCACTGCACACTGCACACACAGGATGTACGTCACACAAGGTGTACCGTCGGACACGTACGGCAACAAACGAACGCAAGCTAGCGACCAGCCGTGATGGATCCGGCGGGCAGGGGGCTCGCAGTGCGGTGACCCGCCCTCGGCCCTCCCGTGCCGTGCCGTACGACTCACCTGCCAGAAGGTGTGGTCACCGCCGGCATCGCTGACCACCAGCATGAGGGTCGGCTCGGCGGCGGGGTCCCCGATCCGTCCATCCGCCGCAAACAGCAGCTGGCCTGCGGGCGATGACCAACGGACGCACTGAAACCAGGCAGGGGGGAGCGAAAGGGGAAGCAGGGGGCCGAGGGGCAGCCGCGGTCGGTGACCAACGGACGAACTGAGACCAGGCAATGGTGCACAACGGCACCCTCCCCAACCCTCTGCGCGTCCCAGCCACACCGCTGCAGTGAGACCGCTGCAGTGGGACCGCTGCAGTGAGACCCGGCATGAGTGAAAGGGAAGGGAGGCGGCGGCACAGGGGCGAGGGGCGGCTGACCCGCAGCCCCACAAGCCATAACAGCAGCTGGACGAGGCATGGGTCATTATGGTTGAAAGGCAACGGCTGTGAGCCCGCGAGGAGGCAGCAGGGGAGTCGCAGCAGGGGAGCCGCAGGTGAGACCGTGAGGCCGTGATCGTGAGAGTACGCAGCGGCGACATACCGGGCCTCCGCGCGCCCCGACTCGGGATCGCACACTGGATCCGCCCCGACTCGGGATCGCACACTGGATCCACCCCGACTCGGGATCGCACACTGGATCCGCCCCGACTCGGGATCGCACACTGGATCCGCCCCGACTCGGGATCGCACGGCCGCTCCTGCCGCATACTCGACTCAAACGCAGGACTGCCGCAAGCATTCTGCACGCCCATGCCCCTGCCTGGGCCTGCCTGCACACCGGGTCGCCCGCCACCCCTCCCTCCCGCACGCACCCGGCTTGTGCGCGTCCACGACTGTGTTTCCGCCCGGGTTGGGAAACACGCAGTTCCAGTTCATGTGGCCCAGGTAGCTGGGCAAGGGGAAGGGGATGGGATGGGATGGGAGGGGAGCGGGGGGAAAGTGGGGGTAAGTTGAGGAGGAGGAGGAAGGGAGTGGAGAAGGTGAGTTGACGGGGGCCCGAGAGGAGTGGAAAGAGAGCACGAGAAGCGGGTAGGCCAAGAGGCAGGCGGCGGGCAGGTGGCCCCGGCTGGGGCCTGGTTCAGTACCGGTACGAAAACACCCAGAAGGGACCGCAATGAACTGAACCCCTCGCTCAAGTACTCGACGCGTCTCGCCAGACTCCATTCCTGCCCCGTGCCTTCCCGTGTGAAGCCCTGTCCCTTACTCTTGCTCCGGTCCCTTCCCTCCCTCCTCCGCTCTCCTCCCCTTCCTCACCGCGGCCCCGGGTCTCCTGGGAACATGGCGGCCCGTACGGCGCTGAACACCCCGTCCGCGCCCACCACCAGCCGGGCGGTGACGCTGGGCTGCGAGCGGAAGTGGACCACGGCGCGGGAGGCGGGGCGGCCAGCCGGGCCGGGGCCGCCACCGCCACCGCCTCCAGCAGGTTGCTCGTCCTGCTCGTCCCAGATCTCGTCGTACCCGGTGGCGGCGTGGTCGCAGTGGATGACCTCGGGGGGGACCAGCTCAGCCAGCGCATCCTGGGTCTGTTGGGTGCAATGCAGTGCAAGTAGGGGCCACCTGGGAGGTGCTCCAGCAGGGCGCCGAGTACAGGGCATGGCGTGCGAGGGAGACGAGCAGACGGGCCCTCTGGAGTCGCACATGTGCCTTACTCCCTCTGTTGGTGCCACAGACACACATAGAAACTGCAGGCTCCCCACAGCGGAAGTGCGGAACTGCAGGCCACACGAGCCGATTTGCTCCGGCCCGCCATGGCCGAGTGGGTGAAAAAAATCCTTGTGTCAGCCGTGAGGCCCGGGGAAAAAACACAACGTGGCGCAGCGACTTGGCCACGGCCACGCGGACCACGCGCGCATGCTGCAAGGACGCGCACGGTGCCAGGAGGGCACGGCAGCCGCGTTGTGGTCGAGTTCCTACCCGCCTAGTCGCTGCATCTCGCTCCAGATGTACCAGATCTCGCCTTTGTACGGGGCGGTGCAGCCGCCTGCTGCCACATGCCTTGAATTGTACCCGCCCGCCCTACCGGAAACGTCGCGCTTTCGGGTGTGTATGACCGCAGAGGCGGGCTCCCTCTTTCTCTGCAGGTTTCTCTTTTATGCCACCCACCTCAGCCCACCGGATGGTGTAGGTGCGCGACTGAGAGGCGTCGCGTGTGATGGTGCGGGACTCCCGACCGGGCGGCATGAAGCGATAGCGGGCCTCCAGGTTCAGTACACCACGGTGCCTGCCGGGCATTCAAAGCACACGGGGGTTGGGAGCACGCGGCAAATACCCTTCGGTAGGGGGGCCAAAGGTCCGCCAGCAGGGCGCTGCATCATGCGGTAATTTGTGGGTCACGCCGACTTGGTGCCGTATGCGTGTTTCGCTTAGCGTGGGCCCTCCCTCCTGCGTGGAGCCCTTGGAGCCCTTACTTGAGTCTGGCCGGGAGCTCCTCATGCAGCTCCCCCAACGCCGCAAAGCCGTTAGGGCCAAGCTCAATCATGGTGCCAGTCTCGCGCCGGAGTCGGGGGGCCGCCTCGAAGACGTGCGCATCGATGCCTCGGCGTCGGAGGCCTGCGATGGTCTTGGATGGCGCGGCATGGAGCCGAGGCGGAGACGCGGAGTCGACCGGACCAACTGTCGTTGTCCGTTTCTAGTGGCGGTACACAGATCTCATCAGAGTCTTACCTGCGGCCAGCGCCAAGCCGCCCAGACCTCCACCGACGATGGCGATGTCAATTTCGCGAGGCGGGGGCCGCATCGTCGGCCCGACCACAACAAATCTACTCTTACTGATCATTCATGTAGGAAGTCCCGGCAAAACTGAGCGTTCCTACTCCAAGCCTCAGGTTCCCATCAGGTTCCCTCCGTACGCTTTGCCACCGGTAGTCCTACTGGGCCATGTATGAATGTGCTGCGATACCTACAACTGTCTGGGCGGGTGTGCAGAGCCCTGATATTGTACTGCTTTCGGTCGTACCGCCACGTTTGTACAACGGCATTAGGGGAGAACGGCATCAACGGCGGTTTCAACGACTGCACTGTCCCGCACAATAGGGCCTTGCCATTACAGTGCCATGAAGGCCCTGAGCAGTCAGCCTACCCACGACGCCTCCGCCCCCGCCGCGCCGCCGGGAACCCGGACATTGTTCTGAGCTCGTCTCAGGTCTTCACACACACGGCATGCCCGCGACGCATCGCCCCTCACCCGAGAGCCGTGCCGATAGCTCATCCCAGTGCAGTCCAAGGGCACGGCAGCCGCAGGGCTCTGTGTTCGCCACATCATGCCTTACCACCACCATGAGTCCATGACGCCACGACGGCGCTGTATGACGCCTTGGGCTGCTCTCTGCCACACCAATGTCCGTCCGTCGTGCTGCATCCGCAGCCTGCCTTGGGCTGCTGCGTGCCGCCCGGCGTGGCCCTCAGCAGGGCAGCGCTGACTGCGCGGCTGGTGCCGACTGCAGCGCAAAGGGCCCACCTCACCACTACACCGCCATCACATCGCCATCACCGCCTCACTCTCCGCACCACGCCCTCCTCATCGTCCAGGTGCCCGTCCTCGTCATCGTACTCCGGCTCTGGTTCTGGAGCCAGCTGCTGCGCCGCCGCCGCCGCCGCGCCGCCAGCGCCGGCGGGCGCGTCGTCCGCTGCGTAGTCCGGCTGCTGCCCGGCGTTGACCCAGGGCAGCAGGGAGCGAAGCAGCATGAGTAGCGGGTTGGCGCCGCGGAGCTGCTCCTCCGGTACGGGGGCAGCGCCGCCGCCGCCACCGCCGCCGCCGGCGCCCGCCGGCCCGCGCTCCTGCGCCGCCAGGATCATTTGTTCCTGCGAGGGGCGGCGTGACAGGAGGGGATCGGTCTTTCGGAACGTGGCAGGCGGCACGCGGCCAGTGTTGGCCAGGAGGACGCAAAGGTGCGAAGGACACTGTAGCAGTCGGAATGGGGGGGGCACGGTGTGCAGCGCCGCGGCCCGGCACTGCGGCACACGCCCCCTCGGCAATGCGCACGCGCACGCGCCAGCTAGGTGCGTCGTTCGTGTCGCGTCCGGACCGCCGGCTCCTTTGCATCAGAAGCTCCCCACACACACACAATGAGTTTGTGTTTCCTGCACTCCGTCACATATGCAACACACACACACACGGTGAACATGGACGACCGCTGGCCCCACGCGCCGCGACACCACACCGAGGTGTGGACCCAGGTGTGGACCCACCTGCAGGTCCGCCAGCGCGTCCTCCACGTCCCCCATGGCGCCGCCGCCCGCCACCGCAGCCTCCACCTCCTCCCTACGGACCCAGGTATTTGGTGGTGGTGGTGGTGAGATGTCAGTGGGTTGGAAGGCGTTCGATCTCCGGCAGGGAAGCCGGGTTGGGTGGCGGGGAGGGGGAGATGTTCGCGGATAGAGAGAGGGCAGTCAGATGTTAAAAGACTGCGGCACAAGGGGCACGGTGTGTTTGCCGCTCGCGGGCCCGTGTGCCAGCTTTGCCGCGAACCTACCGGCAGATACCGGTTGCGCGGCCGGCCAGATATGTCGCCCCCTCGCCCCTCCCCCTCCTCACCCCCCGTTCTCCCCACCTGGGCAGCGCGTTGACTACGTCGCTGAAGTCCGCCAGCCGCAGGTGGCGGTACTCGTTGGAGGCAGAGGGCGGAAAGGACTCGCGCGCCACCGCCGCCCAGTCGGCCGCCGTGGCGCCGCCGGCGGGGGGCCGCTGCGGAAGGGAGGGAGGCGACCGGGGTCCCAAGGGACACGAGCCGATGGAGTGGCGCTGGTATTCATTGGTGGGGCCCATTGGCCCCAAATTCTACATGTGAAGAGATGGGTGCGTGTGTGAAGAGAGAGAGAGAGTGTGTTGAAATGGAAACGACGTCACGTGTGTGAGAGAGAGTGTGTGAGGTTGGATGGGCGTCCATGCGACCAGCGGCCCCGCCGTAGCCTCCCGGCCTTGTCACCCGTGGTGCTCTTCCCCCTCGGGAATGATCCCTTCCCGGCCCCCGCCCCACCTTCCCCTCCGCGACGTCCGCCGCCTCCTCCGCGGCCGCCCGCAGCAGCGCCAGCAGCTCTGGCGGCTTCCACAGCTCCGCACTGCGCTCCACGTACAGACCCGCCTGGGTGTATGTGTGTGTGGGAGATGTTCGTGTGTGTGTGGGGGGGGGGGCGTTGAGGAATCAAATAAGGTCCCCCGGCTTGTTAGGGTTTCTCGGGTTTCAACAATTGAAGGGTTTTGAAGGCCACAGGCTTGTCCGCCTTGCGTTCGGCATCAGGTGTCCGGGTCCAGGGGGAGGGGGTGTGGCACCAAGGTCGTGACGCACGTTATAAACACACGTGCGGTAGCACGCAAACACGCCCGAACCCCCTGCCCCGCCCCCCCCCCACACACACGGGCATACGCCGTGCTGCTGTTCACCGAGCGCGCCGTTTACTCGCAACACGCACGCGGGCGCACGGGGCCGAGGCGCCGCCACATACACTACCGTACCATCCCTACCGGTATGCCGGTGTCCGTTCCTTGTGCCTGGTATGAACCACCGCCGCTGCCGTGGCGTCCAACGCACCAGGTGCGGCGACCAAGCCAGTGCTCAAGGCCCCCGCTCCCATCTCATCCCCACCCACACCCACACCCACCACCACGGACACATCACCCCCTAATTGGCACGCGGGCGCACGCGCACGCCGCTAGAGCATGCCGCTCGCATTCTCGACACCCCCCACACCCGCCCATCGCCACACCCGTTCCCAGCACTGACCAGGTGCGACAGCGAGGCGCTGCCTCCGTCGCCGGCTCCGCTGAAGAGCCGCCGCGAGAGGAGCTCATTCCAGTAGGGCTCCTGCGGGAGGGGGAGGGGGAGGGGCCGGGCGGGGCAGCAGGGCTGGAGAGGCGAGGTAGCATGCTCACAAGGCACTCCCTTCCCCCAGCCTTGAGCCCACGCCTGGATTCCAAGGCGGGACGGCGGACGGGGGCGGCTTCCCCGCTACCTACGTTCTCACCCACCTTGGCGGGGGCCATTCCAGGTGCCCAGCTCCTCGCCTGACGCCAATGGGCGTTCATCCCCGGCCATTCCTCACCCCCCACCTTGGCTGCTCCCCCTCCCCCGTTCCCAATCCCCACCTTGGCCGCCCCCTTGTCCTGCAGCTTGGCCACCAGGCCGGGCAGCACCAGCGGGTGAAGCAGCAGCGCCGAAACCAGCTGGTCCTGGAGGGTGAGGGTGGGGCGCGAGGGAGGAGAGGTTTTCAAGGCAGGTGTCTGACGATGACGCACGGGCCTCTGGCGTCCAGTCGCCCGTCGACACTCCAAGCCACTCGAGGGGAAGGCTGAACGGGCCGGTTGAGCTGCGGCCGCACGTGCACAGTATTGAGGGAGGTGCACGATATTGAGGGAGGTGTGGTGTGGTGGGTGTGGTGGGTGTGGTGGGGGGCCAGCGGCCCAGCGCGCAGTCTCGCAATCCCGAAGCCCCAACCTCTCAAGCCGCTTTCCCCAGCCTGGCTGCACGTGCCAATGGCGCTTACAGGACAGCACACAGCGGGCTGGGGAGGCAATACTCATGGCACACGGCCACACGCGCGGACCACTCACATGCGGCGAGGAGGCGGAGCCGCCGGCCCCGCTGCCACTGCTGCTGGCGCCCGGCTGCGCCCGCGCGGCCGCCGCCGACGGCGACGACGAGGCGGAGGCCGCCGCCGCCGCGCCCGCCTCCTGCTGCGCCCTCGCGGCCGCCATGGGTAGCGCAAAGGCATAGTTGGGCAGCAGCGCCAGCGAGCGGTTGCCCTCGAACGTCAGCACAAAGCGCTGCAGCCAGTCGTACCTGCGGAACAGACACATACACCGTACGGCGCCGTACGCGTCGTACAGATATTCCGGCCGAACGTCTGGTGTCCGGGCCGGCAAGGGCTGGAGGTGCACCTGGGCAAGGAGGGTTGCTGCCGCGTAATCGCGGGAGCCAGCGCCCCCTCACGCCCGTGGCCACCTTGCGCTGCGGCTGCCCCTTTGGGCGGATGGGCCAAAAACTGTAAGCGTATCCCCGCCCCCGCAGCCCAACATCCAAACGCCCACCTACACGTGTCTCAACCCCTTCACCCCACCCCACCCCGGCACGCATCTTTCCGCCGGCGCAAGCCCGCAGGTGAAAGATTGCCACACCCGCACACCCATGCCCCCTTACACCCCCCCACATGTTCCCCTTCCTCATCACCCACCCCCCACACACGTGCCCACTGTTCCCGCTTTCCTGCTTGCACGCCTGCCTGACAGCAGCACACTGTTACGCATAAAACGTATACATCAAATAGAACACACACGTGGAGCTGGGTCCTACAACGACACAATCACTTCCGCGCTTACGCTCGTCGTATGCGTTGTTCCTTTTCAACACACGTGCCCAACCGCCCCGTTCCGCCCCCGGCCTCCCCCCGCACCGTCCCGCCCTCAGCGCCAGGTAGTCCAGCAGCAGCAGCCCCCCCAGCGGGTCCTCCGGCTCCAGCGCCAGCAGCAGCTTGCAGCACTCGAGCGCCGAGCGGTGGCAGCCGCGGCGGCTGAGGGCCTGCAGAGGGGTGGGCAGGGAAGGGAAGGGCGAGCGGCCCACCAGGGGGTTTCGTGGGACTCGCACTAGCAAAAGGTACGGTTTACAATGTGGTTAGGGAACCTCAAGCGGAGGCGCCAACCGAGCGCCACGCGGTGGCAACCCATGCGAGCTTTGGGGGGGACAAGGGAGCGGGCGCACGGAGCAGGCGCAGGAGGAGAGAGGGGGGTGAGCTGCCCGGCACCGACGAGGGGCCCCGCGGAAGCACAGGCGGCCCCGCTCAGCGACCAGCCCAAGAGGTAAGTCCCGGCCGGGATGTGTCTCGTGGGTCGTGGCGCCACCCTCCAGCGCACAGCCGGCCCCCGCTCCACACCCTCCGCACCGCCACCTCACCAGCAGTGACGCGTGTGCCGCCCCTGCTCCACGCGCCCACGTGCAACGTGCCACCTCACCGCCCCCGCCCCGCCCGCGCGGGCCCGCCCCGCCCCCTCCTGCCGAGCGTGCGCATCTGCTCACAACCTTGCAACCAGGTCGCCGACACGTCCCACCAACACACACATACACACACCACACACACAGCTCCCGGCCTCCGCGGAACCGTCCAAAACCGTTTCCATCACCCCTTAACTCCGCATCACGGACACGGACACGAACGCGCCCCCTGTGCCTCCTGCGCCCGTTCCTTCCAACACTACACCGCCCATGTGAGGGTCCCCCGCCCCCCGATCCCCGCCCCCACCTGCACGTGCCGGAACAGCGCCCCGAACAGCGGCCGGTTCTCCTCCACGCCGTAGTCCAGACGGCAGGTGGCGGTGGCGGGCTGGAAGGAGGGGTGCCAGGCGGCCTCCAGCGCCCACAGCGCGCGGTCCAGCATCTCCTCCGCGTAGCTGTTCTCACCTGGAGGGGGGGATAGGGCGGGAATAGGCGGGCTTGTGCGTGTATGCGTGTGCGTGTGTGGAGGGGGTCCTCAGCCCGCGGGCAAGACGAGCAGTACTTTCAGTGCGGTCGTACAGGAAAAGCGACAGGTAGCCATCTGCACATACGTGTACAGCATGTACAGCATGCATACCCATGTCCCCCCTACCGACCCGCGCAGCAGGCCGGCTACACCGCCGGCGGGCGGGTGCCTGTACGGCACATGCACATCGGGCTCAGCCGCACCCACCCACCCACCCACCCACCAACGCATCCGCCCGCCCGCCCACCCACCCACCCACCCATGTGGCGGTACAGGTCGTGCATGGCCAGCAGCGAGTCGGCGTGGTAGGGCGCCTGCTGCAGCAGCGCAGCGATGGTGGCGGGGTCGTAGCTGGCCTGGGGGGCAGTGAGGGGGGCCAGAGGGGGGCGGGCGGGGGGGGGGGCGGCGGGAGATGGGCAGGAAGTTACGACAGAAACGACGGAGAGAAAGCTATCGGCCTTGTGCGCATCTCAAGCTGCGGCTGTGAACAGCGCTGGCGCCGTCATGGGGCTGGCGGTACCCTCCTGCCGCGCCCAGGTCCCACCCGCCCGGCAAATTGGCGATCCGATGAGAGGAGCCAAACGCCCGTCGCTCCGGCCATGAAGCCGCTGACGCCCCACCTCCTTAACCCGACGGCGAGCCCTGACAGCCCCCGGACTGCCGTCCGCCCGGGCAACCCCACCCCCCCTCCACCCACTTAGGTAGGGGGCGGGCGGGCGGAAAGGAGCCTTTACGTGGAAGCCAGCGCGTTCTCCGCCGCCGTCTGCTCCTGAAACCCCCACTTACGGTGTCCCCCCTGTGCACCCTCCCCCCCTCCTCCCGGCCCCCACCTGGCAGCGGTAGAAGCGCGCCTGCGTGTCCCGGTATGCGGGGCTGTGCACGTAGCGGAACAGCGGGACGCCGCCCTTGGTGCCTGGGGAGGGGGGGAGGGGGGCAAACAGTCCGAGGGCATGGCGTTGTTGACTAGGGACAGGGGGGAGGGGGGTGCAGGAGAGGGAATTAGAGGGCACTAGGCAGCCGGCACGCTCAGAGCGCGGGCAGGGGGGGACCCTCTCAGTCTTCCTCCTCGCTCGGCTTGTTGGTGGAGGCGGCCCGTCGTTGCGTTCGGACAC
>LSYV01000012.1:361550-374761 GCA_001584585.1 Gonium pectorale | reverse complement strand
CCCCCCCGGCCAGCGCGCTTCTCGCAAGTACAACCCCAGACCGGCCCTCTGGCCCCTCGCCGCCCGGCGATCAAGCTCCTCCGCCATCATCCGCCGAGTTGCCATGCTGCAATGTCCCCAGTCACCTCACCCGCCGTCACCATGCTGAGGCCCCCCTCGCACGGCGGCCAGTGCTCCTTGGGCGCCACCAGCCAGCCGCGCTTCAGCCCCAGGCCGCGCCGCCGACCCGCGGGTCCGCCCATGCCGCGCGCCGCCGCCCCGAAGCGCCGCGCCTCCGCCGCCGCCGCGCGGTCCTGCCTGTCCACCGCCGCCACCACATCCGAACCGAAGATGCGCCGGAGCTGGGGCAGGGCACGGGAGGGGATGGGGCCGGGGCCGGTGAGGGATGGGAGGGGATCATAATAGGAGAAAGGCGTTCCCACTACAGGGGAGAGCGACGGGAGAGTGCCATAGGACTACTGAGGGGATACGGCCGGATTGGAAGGGGCGTATGCTAAGTGGAGGCAGAGGGTTGGAAGGCGACACAGGCTGTCGACAGAGAAGCCGGAGGCGCAGGCCATTCCGATCCCTCCCTATGGGGGGAAGGCAGGTCCGGGGGCGTGCACACTGAATTTGGGGGCGCGTGATACTGGGGGAGGGGAGGGGTCCGCTCCGGCGCCACCCAAAACAAGACCTCGACCCCGGTCCCTCACCTCCTCGTCGCCGCGCAGCCCCTTCATGTCCACACACAGCACAGACGGCCCCGCAGCCGCCGCCACGCCGCCGCCAGCCCCGGAGGTGGACGGCCCCGCGCCGCCAGCATCGCCGCCGCTGGGCCCAGCGCCGCCGCCGCCAGCGGCCGCAGACGCCGCTGCCCCGGCCTGCGGAGCATGCGGGGTACGACGGGAACATCCCTTATTAGGACAGGGGCACATGACCAGCGGGCGCATCGGACATTAATGTGCAGGATGTGATGTTGTCGCCGGGGGCTCCATGGAAGTTGGGAGGGGGCGCTATTGCCTGCAGCATACAGCAGTAGGGGAAGGGCGAGTGCCACCGCACTCCCACCCCTGACAGTCGCCGCCGCCTGCCTGCTTTGCCTGCACCGCCAGCGGGTGGTCACCGGTAGGTGCGGGGGTTCAGGGCAGTCGTCCTTTACCTACTGCCTGTGGCGAGCGCAGGCACGCAGCCGTGGCTGGCGGCTGGCAGCTGGCTCCCAGCGCCTGCGGCTGGTGACCTGTGACCGCCCCTCGCCTGCTGCTGTGGCGCAGGTGCGGGCGGGCGGCCCACAGTCCCGTGACGGGCTGGCGGGCCCCGGGCAGCGCAAACCCAGCACAGGCGTCCAGCGTGAGCGGGGAGCGGGAATGCGCCCGCTCCATCATTCCCTCTCTCACTCACCGTCGTGGTGATATTCAGCTCCCGGAGGATGGCGTCAATGTCCTCCTCCACGGCGCGGGGCGTAGCGGCGCCGCCAGCGGCGGCGGCGCCCTTGGCTCCCTTGCCGCCCTTAGCACCACCGCCCGCCTTGCCGCCAGGCCCCGGCCCAGGTGCGGCGTCATCTTCACTGCCGTCGGCTGCTTGCTTGCCGCCCTGCTTGCCGCCCTTCTTTTTCTTCTTCTTGGATTTGCTGGATCCGGCGACGGCGCCGCCGCCACCGGCGGCATGGGGCTGGCTGGGCTCGGGCGGTGGCTGGGTTCGGGATTCGGGCCGGGGCTGGGATTGGGATTGGGCGCCGTCTTGGTCGACGTCCCGGTCCTGGTCCGAGGCTTCGGCCTCTTGTGCTGGCTCGTCCTGCGGGGGATGGGGCGCCAAGGGGGGGTGGTGCCGTCGAGGGGAGGAACACCCGCACCCGGGCTTCGACCGGCGGGGCGCTCGTGGAGCGTGCATGCGCACAGAATTACGGAGCGTCGGCCATGGCATAACCCGGAAGGAAGCTTGACCGGGCCCAGCAGGGTGAGCAGCACTCACGTCGTCGCTCAGCAGATCGAACGGGTTGAACGGCTTCTGCGGGCCCCGGACATCCTCCTCCTGCTCCTCCTCGCTGTCCCCATCATCGCCGTCCTTGCCAGCGGCTACACGCACTGACGCTGCTTGCTCTTGGAGTCGCCGCAGGTGCCGCGTGGCCATGAGCTGCAACTAGCTGATCTAGCGATGACTTACAGAATTGTATGCGATTGAGCCAGAAGGATCGAGCGGCAATAGGTTTGGTCCACTGTCACGGTCGACTGATGTCTAGCGCGCACCGGTCAGCACGTCAGGCGTCGGCCGACCTTTTTGTCAAGTCATCCATTAGCTTGCTATTCTCTCAAACAAACCTCCCTGTGCCGTACATTTCGCGCCGTGGTGTCGAAAGTAGCCTAGCTGATTCTGGTGACAGCTCTAGCGGCACGTAGGAGGACATAGGAGTAGACGCCTTGCTCCTAACCATGTCTATGAAGACGCTCGCCGATTACATCCGCTGGCGCAACAAGGAGCCAGCTCGCGCTGCCGTGGAGGAGTGGCGGCCCCCAGTTCCGGCCATCAACTATGACAAGCCCCAAAGGGACGTGCTCTCGGCCCTGGACCGCGACCCCATCATTCGTCGCGTGCTCATAAACCCGAAGGTCAAGCCTCCGCGGGTGTTTCCCATTCTGGGCTCGCCGGCGTACCAGTTCTTCGCGGGCCTCTGGACCGGCGCCATGGTCACGTTCATTTTCACCAGCAAGCCGCTGGGGCGCAAGGAGGTGGAGGACCTCGTCAAGTATGACCCCGCGTACTTCCCGGAGTATGCCAAGTCGCACTGAAGTGCGGCTGTGACACGAAGAGGGGGCCCAGCTGGAGGGGGAGCCTAACCCACCGGCACGGACCCCTCACAACCCCCGAGGCTTAACGTAGTTAGAAAGAAATGTAGATGCTGCTCGGTTGGGATTTCCTGCATTGTGTATGGCTAAGGACTAGCTTTGGGCGCTGTGTGCGCCGCAGCCGCACGGACGGGTGCGGCCAGCGCCATGGCGCACGGTGCTTTGGCCCTTCGTCCGGGAGCTCGTACGTCAGGGCGTGATGCCCACATCGCCGTGCATGTCAAGTGCGTCGGAGCGGCGGACGCGAGCGCCCTGGATGGTCGCGAGCAGATGTAGCCGGCAGAGCGGCGTACAATGCCACGCGGTGTGGAGGGGGACATGACAAGGCCATGTGAGGTGGAGGTGTCGGGCCGCATGCAGGGGGCCTGGCACGCGCGTGGGGCGGGTGTTTCCCCCCCCCTTATGGGGCCCCTATAGGGCCGCCATGGCCCCGCATGTGGCGGACGGAGCTGGAGGCGTCGCCGGCCTGCGGGTTGCCGTACATACCCGTTGGCAGCCAGCTGCACCGGCGGCTTGGGTGTTGTGCGTGCTTGGTTTGCGGGCTCGGTGTAAGCGCTGCGCAACTCGCAAGGTATCTTGCGGCTTGCTGTTGTAACGGCTGTGAGAGCTGCTAGCTTTCCCAAGATCTTGTCCGCGTCTTTCCGTTGCCCTGGGCTGCGCGTCACGGGGCGTGGGTTCCGTCGCGTGAGCGGCACGCCTATGCCATGTACGGGTTGATACGGCAGCCCTTGCGTGGGCTCGTGCGCACGTGTGGCAAACGCGCTCGGCGCGTCATGGCTTGCATGCCTTTCGTCCTCTGACGCCAGTCTGCCAAGCAACCCGTGCCGCGTCGCTTCCCTTTGGGTGCCACAGCCAACTGGGGCCCTGGTCTGTGATCTATTATGTATGCGATACGCGATACGAAGTGCAGAAAACGCGTCTAAAATCCGTGTGTGATAGGGCCGGCGGGTGGCGTAGGGTATCATTTCCCGACGGGAGGCCCTCAGCTTCTTTCGCACAGCAGCGGCAAGCGGCTGCCGCCCGGCATTGCAGCGGCGCGCAGAAGTCAGCCGGGGACGACCGGATCGCGGTGCGTCGCCGGCAGCCCCAGGCACCTGGGGCGGGGTACGGCCCGGTGCGCGGAGACTGTGGAGGCGCCGGGCATGCCGTTCGCTTCAATGCAGGGAGATGCGGGGCGCGCGCAGATAGGCCGGGTCAGGAGCAACGCAGAGGATGCGGTACGTGCGCTTCTGCTACCGTAAAGTGCTCCATCAGCAGCAGAAACGCATGCCGCCCGGCGAACGCACAACCCGCGCAGCCCACCAGCCGGCAATAGTGTCGAGTACATGGACGTGGTACGTAACAGGCCCCCTATAAGGGGACTGCAGGCCACAAAAGCCGACTGGCTCCCGTCAGAGTGGGCGAAACGCCCTGCAGATACATAACCCGGGCGATGCAGGCATACATGCCCGCCCACACACGCCGTATGGGGTGCCCTATCATGATGCTGCAAGGCCCTGTCGTGTGCCTTACAGACAGGTTCCTGACCGACGCCCCTGGCGGCCGCCGCAACTCCCACCCGCATCCCGCTCATCTCCCCTTGCCGGGCAGTTGACCGATGGAGTCGACGGGCCATGTCCGCTCAAGGAGTACAGCTACCAGAGCATCAGGTCCGCGCCCATCAGCCCCAACTCCAGCTGCGAAGTCCTCACGACGTGTGTCGACAGCGCGAGTACCGCCATGTACGGGCAGGTGCTATGTGCGTGGTCCCACGAGAGGGCAGGGCACACCCTGCCCGCTGAGATGCGCAACAGCAATGCGAGTACCGCAACGGGGTATCTAGGGTATCTACCCTCACGTGCCTCGCTTTAGCCTCGGCCAGCTGGCAATGCGGGCACGATGCCCCCCGGCATGCGTAGGCCTGCCTCCTCCCAAGTCTGCTGCACGCCTTGCGCCGCGCGAGGGGCGTCGTGCGCCCTGATGCAACCTCCGCCCCGCTGCCTTCACCCTCCAAGACGCGCCATGACCGCCCATCCCACGCGCCGTCACATGCCCATGGCCACACCCCGTCCACGTCAGCGGCGGCACTCACGTGCCGCGAGTTGCCCTCGCCGCTACGGGCCGCATCGACAACCACACGTCGCTACCATTCACCTCACCTCCTGTTCTTTCCTACTGTCCTACCACAAATGCCATATTGTCTTGCTCAACTGCCACAATGGCTTCGCCCTCGCCACGGTAGCGGACGCTCTGGCGGCTGTGGCAGTGCAGCCCCGCCCTCTTCAGAACTGTCCCAAGCTACCCGCAGCTACTCGCAGCCACTCGCAACACCGCCGTCGACGCGGCCGCCAGCCGCGCCGCCCGCCGCCGCCTCTCCACCCTCAGTCTTCGGGGTCAGCGGCTTCCACCACTTGCTGTCCGGGTCGCCGTCCATGTTGGCGGGGTACTGGTCGAACCAGGACCGGAACTCGACCCAGCGCTCGTACTGCTGCTGCGGTGACAGACCCGCGGGTCGGGCTGCGTCGCGGACGGGCGCCAGGCCCGCGCTCTCCGCGGACATGTTCTGGACTCGTGTGGCCCTGTGCGGCGGCGTATGTGTGCACAAGTGGGACTGTTCATTTGCTCCGGGCATGCTAGCTTTATGGAAATGCTCCGAAGGCGGGCGGCCCTGACGGGACGGTATCAGCGTGTCGTCAGGGGGGCCTGGAGGAAGCAGTTACGCTGCATTCCCTGTGTGCAGGACGGGATATGGTGCCGAGCACCACGGTGTTCGGGTCGGAGGCAATCAGAAAACGGGTCGATCGACTGCTCGGGGCGAAAGAGCAGCGGGGCACTCCCCTTCCCTGACTGACATGTGTTCGTCGGCGCCCTCCCCACCTGGCGATCCGTGCGCGCTGGTACCTCTCCAGCGCCGACGGCACGTCCGGCCACAGCGCCTCCAGCGCCAGGACCAGCTGGTGCGCGTCCTTGCGGGAGGGGAGCGGAGGGGAGGGGCGGAGGAGGGAAGGGAAGGGGGCATCGGCAAAGTGACAAGGCCAGGAGAGCGTGCGGACCTGCGAGGGAGCACTCACTCCTCGCCCCTCCCATCCCACCCGCCCTGCCCCCTCACCTCAAACGCGCTCCTCGCTCCCTGCCCCGGCCCCGGATGCATTGCGTGCGCCGAGTCGCCCAGCAGCACCACCCGCCCGCCCCGGCTGGACCAGCGCTCCAGGGGCAGCCGGTCGTACAGCGCCCGCTCGAACAGGCGGGACTCGGGGACCGCCTCGAGGATGGGGACGGCCCAGTCCCAGCCGGCGGACTGAGGGTAGATAAGGGCGAGAGGTAGGGGGCGGGGAGGCGTGAGCGAGTGTGTCGGTAAAGGTCGGGCGGCTCCGGGAAACAAGTTTGCGTCGAGTTCCCATGACGGCCCCAGAACGCTAACTTGACGAAATCATGTAATGGTCCAGAAAGCAGGGACGCACAGGAAGCACTGGAAGCATTCTGCGATTGGCAAACTCCCACTCCGGTACACCGCGCCGCACAGCACCTTGATCCGCTGGATGACTCGCGCCTTGCTGCCGGGCACGCCCATGCCGCCACGGCCCCGCCGGCCGCCTGTGCCGCCCGCCGCCGCGGCCCCGGCCTCAGCGTCGCAAGGCTCTGCGGGCGCGACCGGCCCCACCGCTGCAGTCCCTTCGTCTGCGGTGAAGGCCGGCTCATCCGACTGCACGCGGACCTGGCCGCGCGCAAGGCGGCAGCGCAAACGGAGGAGGTGGGGCCAACAGCCCACCGTCAGACAGGGTGTCAGCAGGCCGCCATA
Source organism: Gonium pectorale (assembly GCA_001584585.1). Taxonomy (NCBI): domain Eukaryota; kingdom Viridiplantae; phylum Chlorophyta; class Chlorophyceae; order Chlamydomonadales; family Volvocaceae; genus Gonium; species Gonium pectorale. The sequence goes on along the minus strand of LSYV01000012.1, from coordinate 368,164 downwards.
CACTGACGATGATACGGGTGCCTCATCGCTTGGCCAAGGAGGTGAAGGGCGCGGCGCATCGCGCTGTTTGGGCGGCTAGAGTAGAGGGTCATGGCAGTAGAAGCCAGCGACAGCGCATGTGCGACCGAGCGGGAAGTCAGGTGGTGCGGGTGGGCGGGCGGGCGGGCAACGGGGACGGGCAGCCTGGATGAAGGCACGCCCCTTGTCCCTCCCGATGTCCCGTTGTACCGTTGTCCCGTTGTACCGTTGTACCGTGTCTGCGCTATTTCTTGCCTCTCCGCCTGTAACCTTTCCGTTGCCATGCGCAAGCCAGTGCGCACCTGCCAGAAGGTGTGGTCACCCCCGGCGTCACAGACGATGAGGTAGAGGGAGGGCTCCACGAAGGCCTCCCCCACGCAGCCGTCCGTTGTGATGATCAGCTGGCCTGCGGCGGCAGCAGGAGGTGTGGTCCATGGACCCCTCCGGCTTCGACGGACATGGGTAACATGTAGCCTGTAGCCTGGGCGGTTATCGCACCTGGGTATTATGGGTGCGTGACTCGCGAAGCAGGGCCGAGAGACCCGTGGGTCTGCACGCGGACCTCGCCCGCGCTCCGACCCGCAGCCCCGCTGCGGCCCTCCGCTGCCAACCCCAGACCCTTGCAGTCCCAGCCCACGCACCCGGCTTGTGGGCGTCCACGATTGTGTTTCCGCCCGGGTTGGGGAACACGCAGTTCCAGTTCATATGGCCAAGGTAGCTGGGCAAGGGGAGGGAGATGAGGAAGGGGGGGATAGTAGGGGGAAGTCGAGGAGGAGAAAGGGAGGCAAATAGGCCTCACACATACACTGCCTTCATATGTCACAGTGTAAGGCCTTACCTGCCCCTGCCTGGCCTTACGTCTTCCACGAGCCGCTTGTCCCCGCGTCCCCATGCCTTCGGCCCCTCTCTTTCCCTCCCTCACCGCGGCCCCGGGTCTCCTGGGAACATGGCCGCCCGTACGACGCTGAACACCCCGTCCGCGCCCACCACCAGCCGGGCGGTGACGCTGGGCTGCGAGCGGAAGTGGACCACGGCGCGGGAGGCGGGGCGGCCAGCCGGGCCAGGGCCGCCACCGCCTCCAGGCACCTGCTCGTCCTGCTCGTCCCAGATCTCGTCGTACCCGGTGGCGGCGTGGTCGCAGTGGATGACCTCGGGAGGGACCAGCTCAGCCAGCGCGTCCTGCGTCTGTGGGGTGCAGTGCAGTGCATCGTGGGGTGTTACCAAAGAGGGAGGGCTTCCGGTCGGGCGGGGTGGGGGCGATACGAGTATGAAGGGTCTCAACTGCTCTTAGAACACCAAATTTATGGTGTTGACAGCAACAGGGTCTACCGGTAAGGCAGCCGGACGGCACAGTGAGCCGCGAGGCGTACAGCGCCTTCCCTCTCATTGGGGATGGCACTCCGCGTTCCGCACAGCGCAACGCAGCGCCGTGCGCACGCACGGTCCCTTGGTCCGTGGGGTCCGTGCTGCACCGCGCCGCGCGCTGTGCGTGTGGCCTGCAACCCCCCTCTGGGGGAGCCTGTATCTGTATCTGCTGCATGGTGGAGGTGGATGGGCGGTCCACCCGCCGCCCCTTGCCGCGCGCACCTCCGCCCAGCGAACGGTGCAGAGCTTGGTGTGCGAGGCGTCCCGCTCCACCGTGAGCGGCTCCCGGCAGGACGGCCTGTAGTGGTACACGGCCTGCGAGTTTACCACGCCGCGCCGCCTGCAGCCAACGAAGAGGCCGGGTGCGGGGGAAATACGATGTGCTGCGCCTGCGCGGGCGCCTGCGAGTGCGCCGACCCGTCGCCGGACCAGGCCCATGCGCGCTGGCCTGCTCGTAGCGGCTGTGGAGGGCGCCTCGCTCCCTTCGATGCCTTGCTGCGCCCTTTCCCCACCCGAGGTCGTGCCCTTCTCACTGTGCCGTCCCCTCCCATCCCCTCGGTTGCTCACCTCTGCCACCCCCCTCGGTTCCTCCCCTCCCACCCCTAGGTCCCCACCTCAGGCTGTCGGGTATGCCCGGGTGTAAGTCCCCCAGGGCCGTGAAGCCGTTGGGCCCCAGCCCGATCATGGTGCTGGTCTCACGCCGCAGCTCACGAGCGGCCTCGAACACGTGCACGTCAAAACCGCGACGGAGGAGGCCTGGCGGCAGGTGGGGAAGCGTGGGGGTGGGGGCGAGGTGGATGGGCGTTCAGACGAGGGAGCGGTACAATCGTCGGCTTGGCTGGGGTTTTTTCATAAGCGCGTTGGGGGGCGTGGTCTGGGGTGTTGGGTTTGCCCCCTCTTTCACCTAGGCGGATGGAGCCATAGACCAGGGACCGCGGGAACTGAAGGACACCCGGAAAGGAGGCGAGCGCACAGCTAGCAGGAAGCACGCTTGACGTGATAAAGGGAAGGTGGGGCTGGACGGGTCTAGAGGCAGTGCGGAAGGGCCGCTCGCTGGCGGACCTTTGCGCTGCCTGCTGGCGGAGGCGCCGGGCAGAGGCGCCGAAGCCTTGGCAACAGAGCGGTTCGGACCGCCGAGAGCCGCGCCCCCTCCCCCCCCGCATCTACGCACCGGCCGCCAGCGCCAAGCCCCCCAGGCCTCCGCCTATGATCGCGACTTCGACCCCCCGCGGTGGCGGCGGAAGGCACATCGCGAGTCTGGAACTTGCGGCAATCGAAAACGGGAGGAACAACAGCTCTGGAAGTATTCGTGAGACGAAGAAGTTTCACGCTCTACGTATGATTGGTTGAGGTAACCTGACATCAAAAGCGCGGCGCTGACCGCATGGTTGCGTGTGGTGTGAGGGTTAGGTGACTGTCTGGCGGTCTCGTACTGACCAAGTCCTCAATTGCGTGAAGCTAAGCGTCGCACGATTGTGGATGCCGCTTTCCGGGTGTACTCGTCGTCAGGCTCGCGACTGCCCTGGGACTTTGCTTGTACAAGAACACGGCAGGTCTAACAACTGACTAATGAGGTACCGGGGCGGCACTTTACATGTTGCGCATGTCAGGAATACCCTCATGAGGTCCCTGAGGTTCAGGGGCTGGTCGTGCGTCTCCAACCTTTCAGACATTTCCGGTCAGGGACCCATGGGTCTGAAATGGCTGCGCCCAACACGATCGTTGTTTTCGCTGTCTCAATGCATAATTGAGGTCCAATTAATCTATGCTCGCCCTATGGTGCGCGCAGGTGGCTGCATGCTGTCCTCATCGCGGAACGGCGTGAAGCAGCATTGTTCACGGCCATTGAACGGTCGCGTAAGATATATGTTGGAACAGCTATATTACGTTTTTGGTGCCAAGGCATTGCCCGCTCACGTAGGTACGAAGTTGGCCAACTGGGCGGAGCGTTCGCCACTGCGAGATCCTAGAAGACCGTGGAGCATAATTCATAGGAATGGGGCCACAATAGGCAAAAATGAAAACCAGCGCCCAACAAAACATCCATCAAGCGGGTTTCCACCGTATAATGCTAACTGCGAAGAATCGGACACTGACGACAGCCGCTACACAATTGCTTAGCTGAAATGGGAATTGGGATAGGAAGGGCTGAGCAAGTTCGCAGCGATGGGCGACGGACAGCAGAGCCGGAGCAGTGTAATCGTTGGAGCTGGAGTTACTGGACTTGTATGTGCGCGTGCGCTGCTGGAGGAGGGCGTCAGCGTCGTCGTGGTGGAGGCGTCGAGCGATATCTTTCCCAGCAGCGCGTCGCTGGAGCGTTTTGCTGCTGAGTTAGTGAAGCAGCACCCTGGTGAGAACGCAGCTGTCGCACGCTATCGCGCTCGGACCGCGCGCGTACGGGAGCGGGCGGCCCCGGGCCCCCCGCCCATGCGGCCCGCAGGCTCCCTATGACCCCCCGCCAGTTTCCCAACGCGCCCGACTCCCTCCTTCCCCGCCGATCCCCCACATATCTACAGCTCCGCCCTGACCAACCGTGCTTCGTTCAGTACCCCCGCTTCACCGCCCCAACCCATACCGCCACTTACACTGTGCTCCCACTACCAACAATGCCCGCCCCCCCTCAACCACCCCGCTTCAAACAGACCTCGAGCAGCTCTTTTCGCTGCCCGAATACCTGCCCCCTGCTGGCGCCTCCCCGGATGACCTCCACAAGTACCTGCTGTCGTACGTGGAACACTTTGGGCTGCGACAGCACATCATATTCTCATGCCGTCTGGAGCATGCGATGGTAAGGGCCTTCGAGGAGGCGGCCCCCGGGGATGAGGGTTCTGGCGGCCAGCGGCAATGGGCTCGGCGCGGTCGGCTTCCTGCCGGGCGAGGGGACCTCATGCTCCTGTGCCTCGGACCCCCCGCGGCCGCTTGCCGGGCGCCAGGGCAGGTGCTGGCCTGGCGTCGTCGCCGCCGCCGCCGCTGCCACCTGCTGTGCGGTCCCGTCACGCCGGCAGGTGGCCCCGGGGCCTGTGGCCTCAGGGCCTGGGGGCCTCGGGGCAGCGGCGGGCTGGCGGACTGGCGGGCTGGGCGGCAAGGAGGGATGGGTGGGATGGGTGGCCGCCGAGCGGGGACTCCGCATACCCTGGGGCTGTGACGTCCCCACGGGGCGGGAGTGGGGGGCGGGCCGAGGCGCGGCAGGCACAGGCGGGGTTGGGGCTGGCTGGGCGGGGGGGCCTGCTCTGTGGGACAGGGCGGAGAGCGGTCGGAGCCGGTGCGGGGCGGTGGGCCCCTTGTCCAACGCAGCGGCACGGGCACCAGCTGCCGCCGTCCCCGGGTAGGGCCGGGGCCGCAGGGCTCCTCCGCCGCTCGACGCCGGAGGGATGCTGGGGGCGGTCCCCTGCGGCGCCGTCCCGGCAGAGGCTGACGGCAGCCCCGGCGGCGGTGGCGCTGGGGCGACAGCGGTCGACGCGCCTCGTGGGGCTTGGAGCCTGGCGGCGGGGGGGGGGGGCGAGTGGGGGAAGGCTGGCAGCGACGCAGCTACGGGTTGGGATGCTGCCTTGCGTCGGTGGCGGTAGGCCGCTAGCAGCAGCCGTGGACTGACGCCGACGCCATTAGCATTGTCGGCGGCGGCGGCGGCTGACCCAGGCGCGCCGGCCCTGGGGCCTACAGCCGCGGGCCGATCAGCCCGGCGCGGCTCTGGAGGCAGCCGATCAGGCCTTGGGTGGTCGCCCCACGAGCGCATCTTGCGCCCGCGCCGTCGGCGGCAGCTGGCAGGCAGGCATCAATGGGACGCAGGCGGCTGTGGCAGCGGCCGCGGCGCCAGTGGCGGCAGCATCAGCGGCACAGCGGCCAAAGTGACGGCGGCCGGGCCGCTTCCCGGCGCTGCTGTTAGGCATGGGCTGGGTTGGCTGGGTTGGCTGGGTTGACTGGGTTGGGTGAAGCTCGTAGGTCGTGGGAGGCGCGCTGCTGTGGCCGCAACGACGCCGACCGGGGAGCGCCACGAGCTGCTCCCGTACTCAACCCGCCGCCTCCTCCCCAGCTCAGCCATGCCTCTGATGCCCTGACCCCCACGGGTACCGCTGGCGCCCAGGTGGTGCTGGTGACCAGGCGGCAACGAGTGCACCGCCACACCAGCCCTTTCCCCTGAAAAGGACTGAGGCGTGTACTGCGCCCCGCTGCGCCCCCCACCACTCTCCCCGCTGCGCCCCCCGGTTGGCCGCCGGATGTGGGAATGCTGCAGGGTGCTGGGCGCCAGCCCGTCCTCGTCAAACATGTGTCCTCAACCTCCCCCTCCCCCGCCCACCGTTTGCTCCTTTAAAACCCCCCGCCCACCCGCTCCCAAACCCCGCCCCCAAACCCGTCCCCCTCACCCTCTCCCAAACCCCTCCCTCAAACCCCTCCCACGCCCCTGGGCCCCCCCCCCCACACACACACCCCCACCCCGCGCAGGTTGGCGACGACGGGCGCTGGACGATTGTGTGCACCGACCTGCTGGACCCCGCCCGCCTGCACCGCCTCACCGCCGACACGCTCATCATCTCCTCGGGCGCCTGCCTGGCGCCATCCATACCACAGCTGCCCGGCTCCGCCGACTTCATGGGCCTGCGCTGCCACGACCGCGACCTGCGCCTGCACCGCGGGCGCCGCCCCGGCGACGGCGATGGCGGCGATGGGAGCGGGGGCGGTGGCGGGTCCGGCGCGGAGGAGTTCCACCCGGGGCCGTTGCTGGCGGGCCAGCGCGTGGTGGTGGCGGGCGACGACAAGGCGGCGGTGGACTGCGCGCGCCGCGCCGTGGAGGCGGGCGCCGCCAGCGTGACGCTGCTGTACCGCCAGCCGCACTGGCCGCTGCCGCCCACGCTGTTCGGCCGCGCGCTGCCGCACCTGGCGCACTCGCGCTGCCTGCCGGGGCTGCTGCTGCCGCCCTACTACACAGCCGGCCGCGGCGCGCGCGCGCTGTCGTCGGCGCTGCGGCCGCTGCGGCGGCTATTCTGGTGGCGGCTGGAGCGGCGGCTGGCGGCGCAGCACGGGCTGGACGCCGACACGACGCCGCCGGTGGACATTCTGCGCGACATGTTCTACGGGGTGCAGGTGGGGTGGTGGTTTCGGACCCCGACGGTTTCCGTGGGCGCACTGGTGTCCGGCTGTAGCCTCCCGCCCAGGGTACGAGACAGTCCTGCCTTCGGTCCGCCGGCTCCGGAGGGTGTCGGCAATGCGACCGGCGCCAGCTCGTCCTCACCATT